>JAVIAB010000092.1:155759571-156169571 GCA_032433765.1 Megaustenia siamemsis
TGAGCTGCAGTACTATCTGTCTTTGATGAATCAACAAGTGAGTGTAAACATTTCCCAACTGTAGATTGTTTCTTTTCTGTTCATGGAATCAGTTTCACTATAGTCAGGAATTCCCCATATCTGCTCCACTAAGTGTCACAGCTCCTGCCAAAGCCTCTCAAAGTATGTTGGCAAATTCTTTTGACACAGTCGACTACTGTGCAGCCTTAATTAGTGTACTGGCAACCTTTCCAAATAGGTCCCATTGAAAAGAGAATGCAAAGTTACTTCTTCACTCCAGTTTCCTCTAAAACACTCTTTTAAAACAAACAAAGCAATCAAAACAGTTTAAGTGATTGTATTAGCCTCTGCAAAAACAGGATGATATGTAGCCAATTTGCATTGTTGGTTATGGCGTTAGCAAGGTTGAACTCCAGTGTGAGCCAAACTAGCTGCATGTGACAATTTCAGATGACATCACATGGAAGAGAGTGCCCACAGTCACTTCTAATTCCATTTCACTTGAATAAATTAAAAAAAAAAATACATCAAAACTGTCAAAATAATCCCCCAAAACATGGGTTTCAATGATGGCATTCTCAAAAGTCCTGCAAAGATGGTTAACATTTCTTCCTGGATGTCTGATTCTTTCTGATTTTTCAAAATATTCAATTTTTTAAAACTTTTATCTCTGCTTAAATTTTAAAAAAATTATTATTATATTTGACTGATGTGCATATATGAGCCCATGTTTTATGAATAAGATTTATTTATTTTTCTACAGCTGCCAATTGAGAGCCAGTTTATCTCTAAATTAGCAGACAACCTGAATGCGGAAGTGGTTTTGGGTACAGTTCATAATGTCAAAGAAGCTGTGGACTGGTTAGGTAGGGCAATGTGCTGTACATAGTGATCTATTAATTAATGAGAACTTCTTCAGTATTACTGTTTGGCTTCAATTTCACTGTTATTAACATGTTAAATTTTAACAGGTTAATCGTTAATATCTTATAATGGTACTTTGCTCACTGCTCAAATTGTTGATACTAATTGATTTCATGTTAATTTCTTTACCATTCATTTAGTTATTATCATTCAACATTTGCATTTTTTATCTCTACCAGGCTATACTTACTTGTACATTAGGATGCTTCGCAACCCAACTCTGTATGGTGTTTCTCATGATTCCCTGAAAGTAGATGCTCTCTTGCAACAGAGAAGAAAAGATCTGATTCATACTGCAGCCTGCCAGCTTGACAAAAATGGACTTTTGAAATATGACAGAAAGACTGGGCATTTCTTGGTAAAGTTGTTTCCTTTTTCTGTACATTTTAATAATAACATAAATTAACAAAACTACTGAAGTGGAGAGAGGGAGAATTATGAAGCATAACAATGATTTATCTTTATTATTGGTAGGGGTGATATAGCATCCCAGGCCAGTCTATAGCTACACAGTCACCTTCAGCAGATGCTGAAATGCGTGTATGATGATGGTTTCAGTAATGCTGGTTTTGTACACATTCATCTTGCCTTGGGTGACTGTTAACTTACAGACATTATGTTTTAAATTGTTTTTAGTGTCAAGACTATCCTTATTGTTAAACTTTGAACTGCTGTTGAGGACCTTCTAGAAGTCACCATTGTACAGTCCATCATCTCTACCATGTGAGCTCTTAGTTGGTTTAAACCTCACCAACTCAGTTTTATATTCATGAGCATTGACTGAATCTAACACAGTAATTGTCCATTCAATTATATCTTTGAAACTAACTTGATGCCTGTAGTAACTGCATCAGTCTCCATTCTAATATTAAAGGCTGTTGCAGATTAAACTCCTTTCTGCAGTGCAACAATTCTTTTGACTCTAGCTAAAAAAAAACTTTTTGCCCTGCAGCATAGGTATATATATATATATATATATATATATATATATATATATATATATATATATATATATATGAGGCCATTTTCATCTTGTCAGATGGTCTAGTGGAATCTATTGTGTATTTTTTTTGAGGTTTTGTTTTTGTCAAACAGCTTCTCTCATGGCTAATTCTACCAATGTTTGACAAACACACACTGCCACAGAATGAACAAGTCAGGCCCATTGATCCACTGGGTTTTCTATCCTTTTCATGAGTCTTTTCTCTTCTACGTTTTGCCTTAGCACAGTCTTAACTGATGTTATACCATTCCTTATACATGCTCACCATGATGTGCAATCACTTGCCAGATGTTCCCAATCATTTGCACAGATGAAGTCATTCAGAGATGATTTACAGATATCTCTATATCGCAGTTTAGGCCTGCCAATTTAATTTGTCTTTTTCCATGTGTTAGTTCACCATATATATATATAAGTAAGTAATAAAGAGAACCGTTATACCAAGTGGCGTATAAGGAATATGGTGTTAGTGACCATACTTTTTACAGACCCTCGGCACATGATTTTAGGGTAATGTGGTCGGAGATATATGTATATATATATTGTTAGTGTTGTTCTCTGTATCCCAAAATATTGGTTTGTGCGTTGCAAGGTCAGGTTATATGTATAGAGGAAATGCCCTGAGCATATGCAAGGGCATAGTGGTTGCATTAAATACAAATTTTCAACTCCAATATAAAGTCAGTCCTATTATATGACTGTGAAACGTGAACAACAAAAATGACAATCATGAAGATACAGATCTTCATTAATGGATGCTTGTGCAGAATAAAAGAATGGAAATGGCAGGATAAAATCCTGAATATACATACATAGAATTATGGAAAAGTACCAGTCAAATACCAGTGGATAAAGAGATACAGCGAAGACGATGGTGCTGGATAACATGCACACTGTGGAATCCAACTGAGAGTATTACACAATGGGCCCTTTTTGAAATCCCCATGGAAAAAGACAGAAGATGACCAAATTATTCTTGGAGAAGACAAATGAAAGCAGAGATGAAGATGATGGGGAAGACATGGAATGATCTTAACAAAAAATGACAAGAAAGAGAGCGGTTTGGAAAGTGTTTGTTGAAGACCTATGCTCCACAGGGAGCTGGGAGGAAGAAGAAGATAGGGGTTGCATTAATTAACAAACTGTTGACGACAACTGAATTGGTTTGAGTAAGATCAGTTTGTCACATACAGTTATAATAGTTGTAATTTATAGCAAGTCTGACCATCCCTTTTAAAGTTTATAAAAAAAGTTGGCATTGTTTCATTTACAGAGTTCAGAACTTGGCCGTATTGCCAGTCACTATTATATCACCAATGAGAGTATGGCAACATACAACCAACTGCTAAAACCAACTCTCAGTGAGATTGAGTTGTTCAGAGTCTTTTCCCTGTCTTCAGAGTTCAAGTATCTGACAGTGAGAGAGGTAAATAATAATTCCTTTGTATGGTAGAGTAAAAAATGAGAAAGAGAGTTCATCGGTGCTATATAGAACCAATTCTGACCTATGGAAGCGAATTATGGACAGTGGACAAACAAATGAAAAGACAATTGGAGGCCACAGAGATGGGATTTCACAGAAGAATGTTGAAAGTTCCCTGGACAGCTAAAAAGACCAATGAGGAAGTTCTCAAAGAGGCCAACACAAAAAGGGAGCTCTTAAAAAACATCAGAAAGAAGCAATCAACATTTCTCAGGCACATCATGAAAGAGAGGAAAGTTGGAATACTTGGTTACAACTGGCAAAATAAAAGAGAAGAGAGATCGCGGGTGACAAAAAGAGAAAATACTGGATAGCTTGGTGTCATGGCATGGAAAACAGTCAACAACAGAACTGATACGATCCACTGTAGATAGAAGATTGTGGAGGGACATGATCACCTACGCCAACCGGTATGGCACATGATGATGATGGAAGAGTATGTTTTTATTCATAATTAAATTGGCATACTTTAAGTTGTTTCTAATTGTTGGAAATATTTGTTTCAGTTTTATTATAAGTGTTAACAGAAGAGAAGGTACTTGTCCCGCTTTGTGGAGGAATATGATGTTAAATTAATGACCATAATTTTTTCACAGCTATCTGAACATTTATGATTAAATTGGTCAAAACCAGGGTGCCCAACTGTCAAATACCAAATTTCTAGTACTCATTTTTAAAGACTGAATAATCCCTGAAGCTCCTGTCAATTCAGAAGAGATCATCCAATTTAGTAATTTATGCCAAATCAACTTGATTAGTAAATAAATGATATCTAAAGTTGGAATCAGTAAGAATAAAGGATATATCAGTTTCAAAGAATATATTCAGAGTCGTATAGGGAATATTGTGTTAGTGGCCATAATTTTTTACAGACACATGATTTTTGGGGTAAGGTGGTCAGTATTACGCCCATACTGCTTTACTTTCCCAGAAAAAAAATCCTGTACCCATTTACGGCTGGGTGAACCTGGAAACCATCGATCAGGATCAAACTTGACTTCTTTGCCCTTAGTAGTCCAGTTCACTAACCACTGAGCTATTGCGGCTCCCTATGCATTGCTTTACAATAAATAGTGTGTGGCCATAATTTAAGGTTTTTTTAATTAATAAATTTACATTTAATGATGAAATGAGTGATGGAAAATTCAAGACAGAAATTTAAAAAACAAAAAAATAGGAAGGTAATAAAAAAAACATTTCTAACTTGCACACACCATAGAGGATAGAGCTAGGTTGAGATTGTTCTCTGTGGTAGCCAATCTTTGATGTGGGCACAAGATATTTTATTAGGTCAACATCTATCCATAATCTTCCTTATTTATGCATCACATACTTCTTCTTCTTCTTCTTTCCTTCCTCATCTGTCTTTCAGCGTCGAGGGGAGATATAATTTGCAGTCTTTTGCTCTTCTGTTCGCCTCTGCTGCTGTTATGTTTCCTAGTGCTTCAAATATTCCATCGACCCATCTTTTTCGTGGTCGACCCTTGGGTCTGGTGTTCTCACGTTTGTTGAAAGCTCATTGTTTTGTGTTTTGTTCTTTCTGCCTTGTCGCGTGGCCAAACCATTTTATCTGTTGTTTCCTTATATATTCTATGGCGGGGGCTATTCCTACCTTTTTTTCTCAGTTCTTCATTTCTGATCTTGTCTCTCAGACTGTTTCCTGTCAATCGCCTAACACATTTAATCTCTGTAGAGGTTATTTTCTTATTGCTCTTACATCTAGGGTCCAGGTCTGGCATTGGTAGCACAAAGTTGGGATGACATCACAGACAAAATCAACAAACTGCATATGATATTATTAAAGAATTCATTACTTACTTTCTGTGTGTATATGGCATTGCATTTTTTGTGTGTGCATCTTTTTAACACATTCTGTACCATGAGCCACAAAATTTGGCTCTAGTCAACATGCAAAAACTCAAGAGCCATGATTTTGCAGCTTTTATTTTATCGACGTTTCTGCATTTATTTCCACTATAACCTTGTAATTCTCTTATTTAACAGCTTTTCTAACTCTTCAACAAATTGTCTCAACAAAATGCATGTTTTAGATCAATTTTCATTTATTTTCTTATTTTTTCAAATTATAAAAAAATTCTTAAAATTGCTGGGCCACAGTTTTAAACCACTTGGTAACAAATGTGTTAAACAGTATATTCATGTTATCGTGTTTTTTTTATTTTACATCTCAATGTCATTTTATATGTTTCATGGGGTTTTTGTTTTGTTTTTATTATTAAAAAGGAAGAAAAGCTAGAGCTGTTGAAACTGTTGGAAAGAGTTCCTATTCCAATCAAAGAAAGTATCGAGGAACCAAGTGCTAAGGTAACTGTTCAGCAACATTTTAATAAATAATTACAGCAATTTTTTGTATCATATGCCAGTTTCATCCCTGTCATCTCATGCTTTTTGTATAAAGAAACAAAATTATACAGTTTATGTTTTCATTTTGGTTCTGGCTATATTTCTCTATATAAACATGATATAATAGTGTTTTAAACATTACTTATAAATAAATTTCTGTACATTTCTATGTTCACATTAAGACAGTTTTATGAATATTGTTATGGTGTGTGATTATTTATGAATATTTATATATGCAGCAAATATTTTGATTGCTGTATATTTTTATTTCTGTTGTTTCCTTCATGTGTAACTAGTGTGCTGGGCTATTCCTAGGTGAATGTTCTGCTGCAGGCTTACATATCACAGCTGAAGCTTGAAGGATTTGCTTTGATGGTTGACATGGTGTACATTACACAGTCCGCAGGCAGGCTGATGAGAGCAATCTTTGAGATCTGTTTACACCATGGTTGGGCCCAGTTGGTTGACAAAGCCCTGGCTCTTTGTAAGATGGTTGACAAACGCATGTAAGTTTACCACAATATTATAGCCATAAATAAATGTTAATTGAGAAATTTTATTTACATGGACATATAATTCAAGTTACAACTATATCATAATGAGTTGTCTTTTGTGCACAGTAAATGACCAAATATGATTAAATTTAGAGTATATAGGAGTGTATGCAGTTTTAATTAATTAATTTAATAGAATAATTCAATATGACTGTTAAGTTTACAATTTGCAATGAATTAAATGTTCAAAGATAAGATACATTCTCTCATCAGCAAAATAAATGCATATAGATACATAGGCAGAATTATAAACTTGTCCCTTGCTAACACGTTAATATTTAAAGGCCACATACAAATTATTTAAATTAAATTTTGAGATGTACAATATAAATAAAATAGTTGTTTATTATAAGACCACAACATTGTAAAAATCTATGGTAATATATTTCTTCACCTAAAATTGTAACATTTGTGTGAAATTTTAATGTTTAGGTGGCAGTCAATGACACCTTTGAGGCAGTTCAGAAAGATTCCAGAGCAGGTTATTAAAAAGATTGAAAAGAAAAACATTCCATTTGAGAGGCTATATGACTTGAACCATAATGAAATTGGAGAGTTGCTGCGTCTGCCTAAAATGGGCAAGGTAACATATGCATCTTTCTCTCTCTCACTCTCTCTCTCTCTAACCCTCCCTCCCTACCTCCCTCCCTCCCTTTGTGCGGGCTAGTCCATATATTGAAATGATATTATATTTAGTTTTGTATGCTTATCCTATTTTATGTATATTTGCAGATGGAATAGTATTTTATCAGGAGGATTTAAGATCAGATTATATTTCCCCCATTCTGTTTATGTTGAATAAATCTTCTTTTTTGTGTTTTATTCCAGCCAATCCACAAATACATTCGTCAGTTTCCACATCTGGAGCTCTCTGTTCACATTCAACCCATAACTAGATCCACACTGAAAGTCGAGTTGACTGTTACACCTGATTTCCAATGGGAAGAGAAATTGCATGGAAATTCAGAGGTAGGAATCATTAACTCAATAACTACAAGCTGGGGAATTAATTATACTTTTTTCTTTTAAGAGTATCTCTTTTTTCTATTACTTCAGGCCTATTACTGTTGGTCACAAGTGAGATCAATCAGTGGGTGAGATTGCCATCATTCTAAATATTTATTTTCTCTATTTCCACATTTGACTTTTCATTTTCATCCACACACTGGAATATTTGCATTGCTGACCTTATAGTACAGTTTTGGAGATTGTACGTTGTAATGTCATTCTATATCCTAAATCTGTAACAATACCTGTTTATTTGTTAGCTGTATTGTATTTTACTTATTGCTGCCATTGCTGAAACATGCACAAAACTATGCTCATCCAAATATTTTTTTTATAAACTGGATTCTTTCAAGTAGCAATTTATTTAGTGCATGAATCATTCTGGTCATATATATAAAATTGCCATGATGCTTTACATTGTATACAATTACTTTGTTCACAGGCTTTCTGGATTTTAGTGGAAGATGTTGACAGTGAGGCCATTCTTCATCATGAGTACTTCCTGCTGAAAAAGTAAATGTTCTTTTTGGAAACATTTTATTTCAACACATCATTTGTTCTTATATTTTATGTTCAGTGGAATACATAATACCAAGGTGACCAAAACCATTAAGTTTACCAGAGTGACAAAGGGAATCAAACTAACCTAAGTTAACTGACCCGTCCTGAGTCACACCCTACATTTGCAGTACTGACAGTTCAGAGGAGTGGAGTTCATATCCGTTATCATTGTTATCAGATGCTGACTCACCCCACCATTTAGAGTTACACCATGATAAGAGGATTAGTTTCATGGGAGAGTTCTCCCTACAGTAAGAGTCATGCAGGGTACAAACCATTTTAAACAACCGCTACCGCAAGGAGGACATCAGTTTGCCAGATTAAAGCTAAGACAGCGCGACCAGATATTGACTAAAGATTCCATCAAAAGAACTGCGAACAAAAAGTTTAATTAGCATATGCCATTTATAGTGTGAGCCTTCAAGGTTCAGTGCAGCAGGAGGTCGATTCCTGGGAGTCATGACCCAGGTGGGCCATCCTCCCAAGTCATGACCCAGGTGGGCCCATCCTCCCAAGTCATGACCCAGGTGGGCCCATCCTCCCAAGTCATGACCCAGGTCGGCCCATCCTCCCAAGTCATGACCCAGGTCGGCCCATCCTCCCAAGTCATGACCCATGCCGGCTCACCCTCCCCTAGAGTGTCAAGTAGCTAAGGTGTGAAACACTTGTTCAACAGATTCTTTTCTGATTATCAAACTGCCTCCTGCTGTGAAACTCTGTGAAGAGTTTCCTATAACTTATTATTGCTATTGATTTATTATGTTAGAATATTTATGTAATTTATGTTATATCTCATCATCATCGAGTTACCTTCTCCGTAACGAAGGTTGGCTACCATGAATCGCCATTCTACTCTGTTTCTTGCTTTGATGGTGCAGGCTGTTATAGATTAACTTGTCCATCTTTTGTTGTTACTCGTCCATGTTAGTCTTGGTCAGCCTCTGCCTCTTTTACCTTGTATTTTCCCTTCCAATATTACTTTTAGTAGGCTGTTGTGTCTTTTAACATGCCCCAAAAATTTCATTTGTCTTGTTTTAATTGTATTTAGTAGTTCTCTTTTTATTTTCAGTTGTTCTAAAACTTCATCATTTGTTTTCTTTTCTTTCCATCCAATTCTACCTATTCTATAAATCCACATTTCAAAGGCTTCAATTTTCTGTTCTGTTTTCTTGTCTAATGTCCATGTTTCTGCGCTATACAGGAATATTGAGAAGATGTAACATTTTGTCATTCTTAGTTTCAGCCCTGCTGATATTTGTTTTGTTGTTAGTATATTTTTCATGGCTTTAAAATTACTTTTTGCCATACCTATTCTTTTGTTTATTTCAATTTTACATTTTCCATCACTGGTTGTAGTATGTCCCAGGTAGGTGTAGCTCTGGACTGTCTCCAGATGTATTCCCTCAACTGTGATAATTTAATTGTAGGTCTTGAGAATTTTCTTTGTTTATGATCATAGTTTTAGTCTTTTTGATATTCATATCTAGTCCATATTTTTTGCTTGTTATGTTTATCACATTAAGCAATTGTTGTAGGTCTTTAGGATTTTCTGCTAGTAGAACAGTATCATCAGCATATCTTAGATTATTGATTATCTTTCCATTAATGTTTAGGCCTGGCATCTCTGAGATGTTTTTAAAGATTTGCTCAGTGTATAGATTGAACACGCTTGGTGATATCTAAAAAAAACTTTTTATTATATTTGAGAACCAACATAAGGTTTTGACACATGTATAGTAACACTCTCCAAATACTTTATAGTTATTTCATAGTGTTTCTTCTTGTGTTGTATTTTCATCATATTTTCTTCTAATTCGCTAATTTTTCTTGTGCTTATAATGCTTTGAATTAAAATGAATTGCCCCCATGACTAAATTAGTTGGAGGTACAGCCTTATAGAATCCTTTAAAAAATCCTTCTAGATAACAAGTGAAATTACATCATAGAAAGAACACATTATTTTACAAAGGAGACAAATAATCAAAAATGAATATTATTATAGAGGGAAACTTCTGAGGGGATAGATCATTGAATCATTTCAGAGGAGAGGGAGGTATGATTACATCATTCAGAAAAAAAATCACAAATAATGAACAACAGAGAGAAAAAAACAAAAAACAATATATGACCCGAAGCAGGGTCGAACCCGTACTTCATGGCACAGGGCCTTGCCACAAGAAACCAAACGCTAGAGCCTATGGCCAACTCAGCTAACTAAAAATTAGCTATCATTGGCATTATTTTACAAAGTCTGACTGCTCATTGTCTTTGCTAAATTTATTTCTATATGTATAAATTACATATTAGTTTTTAATGTTTTTTTTAAAGCAAATTTGCCACAGATGAACATATTGTGAAGTTCTTTGTGCCAGTTTTTGAACCTCTTCCACCTCAGTACTTTATCAGAGTGGTGTCTGATAGATGGATAGGTATGTATTGATTTAACCATATTTATTAAAATAAATAAAAATAACCAGTTCTTATGTATGAGAACAGTTTCATTATTGAAAAAAATTGTTTACAATTAACTGAATATATCATTTTATTGACATTGCAAAATCATTTTATATGAGTTAACTTTACATTAGTAGAATGTTGGGAGCTATGGTAAAACAGTGGTTAGTGAACTGGTATACTGAGGGCAGAGGTTGAATTTGGTCCTGATAAATTGCTTCTTTGGTTCATCCAGCCACAAATGAGTACCATATTTTTGTGTGTGTGGGAAAGACAGATGGTGTTGATGTAATACTGTTTACATAACTTTATAAAATGTGTAGATGATAAACACATTTTAGCACTAACATCATATTCCCATTACGCCACCAGGTGCAAAATGATTCTTTTCTTTTCTATTCTTAGTAGAAGGTAAAACCAGAAATAAGTGAGGGACAATGTGGATTTGTGGAAGGAAAGGGCACCAATAATGCAATATACATCTTAAGAACATTGATAGAAAGATCTATAGAAGTAAAGAAAGATCTATATATGTGCTTTATAGACTACACGAAAGCATTTGACAAAGTAAAGCATGTGGAAATAATCAATATGCTGGAGGAATTAAACATTGATGGCAAGGATCTGCAAATCATAAAAAACATGTACTGGCAACAAACAGCAGCTATACGAATTAACAACCAAACAGGACAAATTCAATTTATAAAACAAGGAGTCAGACAAGGCTGTGTTCTGTCGCCGGATTTGTTTTCACTTTACAGCTAACATATTATGAGATCAATGGTAGACAAAAAAAGGAATTGAAGTCAATGGTCACAACATAAATAATTTGTGATATGCGGATGACACAGTCTTAATAGCAGAGACAGAGAATGAGCTACAAGAAATATTAAGATATAATAGTAAAAGAAATCAACAAGAAAGGTCTCAGTTTGAATAGTAAGAAAACAGAAGTAATGGTCATATCGAAAACAATCATCATCACCATGCAGCATAAAAATAAACGAGACAAATCTGAAACAAGTGCAACGTTTGAAATACTTGTGCACAGTGATAACATCAGATGGAAGATGCAACACAGAAATAAAAAGCAGAATAGCTCAGACCAAAATAGCATTTCATAAAATGAAAAATATCTTATGCAACAAATCTATGTCAATAGAAATGAGAAAAAGAGTTCATCGATGCTATATAGAACCAGTTCTGACCTATGGAAGCGAATCATGGACAATAGACAAACAAATGAAAAGACGATTAGAGGCCACAAAGATGGGATTTCTCAGAAGAATGTTGAAAGTTCTCTGGACAGCTAAAGAGACCAATGAGAAAGTTCACAAAGAGGCCAACGCAAAAAGGGAGCTCTTAAAAAAACAGAAAGAAGCAATCAACATTTTTCGGGCACATCATGAGAAGAGGAAAGTTGGAATACTTAGATACAACTGGCAAAATAAAAGGAAAGAGAGATCGCGGGCGACAAAGAAAGAAAATACTGGATAGCTTGGTGTCATGGCATGGAAAACAGTCAACAACAGAACTCATACGATGCACTGTGGATAGAAGATTGTGGAAAGACATGATCTCCAACGCCAAGCGGTACAGCACATGATGAGTAGAAGGTGAGAGTTAGAAACATTGAATCTTTTGGACTGATTTGTGTCTTTAAATGTATTTCAGTATCTGCATCTTTAAAGTATCTTGTGCTGTATTGACATTAGTATTTGAAAAAAAAAAGTTTGTCCAGTTTTTTTTTTAAAAGAAAAATTCTTTAAAATAGTAATTTTAATTAAACTGTATGTTTTCTCAATAAAGATGAACTGTGATGATATTTGGAATAATTATGACTAACAGGAACAGAAACTCAGCTTCCAGTGTCATTCCGTCACCTGATACTTCCTGAGCGATACCCACCACCCACTGAATTGTTGGATCTGCAGCCACTTCCTATTTCTGCTTTGCGAAATCCCAAATTTGAGGCTCTCTATAGCAAGAAGTTTCCAATTTTCAATCCCATTCAGACTCAAGGTATTTATAGTTTTATCCCCCTCTGGGTTTGATGGGCAATTATGTCTATGTTTGGCTCATTGTTTTTTTAAGTGGCAGTAACAAAAAGTATTTTGCTTTGGAATAATTAATATACATTTTGTATCTTTGGAGCATTTTCAACAATCTTTAAATGTGGAAGATCAAATTACATGTTCTGAAATCCTTAATTACTCTTTTATTTATTGTACAAGAACAGTAAAATTATTTTCAGTTTTCAACGCAACCTACAACAGTGATGACAATGTCTTTATTGGAGCTCCTACAGGCAGCGGGAAAACTATTTGTGGAGAATTTGCTGTGCTCAGAATGTTCTCCCAGAATCCTGAGGGAAAGTGTGTTTATGTTGCTCCTTTAGATGCACTAGCCCAACAGGTATGTCTCTCTGATATTAAGTTGTAGCATTTATATTTTATTAACCCTTTAGGTTCTAAATGTTTTTACATAACGCTTCCCAGCACTATGAAGATTTGTCAATATTTGTTACTCTAGGCTCCACCTGTACATAAGCAATCATACAATCCACATCACCAAAATATTTTACATTGTATTTACATTTTATGATTAAAAAAATTCAAAGTAAAACAGTTTTACAAAGAGAAAAGATCTTATTTTTATGCTTTTTTGACATTACTAACACTTATTGATTTTACTAATTATTTGTTAAGGTTTTTCATGTCATGTTTATCATAGTCCAACAAATTAGTGCCTCTTTCCTCAGAAGACTCGCTTTGTTCACTGTCCACAATCAACCAGACTGAAATGTAATGTTTTTTCCTTTAAAAACAATGCCTTTACTATTTCACTTTCTTATTTGTTCAGTGCACTTACTCCAGTGATTGACTAGTGCGTAAATACAGTGGAAAAAGAATTCTTTTGGGCGAGTGCGCAGTCACTCATGCGCTGCATGGATACCCATCTTTCACACTTTTTGGGCATTTCAGCTTGTCATGAATGATGTGGTAAGCTGATCCAGCATTTAATGCTACCTCCACGTCTGTGTTGCTCTGATTTCCCTTATCAATTTTTCCCCTGCTGCAATGTTGTCTTTCATAATGGCAGTGAGTGCAGGTCAAGGATAATCCTCCACACCAGTGACATCATTCTTGACCTTCTCAGTTCCTTTAATTACATATGTACTACTAATACACTTGTTTACATTCTTGTCTGATGATAAAGTTCTATGGGTCTTATGTCTTCACTAAACAAAAATTTAATTAGACTTCACTGCTCTTGTTTGGTGCAGGGGAACCTTTTTCATGTCAAACTGTTTCCCCAGATTCTTATGTGCGCCACAGACATATCAAAGCCATATATTAGTGTACCTGGGCGAAGATATTTTGTTGTTATTGTGTGACACGCAGGGCAGCTTGACTGTCACTGTCAGCTGATGATGATGATGATGCGTGTTCTACTTGCACGCTGGGTCGATATATATCGATCGTTACTTTGTTTACTTTACGGGCGGTCTTCACCGACCAGTCAGTCTCGTGCGTTCTTGATGTCCACTATAATGTGCTGATGTAGCTGTTTACAATCGGGCCAACACGCCTTTGTGCTCTGACCTTGTCTGGTCACTGTCGTACTTCTGGTTCGTTGTTATGATGACTGTTTCACGTTGTGGTTCCGTAACAACTTGATTGTTGTTATGATTCATCCCTGAGGGTTGACGCTAGGCTAGATGGTTATAACTGTGTAATATACAACAATGTATTTGGTATAAGAGTTGTTCCGACTTTTAATTCTGTCACAACGGACTCTCATTACACACTGAATATCGTAGTTTACACACTTAGAGTGCACTCTACAAGTACTTCATTCTATCGCCCTAACACTTGTCTCTGGGCTCCACATGCATTCATACTCGCATCTAAACTACATGTGGACCGTCCCCATTGACGGCCCGCCCTAAATCTGCTTCTACCGGTCCGGCTATCTCTTGGTACTCATTACTAACTGTCTCTTAATAGTGTTACTTACTAATCTGTCCGCCTACTGTTCTTCACTGGTCTCTGCATCTCCTAACTATCACGTGTTCTTTGCTGGCTAAAATGCTATTATCCATGCTTGGTGTTATGACTCTAGATCGTCACTCCCTGCCAACTCAGTCTCTTCCAGTTTTCGGTCTCTCAGTGCTTCTATTCAAGTCTTCTATCCAATTGCTTAAAACTCCTTCACTATTAGTTTAACTCACGTTCTAGTCTAATTCTACTAGGCTAAGGTTAGCTCCCCCCTAATAGGCTGACCACATGATCACCTGGCTCCTAACGAGCGCGTGTGTCCTGCCAACTACATTTTCTCCAAGTGCTTCTCAATCTTTTGTGTTTACCTCTTAAATTTGGATCTTGTCAACCAATCAAAATTGACTTCCCACATGTCTGTCTGCCCACTCACTTCTGGGGATGGCCTTCCATGTTTTGCACGTGAATTTTGACCCTTAGTCTCTCATTTTTCTCCTGATTTCGTCTTAATGTCTTTTTTCCTTGACCTTGTTCTCTCGTCTGTTTATTCCTCTATTCTTTCCATTCTTCCCCCCTCTACACCTACGCGTCTGTCTGCTCACTCACTTCTGGAGATGGCCTTCCACGTTTTTGCACGTGAATTTCGACCCATCCTCTTTATTTTTATTGTGACTTCGTTTTAATGTGTCTTTTTCCTTTTTTTCTCCTTGTCCTTGTTCTCTCGTCTTTGTTTTCCTCCTCTACTCTCTCTCTCTCTCTCTCTCTCTCTCTCTCTCCTCCCTCTTCTACATTAGGAGCTGAAGGTCACTGCCTCTGCATATTTGATGACACTCAGTAATATTGGTTGTTTGTGCGAGTTTTAATATAGTATCCAGTTTCCCACAGAATTATTCCTGTGTATTATGTTTTGCCATTTTTCATCTTTTAGATGAAATGTTTTGCCATTTTTATCTTTTCAGTTGAATGAAATCTGGCTGTTGTCAGTCTAAATTTGTCATTGTCTTTATTGCATTATTTCTGTAGATTTATGCTGATTGGCACAACAAGTTTACTGGAGCTCTGGGAAAAAAAGTGGTCATACTTACTGGGGAGACTGGTACAGATTTAAAATTGCTGGCAAAGGTAGATGGTTTTTTTTTTCTTCTCATTTTAAATATATTTCTAAATTGTAGATGTAGAACTAGAACTTTAAATGTTACTGGTTAACAAGTTAACCAGTTCAATTGTTGATGACTTTAGGATTTTAACAGCTTCTTAGTTTAATTTGACCTAGAGAACCACTTGTGTTCTCTGAGGATTTAAATCTATTAACATTTCCAAAGCTCCTGATTTTAAATACTGCTTGTTGACAATCGCTTGAGGATTATGGATCTCATCAACTTCTTACTTCAAATGTTTTATATTTTAAGAACTGTTGGTACATTTAGCATTCACGTTTTCAATAACTTCTTTCGTTGGACTCAATCAATAGCCATGTGGTTTCTTAAAAGCTTTCTTCTCTTAACATTCATAAATGTTGTTTCTCTTCTGGTATTGATGATGAACTATTTGGTGAGCAATATTACAGCACTATGATGGTGTAAAAATGAAAAGATGATTAGGATTAGAGGCCACAGAGATGGGATTTCTCTGAAAAATGTTGAAAGTTCCCTGGATAGCTAAAAAGACCAGTGAGGAAATTCTCAAAGATGGCAATACAAAAGCGAGCTCCTAAAAAACATCAGAAAGAAACAATCAACATTTTTCAAGCACATCATGAGAAGAGGAAAGTTGGAATACTTGGTTACAACTGGCAAAATAAAAGAAAAGCGAGATCACGGACAACAAAGAGAAAATACTAGATAGCTTTGTGTCATGGCATGGATAACAGTCAACAACAGAATTTATACGATGCACTGTATATAGAAGATTGTGGAAGGACATGATCTCCTATGCCAACCGGTATGGCACTTGATGATGATGACAGTATATAAGATTAATTGAACAAATGCTTCTGGCTCTGAGGTTATAGAGTGTTCACAGTTACAGTTATACAGTTGGATATTTACAGCACATTTTCACTTTCTTTGATCACAAGATAGTGAAGTTTCAAAGCAGATGAAAACAAAAAAGGAAGAAATATTAAACAATTTGAGTTGGACAAATTAATTATTTGGTGATTTAAAATGAGACAGTAGCATACAACTGTTTCTGAAAGAAAAGTGTTGGGTGAAAGAAGCAAAGGCGGATGAGAACTAATAACATCAATATGTGGATTTTGGAATCACCAATCACATAGTTATCTAGGCAGGAAACAATAGCTCTTTTAAATAGTCAACTTTGAACGTGAAGATGGCACAAAAGATGGAATGTTCAGCAGAAAAAAGTGTTTCCCTACATGTATTATATATGCATTTTCATCACAAGTTAGGTCTACTTTATGCATTTAATTTATTATTATTTGTATTGATGTCCTTGCATTTAGGGTAACATTGTGATCAGCACACCAGACAAGTGGGATGTGTTATCCAGGCGATGGAAACAGAGAAAAAATGTTCAAAACATCAATCTGTTCATCATTGATGAGTTGCACCTCATTGTTGGAGAGATGGGGGTATGTAATTATTGACTAGGTTGTTCACTCACTTGGGGTATGTAATTATTGACTAGTTTGTTCACTTACTTGGGGTATGTAATTATTGACTAGTTTGTTCACTCACTTGGGGTATGTAATTATTGACTAGTTTGTACACTCAGTGGGGGTATGTAATTATTGACTAGATTGTTCACTCACTTGGGGTATGTAATTATTGACTAGTTTGTTCACTCACTTGGGGTATGTGATTATTGACTAGTTTGTACACTCAGTGGGGGTATGTAATTATTGACTAGATTGTTCACTCAGTGGGGGTATGTAATTATTGACTAGTTTGTACACTCAGTGGGGGTATGTAATTATTGACTAGATTGTTCACTCACTTGGGGTATGTAATTATTGACTAGATTGTTCACTCACTTGGGGTATGTAATTATTGACTAGATTGTTCACTCACTTGGAGTATGTAATTATTGACTAGATTGTTCAATCACTTGGGGTATGTAATTATTGACTAGATTGTTCACTCACTAGGGGTATGTAATTATTGACTAGATTGTTCACTCACTTGGGGTACGTAATTATTGACTAGATTGTTCACTCACTTGGGGTATGTAATTATTGACTAGATTGTTCATTCACTTGGGGTATGTAATTATTGACTAGATTGTTCAATCACTTGGGTATGTAATTATTGACTAGATTGTTCACTCACTTGAGGTATGTAATTATTGACTAGATTGTTCACTCACTTGGGGTATGTAATTATTGACTAGTTTGTACACTCAGTGGGGTATGTAATTATTGACTAGATTGTTCACTCACTTGGGGTATGTAATTATTGACTAGTTTGCACACTCAGTGGGGGTATGTAATTATTGACTAGTTGTTCACTCACTTGGGGTATGTAATTATTGACTAGTTTGTACACTCAGTGGGGGTATGCAATTATTGACTAGATTGTTCACTCAGTGGGGGTATGTAATTATTGACTAGATTGTTCACTCACTTGGGGTATGTAATTATTGACTAGATTGTTCACCCACTCACTTGAGAGATTTAATTATTGACTAGGTTGTTCACTCACTCACTGAAGATATTTAATTATTGACTAGATTGTTCACTCGCTCACTGGGGATATTTAATTATTGACCAGATTGTTCACTCACTCACTGGGGATATTTAATTATTGACTAGGTTGTTAACTCAGTGGGGGTATATGCTTCTTGTGGTTCTCTTTGTGTTTCAATTGAAGTGAGAAAAAAGGCTCTAAAGTGATTGAGTTACTATAATACAAGGATCAGTTTATAATTTTTTCCAACTAAGGAGAAAGGAGTCTGTAGCTGAGTGGTTAGTATGCTCACTTCCTGATCAAAAGGGTCTTGGTTCGATCCCAGAAATGACGGGCTTTTTTTTTTTATTGATAAGGCTCTAAAAATGGTACCAGATATTTTCTGGGAAGTAAAGGTGGCCTGTGTTGCTGAGTCATTACGGAAACCCCATAAAGTTTATTAACCTGATAAAAACAGTGTATGAAGGAACGAAATGTAGTGTGATGCATGAAGGACAGCTTACAGAAGCATTTGAAATAAGTACTGGAGTAAGGCAGGGATGCCTTCTGTCTCCATTTCTCTTTCTACTGGCCATAGATTGGATTATGAAAATAACTCAAAACAACAGAAATGGATACCAGTGGTCACTGACCAAACAACTTGATGATTTAGACTTTGCTGATGACATAGCTTTCCTATCACACAGCCATCAACAGATGCAGGATAAAATGAGCATACTTGATGAGAGATCACAACAGCTAGGACTGTTGATTAATAGAGATAAGACCAACATTATAAGAATTAATACAGTTGGCAATAACCAAATAAAACTAGGAGAAATACCTGTATTAGATGTACAATCTTACATATATCCGGGCAGTAATACAGATAAAGAGGGAGGAACAGAAAATGATACCAAAATAAGAATATCAAAAGCAAGAGGAGCTTTCATTGCACTGGGAAACATATGGAAATCAAAAGAAATTAGATTAAATACAAAAATAAAAGTTTTCAGTTCAAATGTTAAGTCGGTCCTATTATATGGCTGTGAAACATGGAGAACAACAAAATTGACAATCACGAAGATACAGACTTTCATTAATGGATGCTTACGCAGAATAAAAGGATGGAAATGGCAGGACAAAATCACTAACATAGAATTATGGAAAGGTACCAGTCAAACACCAGTGGATAAAGAGATACAGCGAAGATGATGGCGCTGGATAGGACACACACTACGGAAGCCAACTGAAAGTATTACACAACAGACCCTTTTTTGGAATCACCCGGGGAAAGGACAAAGAAGAAGACCAAGGAATTCTTGGAGAAGACAGATAGAAGCTGAGATGAAGATGATGGGGAAGACATGGAATGATCTTAAAAAAAATGGCAAAAGACAGAACGACTTGGAAAGTGTTTGTTGAAGACCTATGCTCCACTGGGAGCTAAAGAGGTAGAAGAAGAAAAAGAAAGGTGGCCTGGCCGACCACATCACCCAAAATATGCTGTAGTATAGAAAAGTTTGGTCATTAACCTCATATGTCAAGCAAGGCTTGGAGGGAACCTTTACTGTACTTAAAAAGGAAATGAAATTATTAATTTATTTACAGTTTGTTCATTTTATGTTCTTTTTATTTAAAAAATCCTTTGCCTGTTTATTGGCAAAGGTAGAATAGTGTTTAGTTAACTGGTCTACTGGAGACAACAGGTTAATTCCTCTGGCTGACTGGTTTCTATGTTTGCCTAGTCTTGAATAAATGGGTAGCAGAGATTTTTCCTAGGGAAGAAAGAAGGCCTGGTAATGATGAGCACATTGTCCAAACATTTATTGGTTGTCAAGTATGAGCACTAACACTATGTTTCTTATATACCATTCTCAGAGTGTGACAGGGTTTTATGTTTTCTCTATTATTTATGAGACTAGTGTAAAAAATAAAAAACTGGATGTTTAAGATCAAGGGAAGAAGAACTGTTGATTTAACAAGAAAACATAAAGGAACGATGGACAGAATACATTAAAGATCTTTATAATGATGAACGAACAGAAGTAAATATTAAGGATAATGGAGAAGGACCAGAAATACTCAGAGAAGAAGTGGAAGATGCCTTGCGCAATATGAAAGCCGGAAAAGCTCCTGGATCAGATAATATAACTAAAGAAGAGATTGAAGCCATGGGTGATTTTGGAATATAAATAATATCAAAAATATTGAATGATATCTACAACAGTGGATATATACCAGATGACCTGCTCAATTCAATATTTATAGCCCTACCAAAGAAATCGGGTGCGATTGAATGCGATGATCATCGCACAATAAGTCTTATGAGTCACATGACTAAGATATTACTAAGAATCATCATGCGAAGAGTGCGAAACAAAATGAGTCCAGAAATTAGCGATGAACAGTGTTGTTTTGTTGGAGGTAAAGGGATGAGCAATACCATATATAGGGTGTTTATAAAGTCTCACTACACTGGTATCTAGGTCAATTTGAAAAAAAAATGTTTATGACGTCATCACAATATGTGCTCCCACTGTCAATGAAATTTGTTGAATAAGTTTATTGCTACTGGAAATGTGGAAGATGCTCCACGATCTGGTAGGCCTGCTGTGAATGATGAAATATGTTTAGATATCCAAGACAGAATCCTTAAAAGTCCAGACAAGTCATTAAGAAAACTGTCGCAACAAGTGAACTTACCATTGAGCACATATTGTGATGATGTCATAACATTTTTTTCAAATTGACCTAGATACCAAGTGTAGTGAGACTTTATAAACACCCTATATCATAAGATCTTTAGTAAAAAGAGCCATAGAAGAGAAAATGGATTTATACCTATGTTTCATAGATTATACCAAAGCATTTGACAAAGTAAAGCACCAAGAAATAATCAAAATTTTAGAAAGCATAAACGTAGACAGCAATGATCTAAGAATAATAAAGAACATGTACTGGCAACAAACAGCAGCCATAAGAACTGGAAAGCAATTGGGAATGTTTCAACAAATAAAACAGGGTGTTAGACAAGGTTGTGTGCTGTCACCAGATTTGTTTAATATTTATAGTGAGATTATTTTAGGATCCATAAGGGGCATGCCTGGAATAACAATTGGAGGTCATAATAAATAATCTAAGGTATGCTGATGATACAGTCTTAATCGCTAAGAGTGAAAATAAGTTACAAGAAATGTTGGACATTATAGTGAAAGAAAGCAAAAATAAAGGACTCAGCCTTAATGGCAAAAAGACAGAGGTAATGGTAACAACAAAGAATAAGACATCACCTCAGTGCAAAATAAAGACAAGTGGAACAATATTAAAACAGGTAAATGAATTTAAATATTTGGGAACTTTGTTAACCTCAGACAGAAGATGTACAAAAGAGGTGAGATGCAGAATGGCTCAGGCAAAAGCAGCTTTCCAGAAAATGAGGAAGATACTATGCAATCCATTTTTGACAATAGAAACAAGAAAAAGAGTTCTTAAATGTTATGTAGAGCCAGTCTTAACATATGGATGTGAATCATGGACAATAGGACAACAGACAAAAAAATCACTGGAGTCTGTAGAAATGTGGTTTTACAGAAGAATGTTGAGAATACCAGGGACAGCTAAGAAGAGTAATGAAAATGTTCTGAAAGAGGTCAAAGCAAAAAGAGAGCTAATTTCCAATATTAGGAAGAAACAATCATCAATGTTTGGACATGTAATGAGAAGAGAACAACTAGAATATATTGTAACAACTGGAAAAATTTAGGGACGAAGAGATAGAGGGAAGCAAAAAGAGAAAATACCAGACAGCTTAAGAGAATGGCTTGGCAGAAGGTCAACAACAGAAATGATAAAGAACTGTCGACTGAAAGTTGTGGAGAGACATGATCACCTACGCCAGTAGGTCCAGTACTTGATGATGAGTATAAAAAATATCATAATATACATTCTAAATCTCATTATGTGCTCTAAGTACTTTGAAATATTAATAATTGTAGTTGCTGTTGCATAATTTTTTTTTTTTTAATTTTAAACAATTTATGTTTGAATTCATCTTTGTTATAAAGAATTGTATAACTCATTAATTAAAAATTTGATTTTTAGCCTGTCCTGGAGGTGATCTGCTCTAGAATGCGCTACATCTCATCCCAGCTGGAGAGAAACATTCGTATCGTTGTCTTGAGCTCTTCTCTCTCAAATGCCAAAGATGTTTCCCAGTGGCTTGGTTGTCCAACTTCAGCCTTCTTCAACTTTCACCCCAATGTGAGACCAGTGCCACTTGAACTTCACATCCAAGTTAGTACACCTGTTTCAGTACATTTGTTTTCCTCATAAATCAAATTTTATAATGAAGCATTCTTTATCAGGATTCATTTTATTGTATTAAATTATTTGATACAATGTTCAGTAAATCTAAAACAGGATTGTTTGTACATGCTTAACTCATTAGTTTACAACATCCTACATCAGTAATTCTACACCAGTAAAACCACCAGTCACTGAGAACATTAATTACATTCTCTGTTGAGTTATACCACCCGCAATGTTTTTTTAAAAAATTATTGACTGACATTTTCTAGTGAGTAAAGAATACAAATATGATTAATTTACTTTTGAACAAGATCATTTTCAAACATTTCATCTGTATATAAAAACAGGTGTTTATGTGTGTGTGCGCATGCGTGCGTGTGTTTTATTTTATTTTTCTTTCACACATGAATATGTTTTAAATTTATTGTCATTTCTTTACCAGGGTTTCAATGTGTCTCATAATGCTTCTCGTGTCATTACAATGGCAAAACCAACTTATCAGGCTATTATGAGACATTCCCCAAAAAAGCCAGTTATCATCTTTGTTCCATCCCGCAAACAAACAAAACTGACAGCTATTGATGTCCTTACATGTGCAGCAGCAGAGATGCATATTGGATCTGATGAAAAGCCTCACAGCAGATTCCTACATGTCACTGAAGATGACTTGAAACCTTTTGTGGATAAGATTAAAGACCTGGTATGTAGAACAAGTTTACATCATTCTCTAATCATACACACACACAAATCTTTTTTTTACTTGATGTTTGATGTACAGAGCAAGTATTAAATAGTTGTAGCTACCCCTGCTGTAAAATGATAGCTCATGTGACCATTTCATGCAGTAGACTGAGATAGGTAATCATTTTTTTGTAACAACAAATTCATGTAAATGGAAATGCATGTAAATTGTGTTGTAAATGATACTGATAGAAAAAAAAGATTTCAAATTTTTCAGATTTTTTGTTGTAAAAATGCAATCATTGTAACTTCTAACTTTCTTTCTTTTTTCAGTATACATATTTATTTTATTTAATATAAATAAGAGAAATGGCCATGCAACCAACAATCTCAGCTACTGTTAGGAATAGGAAGAAAGGATGGACATATGTCAGGCATGTGTTGAGAAGAGACAGTAAGAGAATTCTATACTCTTCTTTAGGAATGATCAGGATACCGAAAAAGAGGAAGACCTAGAGACACATTAAAAAAAACACTTACAAGAGAAGCAAAGTTGGCAGGCATAGATTCATTAGATTTGATCGAACATATTGCAAGAATAAAGATGGACTGTTAAAAACACTACGAGCTCTAAGCGACGTCTAGTGACGCCGGAAGGATCAAGATATTTTATTTTGTGCAAGTTTGTCTATTTTGAGGCAAGTTCAATTGTATTTTTTAAATATGTAATTGGCATTGAGTTTGTAGATAGGCATATATATATATAAAATATACAGTATATTGAATATCATGTAGGGCCGTAAGTAGAGCTGCAGAAAATATGTCATGCTTGACTGCCTATAATATTTGTTGGTTTGTATCTGATGAAGGCTTTTGTCGAAACATCATAGTTTGTTTTGTCTCTGTAGATTTCACTGCTTAATATCATTTTGTGTTATTTTACATGGCATTTACTTTACTTTGCATTTTTCTGTTCATGCAGACCCTGAGGGAGACACTGGCAAATGGAGTTGGTTATTTGCATGAAGGTTTATCAGAGATAGAAAGAAAAATTGTGGAACAGCTATTCAGCTCAGGAGCTGTGCAGGTTGTTGTAGTTGCCAGGGGCTTGGCCTGGGGTATAAATGTGTCTGCTCACTTAGTGATTGTCATGGACACACAATACTACGATGGGAAAATGCACTCGTAAGTTTCTGCAAACAGTGGTTGAAGAGGAATAATGTATGATGCATAGTGTTATTTTTTATAATAACATGTTTTAATGTATTTATTTCTTTATTCCATTTTGTTCATGAGCTAAGGAATTTATTGCACAATTTATCTACATTTTTATACCTTTTCCTGCACTTTGGAATCTCATCAGAATCAGTCGAACATAAGTTTTAAATTCAGTACAGTTTGATTTGGCTGGTATACTGCATTAACATAGAGCAGTTTGAAGACCATAATTAAAGTTGTTTTCCACTAGTATTTATGCTGATCATTAATATAAATAAAGTTGTTCAATTTTGCTAAACATTTTTAAGGAATAAAATGCATGATTTGTTTTCAAAATTTTGTTTGATCGACAAAATCTTAAAGTTGTTAACATATTTGATGGAACTGTATATTTATTGGAAGAAAAATTGAAGTCTAGATTGCTGTGTTTGTTATGCAAGTTTATTGTACGAGCAAAGTGGCATGTGTTGTAGCTTCCTAGGTATGTTAATTCATTTCAGATATGAGGACTATCCTGTGACTGATGTCCTTCAGATGATTGGAAAAGCAAACAGGCCTCTTGTTGATAAAGAGGGTAATAGTTTCTTTTGTTATAAATATTTTATTTTGTAATGAAAAAAAAAAAAAAAGAATTATTGTCTTCTTATAAATCCACAGTTTTGTGAATTAAAATCTAAACTGAACATTAAAGTAGTGTATGTAAAAACGTATAATTATAGATTCTATATGCCTTTGAACCATTAATTATGCTTTATGCAACATATTGAGACATTGCATGGTTGGTTCGTGATCCAGCAATCTATTGACCCCTACCTTGCACCTCTTTAATACTCATGTACCTGTACATTTGTTGCCTACAATAGAATATACACATATAATACTCCCATAATTTTAACATTATATTTTGCATGATGCAAAGTTTGTATATTTTATGTCTATAGGAAAAGCTGTCATCATGTGTCAGAGTTCTAAGAAGGAGTTCTTTAAGAAATTCCTATATGAACCACTTCCGGTAGAGGTAAGAATGGTGGACTAGTACTCTTGATCATTCATATAACTTTACAACTGCTGCCTGTCTTGTTTTCTGTACTTGAGACTTCAGTATCTTAGATTTTCTTTGACTATTTTTTGCCAGGTTTCTTTCAGCATCATTATATTTCTACTAATGTAGAATATGTTAAACAGTTTGGTTATGTTATACATATGTCATATGTATAATGTTATACATATGTTATATATATATATGTTAAACAGTTTGGTTATATGTTAAACAGATGGCTAATTTTTATCAAATAATATTATAAAGAGAAAATGGAAGCTATTGGACTATTTGCAATGAGGATAATAACAAAACTTGAATGGCATATATTCCTAGCACTACAGAGAAGTCTGGTGTCATAGAATGTGTGGATTATGTTATAATAAGTCTTAAAGTCACATGACCTTAATATTACTGAGAATTGTCTTGCAAAAAATGAGAAATAAAATCAAGTCAGAAATTGGTGGTCGGCAAAGTGAATTTGTTGAAAGTAGAGATCTTAATAAAACCAGGTAGGTCACAAGATCATTAGTAGAGAAAAACCTAGAAGTTAAAACAAATCTGTATTTATATTTTATAGACTATACCACCAAAGAATTTTAGAAAGTAAAATATCAAGAATAAATAACATTTTAGATAAATAAATGTTGACAGCAAAGATCTGAGAGTAATAAAGAACCTGTACTGACAATAAACAGCAGCCATATGAACTAGAAATGAATTGAGGATTTTGAATTTATGTCTTTGGTCCTTTCATTTTAGTTGTCTAATTTGGTACTAGAGATATATTGTGTAAATGTACTGTTTGACCCTTGTCATTTATTTATCATCAGAGTCACCTGGATCACTGTCTACATGATCACTTCAATGCAGAAATTGTTACAAAGACCATAGAAAATAAGCAGGATGCTGTAGACTACCTGACCTGGACCTTTATCTACCGGCGTATGACACAGAACCCAAATTACTACAACTTGCAAGGTTATAGTTCAACATTTTTATTTTAATGTTCTTTTGTGCGTCAAGTCTCACTCATATTAAGTAGAAAGTGATTAACATGATGGTACTTGACTTAATCCCTTGTTAGCCGTGAGCTATGAGCTCTTTACAGCTTAATGCCTCTCGCATGAAAGCATGCATGAAGGCGCAGGTCCTTCTCAGTTGTACAGCTGCAGAGTACAGTGTGTTATTGATGGATGGAAGTAGTGGGAGTAACATGCTCCGTCGGTTTTGTAAATGAGGACAGTGTAGTAGCAGGTGATCTACTGTCTCAGATTGTTGGCGGCAGTGTCTGCACATTGGATCATGTTGTGTTTTTATTCTGCTGAGGTGTTGATTGGTAGGAGCATGGCCTGTTCTCAGCCGGAATATCAGGCTTTGATCCCTTCGCCTCAGCTCCTGCACAGGGTCGAGGGCGTCTGGTTTTGTTTGATATCTGTAGAGTAGGCGTCCAGTCTTTGCTGAAGCCCACATATTCAACCATTCCTCGTGGTAGTTGTTTCTCAAAATTTGCTTGCATGTTTTGGGGCTAACTTGAACAGGAAGCTGTGGTAGAGATGCTCCCTGTTTAGCCAACCTATCCGCTCTCTCATTTCCCGCAATGCCGATGTGACCAGGAATCCATTGTAGGGTTACAGCTACACCATAGGTAGTGGAGAGTTGGTTTGATAAAGATCTTATATTGGAAACCTCAGATGTTAGTCCGCTTTCAATTGCTTCGAGTGCTGATTTAGAATCCGAGAAAATATCAATATCTTCCGGTGCGATGGTGTCACATTTGAAGTCTACAAATATCCTTCTGAGTGCTCTCTCTATAGCTATAATTTCTGCAGAGTAATTGGAGCAGTATTCTCCACATTGACCGTAAATTTGGGGGTAGTCGTCTGGGTGAGAGTAGGGATACTTGACAACAGCACCGTAACCAGCATTTAGGGTGGCCTTGAATGCAGATCCATCAGTATAAATGTGGACGTCATTGCGTGGATACTGGTCAGTGGTTTCCAGTGCTATGGCTTTGAGTATGGGAGGTAGAGTATTTCTATCTGCTAAGGGGTTGGAGAGCTCAGTCTTGACATCGGGGACAACTATTTGGTGGCAAAGTGCTTCAGGGCGGATGGGCATATCTTAAAGTCTGTCTGCTGGAAGGTGATGTTTGTAGCTGTAGTTAATTGCTTGGTCTAAAAATGATGATTTCTTGATTCAAGTTTTCTACCATAATGCAATTTTCCTCTGTTGGTTCCATCCGCGAATATCTCTCGTAGGTTTCCACTACAGCACGTTCTCTTCGAATGCCAAGAGGTTCGATGTTATTGTGTATTTCGCAAGCATTATTTGGAGTTGATTTCATAGCACCGCTAATAAATCTCAGGGCTTGATTTTGAATTTTATCTAAGCTTTGAAGTGGAGTCTTGCTAGCAATAGATTGCAGAGGTAGTGAATAGTCTATTACTGATCACACTTAGCCAGTATAGAGTTGACGCAGTGTTTGTTGGTCTGCCCCCCATTCACAAGTGGCAAGGTGCTTGATGATCCTGAGTCTAGTTGTGGTTTTCTCTATCAGCTTGTTTATGTGTTGTTTCAGAGATAGCCTTTGGTCTAAGTCAACTCCCAGGTTTCTCGGATATTTGTTGTAGTTTAGTTTCTCTCCGTTCATCCGGACATCTATTTCTTCCCCTTTGACTTTGTTGCTTAGGGTAAATATACTGTAGACTGTCTTCTCAGTGCTAGGCTCTAACTTCCAGAACTGGCAGTAAGCAGCAATGGTAGTGAGGTTCGTATTTATGTTATGGGTAAGGGCTTGAATATTCTTGCCTCTTACCCAGATGGTGAGGTCGTCCGCAAAAAGTGCCTTACAACGTGTGATATATTCTGGCATGTCATTTATAAACATAAGGAACAATGTGCAACTTAGGGCTGATCCTTGAGGTAGGCCTTCCTCTAGGGTTCTTTGTTTGGAAGTTGTTCCCGTGTATGTTGTTTGTATTGTTCGATTACAAAAGAAGCCCTTTATCCACTTGTACATTCGTCCTGTTATTCCCAGTTTTTGCAGTTTAAATAGAAGACCTTTTCTCCAGACTCTTTGTCATACGCTTGTTTCAGGTCAATGAATGTGGCTATTACGTGTTTTTGCTCCTGGAATGAGTCACCTATCTCTTGAGTGAGTCTTATCAGCTGGTCCATTAGTACGCTTGTTCTTTCTGAAGCCTGCTTGGTATTTGTTGAGTGTCTTCGTGTTCTCAAGTCACCAGTACAGCCTTTCGTTGACCATTTGTTCTGCTATTGTCCCCAGATTAGAGGTCAGGGAAATTGGTCTGTAACTGCTGAGGTCGTTGGGATCTTTCCCTTTCTTTAGTAAGGGTGTTACATTTGCTTTCTTCCACTGAGCCGGCAGCTTACCCTCTCTCCACATTATGTTGATAAACTCTAAGATAACATCAAGTTCTTTGATTGAGAGGTTAGTAATAAGTTCGTTAGTCAGTCTATCGGGGCAGTTGATTTCCCCTTTTACACTTGTCAAGGGCAGCTTTTAGCTCTGGAAGTGTGAAATATTTTTTCAAAGACTTCAATGCTTACTGTATGGCGCTTTTCCATTTCTTTGGTAAGTTTGTTGATAGCGTAGTCTAGTCTTTGGTTGTCTCGTTTGTTGATAGTGGCGAAGTAATTGTTAAGGGCTTCTGCTTTCTGTGTACTAGCTGGTATTACTTCTGAACCCGCCTTTAGTGGCACAATGTTCGAGTGTCTTTTTTTCCCTGATAGGTTAGAAATAAGACGCCATGCTTGCTTGCCTTCCTTTCTTAAGTCCAGGTTTTCACATTTCTTGATCCATGTGACCTTCTTTGCTTTAGCGCTTAGTAGTTTAACCTTCGCAGTTAATCTGTTGTAATTTGTTTTGTTGGCGGGGGTTAGATGTTTCTCGACTAATCTTCTTGCTTTTTTTTCTTTCTTTGGCAATGCACTCTAGCTCTTCATTCCAGAACGGTTTGAATTTACTACGGCGTCCTCGGGGGATGGATTGTTGAGCAGATTGTAGAATAGCTGCGGTGATGTTGTTATAGACAGTGTCAATATCTGCTGTTGTATCAATCTCTTGAAATCCTTGGTTTACTAGTTTCCGGAATGTTGCCCAGTCAGCTTTTTTATAATTGAATGGCACTGTTGCAGGACAACTACTTATGGTTTCTATATTGTTAGCAATTTCTAGTATAATTGGTCTGTGGTCACTACCTATGTCATCGAGGACACTGAGGGAGCACTTGGGATGGATGTCCGCTGTCACCAGAGTGAGGTCGGGTCTACTTGAGGTTCCACTGACTCTCTGAAGGAGTGTTGGTGGGGAATCGGAATTTTGGAGTAATATAAGGGTAGTTGTATTGATGAGTTCTTCGATGATCAATCCTGTGTGGTTTCTATCATTATAGCCCCATAGATTGGAGTGGCCATTCATATCTCCTGCTACGATAGTTCTGAAAAGATCAGTGTTAGTAAAGAGTGGTAGGCTGATCATGTTTTTTGGTGGGTTGTATATATTAATAATTTTTAGCGGTTGGTTGTTTGTCCAAACTGTCACTTCTTGGATATCAATTTCTTCATTGGTTTCTACTGGGGAAACCTCAGCCTGTATGTCGTTCCGAATCAGCGACATGATCCCTTGACATTTCCGACACTTGCATCGGTGTGCGGTGTAGCCTGTAATATGGAAATGAGCTTCTCTTGGTAGCATTGTTTCCTGGATGAGTGCAACGTGGATGTTTTGATCTGATAGTAGCTTTGCCAACTCCAGTTTTTTAGTACGTATTCCTGAAATGTTGAGTTGCAGGATGTGGAGAGTTGAAAGGTTGTGTTGGGGTCCGGTAGCATACTTGTCACTGCCCTCCCCGGGTTGCAGAGGACAGCGCGGGCCTTGATGACCGAGGCGTTGCCCGAGCTCGTATAAAGTAGGTTGTTGTATTCGAGGCATGATAATTATTGGGGGTGTTATGGGCGCTTTCCTTTTCATCCCCAATGGAGAGTAGCTTGGTGTGTTTGTGTCCCAGGATCGTCACGTCCTGCCAGTAGTTTAACACTTGCTTATGGGTCAGCGGATTCATCATTCTCTCGTCAGAAACGCTGACACAGACTGCAGCGGTGATGAAAACTGGCATTTCCTGCCACCAAGGAACCTGCACAGAGAGTCAGAGGTGCGATGACCGCCTTGCTATGCTCCTTTGACGTCCATGGGGATTGACAAACAGGAGACAAAAGGAACGATCGAGGCAAGAACACATTTGACCCATGAGTTGGGGATGGGCTAGTGAATTCAGTGCACGCAATTTCTTACACAGTGGGCTGCACTATCGCACTTAGATGGTACCATCCTCTCCTTGGCCATTTATGTCGGGCATTACACTATACTCCTTGTTGCAGGGTTGGCCTTACCCTGGACGGGCTGTTAACTGTTATCTCTAGTTAACAGGTTTCCGTCAACCCTGTGATTTCTGGCAACAGTCGGTGCTAGTGATGCATATGTTTAGTAACTTATCGTGTGTCCATGGTGTGTTAAACTAAGGCCCAGTGTCCAGGAAGAAAACATTCCACTTGAATACACACACAAACCTTAATTATACACAATAATGTTGGTGGCAAGTATCCGAGGGTGAGCGATTGTCAGCTATAAGTAGATTATAATAATTTGTCCTTGAAGCTACAATGGGCCTACACGCATTGAGTTTTAACACTGTATGATTATTAGTTTATTATCGGTAATTATTTCAGTCACGTTATAAATCCTTCGGAATGACAACAACCACACAAAAAACTCAATCCGTGTGAATGGACATACACAAAAAATTGTAAATCACTAGAGCGATCTGCAAGCAGCTACTAGGCTACACCATGTTACTGGAAGTCCCTCTAACATGAAGGTACAGAAGGAAGATTGTTAATTTTGTAAAGGCTTTTGGCAACATATTTAGACAAATAGTTTTAAAAAATACTCATCTACAAAATCCTTAGCAAAATTGTAACAATTATGAAGATTGCGCAAGAAAATTCTAACAAAGTATTGGTCAAAGTAGCAGATTATCCAAAGTAAAAACAGAAGTATTTTAGAGAGTGTCTTGTTAAAGACTAATATGATATGAATAACTTAATATTTCTTAAAGAGATGTATGGTCTACATACTGAAAGACTTAAAATATGCTGTTTATAAAAAAATTAAAGACTACACAGTTGCTTGTCAACAATTAGAATTGAACATGACCCTCAGAAAGTCAGAAGTGATGATGCTAAACCTTGCACTTCCAGTCAAAATAGAGAAACAGATGCTAGAATTAGGAAATATATTCACATACCTGAGTAGTGTACCTGATGGTTGTTGAACTGATAAATATATCAAGTAAAGGATGATCACTAAAAAAATAACTTCTGTTATTAGGGTTTATTTTACCTGAATAACTTCTGTTACTGATCATCCTTTAGTTGATATCTTTGTCAGCTTAACAACCATCAGGTATGTGAATATATTTAACCAAATAATTGTGTTTATTTAACCTGTGTATAATGCAAAAACCAAACTAGAGTTAAATAATAGCTGTGTACTTTCAGTTCTTTTGAATTTGTCTGAAAGCTGAAAAACAGAAATGGTGACATTGAGGCTGTCATTTCATGACAGAGGAAAGTTTTCTGGCTAAGTAGAGTTTTTTTAGGTATTTTGATAAAGATGTAAAAATATTGTGGTTTTTTTGTGTGTGTGTGTTTTTTTTTTTAAACATTTTAGCCAGATAGGTTATGGTTATGGAAGGCTCTGGTATCACTGCAAAGGACTTAAAATCTATAATATAAAAAACAGTCCTTAGTGTAGAAATCCAATGAAGCCTCATATTTGTTTGTATGTCACTTGTAAAAAGTTAAATGGTTTGTTATGATAATGAGAGTTGTCAAAGCAACACATTGGCCTTCTGATTTTAAAAAAAAAGTGTCAAAAACTTGGGACACTGAAGTTGGATATTATTATTATGAGATCAGTAGTAGACAAAAATGGAATTGAAGTCAAAGGTCACAACATAAATAATTTGCGATATGCGGATGACATCATAGTCTTAATAGCAGAGACAGAGAATGAACTACAAGAAATGATAGACATAATAGTAAAAGAAAGCAACAAGAAAGGTCTCAGTCTGAATAGTAAGAAAACAGAAGTAATGGTTATATCGAAGAAACAATCACCACCATCATGTGGTGTCTACTTTTGTCCTCCAAATCAGCATAAAAATTAATGAGACAGATCTGAAGCAAATACAACATTTCAAATACTTGGGCACAATAATAACATCAGATGGGAGATGCACCATAGAAATAAAAAGCAGAATGGCTCAGGCCAAAATAGCATTTCAGAAAATGAAAAATGTCTTATGCAACAAATCTATGTCAATAGATGTGAGAAAGAGAGTTCATCGGTTCTATATAGAACCAATTCTGACCTGTGGAAATGAATCATGGACAGTGGACAAACAGATGAAAAGATGATTGGAGGCCACAGAGATGGGATTTCTCAGAAGAATGTTGAAAGTTCCCTGGACAGTTTAAAAGGACCAATGAGGAAGTTCTCAAAGAGGCCAACACAAAAAGGGAGCTCTTAAAAACATCAGAAAGAAGCAATCAACATTTTCGGGCACATCATGAGAAGAGGAAAGTTGGAATACTTGGTTACAACTGGCAAAGTAGAAGGAAAGAGAGATCGCGTGCGACAAAGAGAGAAAATACTGGATGGCTTGGTGTGTAGGCATGGAAAACAGTCAACAACAGAACTGATACGATGCACTGTAGATAGAAGATTGTGGAGGTACATGATCACCTACGCCAACCGGTATGGCACATGAAGTTGGATAGGCTGCATACTTAAAAATAGACTAAGAAAAAACTAGCATGCAGCTTACTAAAGGGGAAATTTGTAAAGAATAGCCAGTCATGCAAGGTAAAAAGATGTTGCCGAACAGAAGCCCTCTGCATATAACCCACAGATTATGTTTTATTTTTAGGACAAGCAAATTAAAAGAAGTGAAAGCAGATTTGTCTCTGATGTAGTTTTTTTTGTATATATATTTTTAAAACAATAGTTGTTATTATATGAATAAATAAATTAAAATAAATGTAATACTTATAATGTAATTTGTATTGTTACATTAAGTCAATGTAATGACCATTTGGAGGACCTGGACTTTGCTGATGACATAGTTCTCATCAGCAATCAGATAAAAACGATGCAGGAAAACACAAATGAACTATCATCAATAGCCAGCAAAATTGGGCTTGAGGTCAATCATGAAAAGACTAAAGTCATGAAAAGTTTAATTCCAACAAGTGACAAAATATACATGGAAAACAAACCAGTAGAAGAGATCGATCACTTCATCTATCTTGGAAGTCACATTGATCGAGAAGGGGATACGAGCAAAGAAATTAGAATCAGACTGGCTAAAGCAGCAATGTCTTTCAGAAGCCTTGAAAAGTTGTGGAAATCAAAACTCATTAGCACAAACACAAAACTTAGGCTATTCAAATCAAATGTACTATCAACCCTTACGTATGCGTGTGAAAGCTGGAAAACAACAAGAGATATAGAAACAAAGTTGAACGCATTCGAAAATAAATGTCTAAGGAAAATACTTGGTATAGAATGGAAAGAATTCAAAACAAACGAGGAAATTAGAGAAATCGCCAATCAACCACTAATATCTTCAGTAATAAAGAAAAGACGATGGTCATACGTTGGACATGTGATGAGAAGAGATAATAATCGAATAGCAAAGCAAGCCCTCATATGGGAAACAACAGGTAAAAGAAAAAGAGGAAGACCCAGGGAGACACTGAGAAGAACATTGATGAGAGAGGCAAGAGCAGCAGGAATCGGCTCCCTCAATGAGATAGAACTGCTTGCACAGAACAGAGACAGATGGCGAGATTTGATAAAATATCTTTAAAAGAAAACTGCTAGAACAAAAATTCATATAGGAGAAGGTGTATCTTGGTCTACGCCCTATGGGCCGGTTACGGCTCGAAAGGTCAATAGATAGATAGATAGAATGCTCTTTTTCTCTTCATAAAATGTTTCTTTTTTTACATTTTGATCTGATCTAATTTTAGTTCAAAAATTGTGGTTAATAATAGTTTTTGCAATAATGGCAAATTTTTTTCTTTCTTTTTAAAGGTGTCTCTCATCGTCATTTGTCTGATCATTTGTCAGAGATTGTGGAAAACACAATTAATGATCTGGAGCAATCAAAGGTAATTGTCATCAGTAACAGCCATTGAAAGTTGATTTATGATGTTTGCTGGACAACTGTATTTAAATAGCAAGATGGATAAATACTACTATACATTTTTATGTCCTCCTCAGGTTTTCTGTTTAATTTGAATGAATAATTTAAATGTAAGCTTGAACAAATCCTGATAAATTTGTAGTTTGAACCATAAGGCTAACAATGAAGATTGAAAAAAAAGATTGATAGTAAATGTTATGTAAAATGTTGAAATTTGCACCAAAACATTCTCAATTTGGCTCCTTTTGACCCATATCATCACAGCAGATATTTTGGCAATAGTTTTAGTAATTAATATTTTAGTTATTTGGTTATGGAAGGCCCCGGTATCACTGCAAATGAATTAAAATCCATAATTTCTCAACCGCCCGTGCCAGTGGAATCATCCGAATTATTAACTCATCTCCCAAACAAAGAAAGGTAGCTGTAGTCCCCATCATAGCAGTCTCAGCACACGCCAAAAGACAAGGCGAAACCGCATAGAAAGTGAACACGGCCAACTGTTCCCTGTCATACGATATCAGCATTCATCGTAAACAATTGGAATATCGGAACATGATCAAAACGGATGAAACACACAGCTCACGGTGTGCACAGAGCACTTAACTCAGTAGCCCCTGCAACAAGCCGGACTTGGAATATGAGGAAACTGCTACAAGGAACACTTTTCAGACATAGCCTTCAGTGGTTCCTGCCGCCTATCCACCTTATTGCCCGGAAGTCCACATCCTCCTGAAAATGATGATCGTCATAGTATTTTAATGTATAGCGCTTGATGATGTTAGGACATCGTGTTTGACTCCAACTCCGAACATACAAAACACAGTTCGTCGTCAGATTATCCCCGTTGCACACCAAACAACAGATCAAAAGATTAGTGCATGGTCGTCTTGGGACACACGATGAGCCATTATGATGATGTAGCACGCACAAAATGGCTGCGCCCATGGATTCATGATTACTCTAGTAATGAATGAAGTCTACAACGAACGAAACATGGTGCAAATTCCCCAACGAGATAAAACTTCGGCTGACTTGACGGAGCCCTCCACATTAATGCGTTGGAAATTGTAAATAACTTGCGGCAAACAACACTATCACCAGTCATTGAACAGCACTCATTGTGACGTAAAACGCAGATCAACACTAGACGGTGGAAGGTCAAATTCACAACACTTGATTTGTCAAAACGGAGTATTGCTGTGCGTGCAACGCCAATTCATTGACGTAGATATGATAAGTAGAACATCATTTCGACTTGAATGCAGAAAATTGCAATGGAAAGCCGAAATTGATCAGATTCCAAATCAATTTCTGCAGCGATCAAGAGAACGTGACTTAGTTCCGCCATCATGGAAACGGAAGTCCTAATAATATTTTATATTTAGAAAAATATGACAGTTGCAGGCATTTAAAAATTATGGGGTGAACAATTTGGCAAAAGGAATAATATTCTAAAAGTAATTCCTTGACTAATTTATGTTGTACAGTGGTAAAATATAAAATGTCACAATATGAAGCCACTGCATTTCAGGTAAAGGAGCCAGTGCTTTTCCTCACTATCTACTTTTGTCCTCCAAGTCAGTTAACCAGGTACCATTCCTTTATGACTTTGGTGAGCTGGAGAGCTCCAAGCTGCATTTGAAAATAATACTCTAGTGTTGTGTTAACATTAGTAAAACTTAATCTAGCATTGTCACTAGTTTTGTGAGTATTAACAAATATTGATTTTCATTACTGTAGTGCATAAATGTTGAGGATGATTTTGATGTGTACCCACTAAACTTGGGTATGATTGCAGCATACTACTACATCAACTATACCACCATTGGTAAGTCCCTTTATTTTGTTAAATAGTCAGAAACATTGTTATATATTTTGTATTATATTATATATTTATTTTGCACATATATTTTGATCAGTTACAAAACATTTTTTCACACTATAGCTTGACCAACAGATAATAATTTAAAGTATTTTTGGGTGTGCATTTCATTAATTTAATAATCAAGAAGTACAAGTTTTTATTTTCCTTTTGTAATATTAGTATTATTGTGCTGATTGGGCATATGTTGCATCAGTCACCCTTTTTCTACTCAAACCACACTTGGTTACAATTTCAAGCAGTTCAAAGATTGTACTTTTAAAGAAAACTGCAGTTAACAAACACTAAACATAGTTATAAAACATCAAGTTATAAAATATGTAACGTTCTCTGAAGATGATAAAATCGATAATGTATTAGACATCCAATGCAACAAGACAAACCAAATATTGGGACAACTATTCCCTATACTTCAACACAAAGCAATACCTATTATCACCAAGGAACATCATCTACAGAATATTCTTTCAACATTGTGTTACCAATGCCAAACATGATTACTTCTAAGCACAATAGAAAGCTTGTCATTACAGAGATATGATGTCTGAGAAAGTCGATTTGTAAAGGAACCAGAAAAGACATAATCAGAAATGACATTATAAGAAAAAGAGTATTTATTGAACCAATCCTAAGCTACCTACGGAAACAACAAATAAACTGGTTTGCCCATCTAGAAAAAATGTGATGTGATTCCTTACCATACAAAGCATATATTAAAAGAGGAGAAGGGAAAAGAGAAAGAGACAGATCCAGAGATGGACAGAGACCATCTAAGAAATGCTACAACATCAATTGACAATGAGTGAAGCTGCCAAGATGGCAAAAACTAGAACTTTGTATCTCCCTCGACACCTGAATGGGTAGAAGAGGAAGTGAAGGAAGTAAAGTAAAGTAAAAGTAAAAGTTAGTTAAAGTAATGAATACATGAACTCTTTATAGGAGACAGCCTGCAAAGCTAGTAGGTTTGTATACAAGTTTATTAAGAACTTTTTAAAAGCAGTTGATGAGAGGAGTAGTCTTCAGGTGAATGAAGTAAAAGAAATAGGAAGAAGGTATGTGTGTTCAGTAATTGTATTGTTATTGTCTTGCACAAATTGTTGAATGTAAAGCTAAATATGCTACTATATTCTGTATTAATTGTGATCTGTAGGAGAGTTTTACTGCACATTCACCTGATTAACAGAATAATTGAAAGTGCTGCAAAATATGAGCAACAAGAACTATGGCTGATGTCCAAGAACAATTGTTTTGCAAGGCACTCTTCAATAAATCATCTTATTTATGCATTCAGTTTATTTATGCCTTTTCAGCTCTAGATACTTTCTCAGATAAGTCTCATTTGAAGAATAATGACAAGGATGTCTTCTTTAACCCTGAGGGGTGAACAACTAAGCAGCATCATATGCTTATCCCTAGATTACGTTACTGCAGTAAAATTTGCCGCATCAAAACACAAATTCCTCCAAATTTGACATTTTCCCGTGTCAAACATCTCCATTCCCCTTCCATGCACCTTCCTAATTACCAGTTCCAGTGATCCCTGAGTGTTTAATTTGTTTTGCGATCATGAGATACATCGCTGAATGTGAATAAAAATCACCAATTTTAAAAATAATTTGTCATTTTTGTTGTGATTTGCTCAATTTTCAGCAGACATCAAACAACCCGCTGTGACTCAGGAAACACAGTAAATAACGCTATGTGGTTGCTGGACATACTGACAGACTTATGGCGTGATTATACCGATGGACATTGTAACACGTCCGGTCTGTGAGGTGGAACCCAGGTCATAAGTCAACATAGCCAAGAATTTCGAGTCCCCATGTTTTGCCTAGTGTGAACACATGAGACTGTGTAAAGAGTTCAGAGAAAACCTATATTTAGAGCATCTTATGTTACATTTAAGTGGTAGTCATTTTTACTATGGTATCGTAACTGGGAGAGTTACAGATAGTTACCATAATCCATATAGGGTTACACTTAGGTACTTTGATAAAAACAATTCTACAATTTTTAAAAATGATACGTCATTCACATCTGTACATCAATTATTAAAAATGTAATACTCATTTAAGTGTCAAATTATACAATTTGTTGATTTAATTAGTCATGCCCCCTTGGACATTCTTCAGCCTACAACAAACAGATTAGGGCCAAAGATAACAAGCAAGTCAAATGTAGGTCACAAACACGCCCTGCAGGTTACAGCAATAAATCATTTAAACAATAGGCATTATGTCTTAGGTCAATGAAGTGGTCAGTGTTCTGCAAATAAAATTCAATAACAAAACTCAGCCTTGAGATATCTTTCAAATAACACCAGATTTTGGATAAATGAATGATATTCCTATCTTCTAATTGAGGACCTTTTTGAATTATAGTTTTTTTTTAAAGTCATTTTTTAGTGACATAATTTCGTAAAATGCTATATAAACCTATGTAAATTTCGCTGGGAGGATAAATTTTAAAAAATTATATCAGAGTAGACTTCAACTTGAAACTTCACACATTTATATAGAATTTGATGGTGAATCTAAAAATGTATACAAATTAGTTATGAGCAATCAAACTACATAAGGTAAATGAGATTTTCGTTCAGTGGCGATATATATAGCAGACATTAGGGAGTTAATGATGATGACTAGAGTGGTTGATAGTCATGCTGGGTGAGAGGTTATTTTTTTACCCAACAATATTGTTGTTCTTCTGATATGTCTGTTAGCTTTGTCAGTTTTCAAATTTCACTTCAGAATATCAACTGCGCTATTGTTGTGTATGAAATTTGTGTCCACGATTGTAAAAAATCAAAATGTTATATTTTTATTTCATACAGAACTGTTCAGCATGTCCCTCAATAACAAAACAAAGATTAAAGGTCTTATTGAGATTGTTGCAAATGCCGCAGAATATGAGAACCTTCCTATTAGACATGGAGAGACTGCTATCTTGAAAACAGGTATGCAATATAAGGAAACACTCTCTAGCTTCTGTATATGGACTTTTGATGGTCTAGAGGGATAAAATAAGGCATATTTTATTTGTATTTTCTCTTGTTAGAAAAATAATTTATCAAAACAGCAAATTACTCAATAATTTCTATAGTCATTTCCAAAAATTTTGATAGCAGCAGCCTGCTGTATGAAATTGCAAATTATAAAGTTTCTGCATTTTAGTATTCAGAGTTTTCATAAATAGAGCAGTTATTAATGTCAGACATTTGTTTCATCTATCATACTTTGAAAGTTATAAATTATGGCAATGGTCAGAACACTGAGGTATCATTTAGAACATTTCTTAAGAGAAGAGGAGAAGGAGTGGAACAGTGTGTATACATTGAGAGACTGAGAAAATGTTGGAAAATGGGTCTGGTCAATCTAGGGTGCTTTGTGGGGAAAAGCAGACGGATATACAAGAAAACACCTTACAGAAAGTCAGTCAGTCTGCATGCACTTTGAGAAATGCTGGGCTGGGCGGTGGAGTGGATATGGGGGATACCCTGTGTGCAATGAAAATGATTCCATGAATAGAATAGAATATTAGAACCTGTGAAAATGGGCATGCATGTTACAGTCATACAGTGAATGAGCAGAGAGCTAATTATATGCTTAATTGTGAAAAGACAATAAATATAAAAGATTACCCATACAAATGCAATAATTTGAAATAAACTCATGAGTAAAAAAGTACCAAATATGATGGAGATAGAATGCATATGTCATCCTAGTTACTGAAACTATCAGAATACACACCAGCCACATCAGTAGATAACAGTTTTACTTTTTCCTATGTATAAATTAATTTTCTGTTAACTTATTTTTATTTTTAGCTTCACATTGAAAGTCCTTTGAATACATATTTGTGGGATGTGGTAGAATCTATTTTAAATAATCTTATTCCCTAGAATAACTGGTTTGAAGAGATCCATTTTGCACAGAGCGCTGTCAACCTCCTTAAGCGAGTGAAGTCATTATTCTCTAGAATCATTGAAATAATTATGCGTAAAAACTCTTTAATCTTTGCACATATTATGAATGGAGCTGCAATAGCTTAGTAGTTAATGAACTGGACTACTAAGGACAAGAGGTCAGGTTCCAGGTTCACCCAGCTTTAGATACCAAAATTTTTTTTTTTCAGGGAAAGTGAAGTTGCACTTCAAAATGCTGACCACATCAACAAACAAATAATGCACTGGAGTTCTATAAAAAATATGGGCACTAATTCTATATTCCTATGAAAAGGACCTTTACTTTTTTTTTTTTATTTATTTTTTTTTACAATATTTACTAAATGCCGAAACATCTTTTCTAATACAAGGGGCATTCAAAAGGTAATGCACCACCTCAGTTTTCTCAGCTTATATTAAACATAGAAGCATGAAATTTTGCAAACTTTAATATGGCATGTGTTGATTGTGTGAATCAAAGTGCACTGCAATTGGCCAAATAATACAACTGCGCTAAACTGTTGAAATAGAACATGTTAGCAACTTGCGTTATAAGCAGCAAATTGTGATAGAATTTCTCACTTAAGAGCAGGAAACTGTTGTGAACATTCACAAGCGCCTATGTTATATACATGGAAGTTTTACAATCAATAGGAGCACAGTAAGTCACTGAGTTCAGAGAATAAAAGAATCTGAAAGTGGAGATATGGAGCTTCATGATCGGCCACGCTGTGGGCGACCTGCCACAGCCACCAATGCAGAGATATTGAAATGTGCTTAGGGCATTATTCTTGCTGATAGGCGCAAATGTACTCAACAATTGGCTAAAGTTGTCAGTCAGCATTGGTAGTGCAAATGCAATTATAGCAAATCTTGATTCTCTAAGATTTTTTGAAAATGAGTCCCACAAATCTCACAAATGAACAATTGCAAAAAAAAATGCAATTTCTTCTGAACTGGAGCGTTTCAAATGTTATGGAGAGAACTTTTGGGCTAAGATTGTTACAGGTGACAAAACCTGGGCACCTCATTTTGAACCTGAGACAGTCAGTGGAGTGACATCATCCACACTCACCTTGAAGAAAGAAATTCAAGACATCTCCTTCATCTTGCAAGGTCATGGTCACTGTGTTTTAGAACATTGAATATGTGATTCATGGGGATGTTATACCAAGAGGAGAGACAATCAATTTGCAAGCTTACATTAAGACATAAAGAAAAACTCAGTCAACATTTTCGGCCACATAAGAATCCAGCAGACCTGCTTCTCATTCTTGACAATGCAGACCCTCACAAGTCTGGCAAAACGGGAAGCAATCGCCAGATTGGGTTGAACTATACTCCCCCATCCACCATACAGCCATGATTTACTACCCTCTGATTTCCATCTCTTTGGTCCACTTAAATCTACCCTCCGTGGAACAAGGTTTGAAAATGATGGAGTGATTTTATGCAACAAAGAAATGGCTATATGATTAAGACAAAGACTGTACGGGGTAGGAATACATGCACTTGTTGCGCGCTGGCATAAAGCTGTACAAGTGGATGGGGATTATGTTTATGCAACGATACTAATATTTACATGACATATCCATATAAATTGTGTAAAATTTTATATTTTTAAAATTTGTAGTTACCGAGAAAACTGATGTGGTGAATTACTTTCTGAATGCACTAAGTATTATTAATGCTCCTACCTAAATAACACATATTTTAGGTAAATTTATGCTCTAAAGAATAGTAACTCAAATTAACTATATTTACTTTGTAATCACCTTGCACATATTTGTATAATTCATTTCAATTGCTGATTTTTTTAAAAAAATCTTGTCCTATACACTCATAATTTTTACAGCTTGGAAATCGGCTCCCAAACAAACTTGCCAATGCTAATTCAATGATCCCCATGTGAAGACAAACTTACTACTGCAAGCTCACCTTTCTCGCATGCAGCTGTCGGCAGAATTGCAAAGTGATACAGAGGACATTCTGAACAAGGTGCTCAAGCTATGTCTTATGTATCTAACTGATAACTAATAAATTAATAGTCTTAGTTTTCTGCTGCACTTTTATAAGTCAGCTTGAATGTGCATAAGGATATCAGTAACTGATTAACTTGATGTTGGTATCATTGTTGATGCTTAGATTTCTCTCAGTAACTAGTTTCCAGATGACACAGCAACGCCCTCTAGAGTTATCATGTGATATGTACAACTCATTTTTATCAGCACCACAGAAAAAATTCCTACCTCATCAGGTAAGTTTTGTCATTTAAAAAATCCTCCATAAATTCAACAATTAGGACCTACTTATTTTAAAATTGCTGTTTTCTTCTATTGGCCACAATTCATCATTCAAGAAAAGAAAATAAACAAGAATGCCTAATGTTAAATAAATAGGAAACCGTACATCCAGTCAAAATAGAGAACCATGAACTAGCATCATCAATTAAATTTACAAACCTGGAAGAGGTATGTTTAACACAAGATGGGAGAGCTGACAATGATATTAATAAATGAACAAAGCAGAACAACCTTTTCTAGTCTAAACATATAGAAAGTATTTGGAGATTCTCACAATACACCAAAAATCCCAAATTAAGGATAAATGAGAGCCATGTACATTCATTTGTATAGGCCTAATTGTAAGAACAGGAAAAAGTAAACAGCAAAACTATTCATAATTTCATATAGACTGCCTGTGACAGATTTTATGAATTAAATTTGGGCCAATTAAAATCAGGAGGTAAGGTAACATTCATAGCAAACAAGTGGATAGCCATGTACTCAAAATGTATCCACAAACCATCACAATACAATAACTGCCAAACAATGAATTTTTAGAAAAAGTAAATTTGACAGATCAAAGACAGTCTGGTGGGAGAACTTTAAAGGGGCAGTGGTGTAGTGTGGGCCAGATAGGTCAAGGATTGCCAGAGCTAAGCAAGATGGAAAGATTTTGCATTGTCTGTATGATGCCTTTACATGACGTATTTGAAAAGTAGTATGTGTTATAGGTCAGTTTTCATTGTTGACTAATAGTATACTTTCTTCTAGCTTGCTCTCATATGCTAGTAATGCACTCATTGAATGGAAGCATTGGTGGCTTAGTGGTTTGTGCGCTCGCTTCCTGATTAGAAGGGTCCCGAGTTCAGTTTCCAGAAAATTGAATATTTTTTTTTTTTAAATAAGAACTAAATATTTTTGTGGAAAGCAAGAGCAGCCTGACATAATACCACATAACTCAAAAATGTGCCCTTGACCATAAAAAAATAAGGTCATTAATACTAAATTATTTCCCCATATATCTAACAAGACATGGAGGTAACCATTACTTTACCTTTTACTCATACAGTGATAGCATATAATTTCTAGACTCAGAATTGAACTAGAATAACACTGTAGAATCATCCTCATGTGCCAAACCCGATGGCATAGGCGTTCATGCCCTTCCACAATTTTCTATCCACAGTGCATCATATCAGTTCTGTTGTTGACCGTTTTCTGTGCCGTGACACTAAGCTATCTAGTATCTTCTCTCTTTGTCTTCAGCTATCTCTTTTCTCAGTATTTTGTCAGTGGTAACCAGATATACCAACATTCCACTTCTAATGATCACCATCATCATGTGCCATACCGGGTGGCATAGGCGATCATGTTCTTCCACAATCTTCTACCTACAGTGCATCCTATCAGTTCTTTTGTTTGACGGTTTTCTATGCCATGACACCAAGCTATCCAGTATTTTCTCTCTTTGTCATCCGCAATCTCTCGTTCGCGATCTTCTAATGATATACTCAAAAAATGTTGATTGTTTCTTTCTGATGTTTTTTAGGAGCTCTATTTTTTTATGTGGCCTCATCGAGAATTTCCTCATTGATCTTTTTAGCTGTCCAGGGAATTTTCAACCTAAAAATCCTTTCTAGTCATCTTTTCATTTTGATCCTGCTTCGACCATATATTGTTCTTTGTTTTTTTCTGTTGTTGTTTATTTGTTATTTTTTCCGAGTGCTGCTTACACATACCTTTTCCTTCTATTATTCCCTATTATCGCCTCGGAAGTTTCCCTATTTAATAATATTTATTTATTATTATTTGTCTCCATCTTTTCATTTGTTTGACTGTTGTCCATGATTCGCTTCTATAGGCCAAAATTGGCTCTATACAGTATTCTTTCTCACTTCTATTGACCTAGACTTGTTGCACAAGATGTTTTCCATTTTCTGAAATGCTATTTTGCCTTCACTCTTCTGATTTTTATTTATGTGGTGCATCTTCCATTAGATTTTATTATTATGAGCAATTAATGGATGCTCTGCACTTGTTTCAGATTTGTCCTGCTTATTTTTAAATTGCATGGTGGTGATGATTGTTTCACTGTAGAATAGAGAGGTAAAACTAGAACTAGATTCAGTTGTTTTTTTACAGCTTATATTTTTAATTACTTGTTTATACTTTATATGTCATCTGTAATTGGTTATTGAAATTTACATGAAAAAATTTTTTCTGTAAAGATAAACATAATAATAGTTGTTGCAGTATTTTCCGCTTCCAAGGTTTTATGTAGAATAATGTACATAACTTGCTACTTAACTGTTAAGTTTTCTATAACTTCTATTTTCCCACTCTATTAGTCATTATTTCAACAAAACATTTTACATTGTTTTAATAAACAGGCAATCCGTCTGATCCAAGCTTGTGTTGATGTGTTGAGTAGCAATGGATGGTTGAGCCCTGCTTTAGCAGCTATGGAGCTTGCACAAATGGTAACACAAGCTATGTGGTCAAAGGACTCATCTCTCAAACAGCTGCCCCATTTCACAGCAGACATGATTAAAAGATGCCAAGAAAAGGTGTGTTTATTGTTCAGTTTATTTGAAAGAGTTTATATGTTGGTGCACAAAATGTTGTCTAGTAAATTCTCTATTAGCTTCCTTTTTAGATGGAAAATGACATGACCTTTTTTTTTTTTGGTGGTTTTGTTCACCAGCTTTCACTGCTGGCGAAATCACTAGAGACTAGGACTGAATTTTGCTCGTTATTCTAGTTGCATATTAATCTGTTTTTCCCTGGCAGACGCACAGGGGTCCCTCACTGCACAGGTAATAACTCCGTCTTCTGAGGTACTCTTATTTTTTCCCGTTGAAGAGTAATTGATGTTTCAAGTCCGGCCTCCCTGCTGAGGCCAGGGATGGTTGCCGCAGAGAGAAAGCACAAATAAAATTTCAACTGGTGCAGCCAGAATTTGAACTCACAACCTCTCTGTTTCGAGAACGGTGTCTTGCCTTGAGACCAACCAGCTCCCCGTGTGGTTCTTAATAATGCATATAAGATTTGATTTTTGAGAGGCAGTTTTTTTTAAGTATCCAAATTTCCATCTCCAGCATCTTTAAGAATCCACTGTTTTAACATTTTACAAAATGATTTTGTTTCTTGCCCACTGTTTACTGCAGTGCTGCTTTATCATCTATCTATCTATTGACCTTTCGAGCCGTTGCCGGCCCATAGGGCATAGACCAAGATACACCTTCTCATATCTGAATTTCTTTATCATGCAGCAAGTTTATTAAATATAGTCCCTTGTGACTTGATGGCAACTGTGATTTTCATATTTAACACTGAGATTATCATTATAACTAAAAGTAGCACAATAATTTGTCACTTCACATTTTGACATTTTTTTATATTGCAGAATTTAGAATCCATCTTTGACATTATGGAAATGGAAGACCAAGACAGGAGTGAAATGCTCCAGCTGTCTGAGTCAGAGATGGCAGATGTTGCCAGATTCTGTAACAGATATCCAAACATTGAGCTGACCTATGAGATTCTTGATAAGGACAATGTCAGAAGGTTAGTGATGACTTAAATAATATAAGGCACTGATCAAAGCAATGTTGTACACATTTTGTGAAGTTGTCTAACCACAACAGGCTAGATTCCGTGACTAGAAATAAACACGATGATGCATACATAATATTACTTTCATCTGTCACAACTGTCTTATCAAATGCACAGCCCTATATAAAATCTGTCTATTTGGTTATTTTTATTGACAAGAAAAAATCATAAGATTTCACAATATAATAGGGTAGCAAGAATATAAATGTACATATTTCTATTTCTGTATACATTTATTTCCCATTTATGATTTTCGCAACAATTTTCATTGTCCACTCCACTATAAGATTTCATGCTATTCCTGAAGTTTAAAGCAGAACTAGTAACCTCCACCAATTTTTATTTTGCACTTTACAAAAAAAATAAATATCTGCTTGTGTGAGGCAGGAGAAATGAAAAAAATGGTATGGTAAGGGTTTACGTAATTAATGGATGACACAAATTTGAACAAGGTTTTCGGCCCAATAGGCCCTCAGCAGGAACAACAAACAATACATACAGAAATATGTAAGTAAATAAAATTAGCCCTATATAACAAACTAATAATGAAGTATCTAAAACATAATAATTTTGAACTAGAATGACAAATAAAAAGATGAAAATATCTTCCTTGCATATTGTTCTGTGGCCAAAGGAAAATGAATGAGGCCTAGTCCGCGCAGGATACCTGGTGTAGTTGACCAGCTAATGGAAGGGTCAAGACACAGGTGGGAAGGTTCTAAAAATATGCGGAGGGATGCAATAGTATAGGTTACCTTACACATGAATGTGAAAAAGTGCATACAATGTGAAAAAGTGCGCATACAACATACATGCCCAAAAGTGTCCACATCTAGGTCCGTGTGCATAAAGCACAAAGGGTAGACCAGAAGAATACAGAGTACCGGGAAGGAGGAGAGAGTAAGATGTCTCAGAGTGGGATTCACTAAGAACATGTTAAAGGTAAGGTACTGTGTAATACAGGTGGCAAGGGTATCGCCTTGCACAAAAGTAAGCAGCCAGACTCAAGAGATATAAGGGACTAAATACCAAAGTGTCGCAGTGTGGTCTAGTGGTGGAGAGCTGTGAATAGCATAACATGTGCATATACTAATGTGCTCATCATCATCATCATGTGCCGTACCTGTTGGCGTTGGTGATCATGTCTTTCCACAATCTTCTATCCACAGTGTATCGTATTGAGTTCTGTTGTTGACTGTTTTCCATACCATGACACCAAGCTATCCAGTATTTTCTCTCTTTGTCGTCCGCGATCTCTCTTCCTTTTATTTTGCCAGTTGTAACCAAGTATTCCAACTTTCCTCTTCTCATGATGTGCCAAAAAAAAGTTGATTGCTTCTTTCTGATGTTTTTTAAGAGCTCCCTTTTTGTGTTGGCCTCTTTGAGAACTTTCTCATTGGTCTTTTTAGCTGTCCAGGGAACTTTCAACATTCTTCTGAGAAATCCCATCTCTGTGGTCACTAATCGTCTTTTCATTTGTTTGTCTATTGTCCATGATTCGCTTCCATAGGTCAGAATTGGTTCTATATAGCATTGATGAACTCTCTTTATCATTTCTATTGACATAGATTTGTTGCATAAGATATTTTTCATTTTCTGAAATGCTATTTTGGCCTGAGCTATTCTGCTTTTTATTTCTGTGTTGCATCTTCCATCTGATGTTATAACTGTGCCCAAGTATTTCAAACGTTGCACTTGTATCAGATTTGTCTTGTTTATTTTTATGCTGCATGATGGTGATGATTGTTTCTTCGATTATAACCATTACTTCTGTTTTCTTACTATTCAGACTGAGACCTTTCTTGTTGCTTTCTTTTACTATTATATCTATCATTTCTTGTAGCTCATTCTCTGTCTCTGCTATTAAGACTGAATGTGCTCATACATGAACAAAAAAATAGAATATGCAATAGGGAAGGAGCAGCTATAAGAAAATATGTGTATGAGTGTGATACTTTCATGCCCTATGGGGTCAGTGAACCCAATTGGACTACAAGGCAATTCTTCAAGGTGAACTGACAGCAGTCGTCAGAGGGGCAAAGGACAATACCAGTGATATGGATGTCATTTTTGCCCTTGTGGTCTGAGGAATTGAAATTGGATGCCACTGGAGTGCCAGTATTCTGATGAACATCCCAAAGGTGTTCACAAAATGTATCCGCTAAACAGCTCCCTCTCCTGGACTCACCAATTTAAATCAAATGGCATGGTTGGCATAAATGATATTGCTGGACACACATGTGAAACCATCCTTGATCTCGAACTGTCCATTAAGGAAATCACCGACTGAGTTGGTGCGGAGCACATATGGACAGGGAACCATACCAAAGTGTTTATGGTCAGAGCAAGGAAGACGGCTCCTGACCGGAATATCTCTCAAATTCTTGTCGCATTTGAAGGCAACCATAGGAGGTGGTCACGAAAAAGTTGACAACTGGTGGGATCAGAGTGGAGAATGGAACAGTAACGGTTGAGTATTCTTACAGCAGTTCTCTCAGAGGAGGGTGGTTGGAAGGAGTGCTTTCTCAGGATGAGAGATAAGAAGAACCTGATTGAATGCAGATTGGAGGATTGAATCTGGATAAAGTCGGTGGCTAAAGAAGCCTAACATAAGGTGAGCCTGTTGGAGGAAATCCTGGCAGATACGACAAAGATGCAATAAGTGAGAAAACTGAATAGAATCACGACATGAAGGTGAATGTGATGAAGAATAGAGAATGTAACAATGGGCGTCTGTGGGTTTATAAAAAACCAAGGTGTGGAGGCCAGAAGTACCCAAGGAAACAATAAGGTCCAAAAGGTAACAGAGGAAGTGGAGATACAAGATGTGATCTTGATGGCTTTGTGATAGCTGCCGATGTAGTTGATAAACAAGGAGATGCCGTCCTCAGGTAGATCTGTCAGTCTGAAGCAGTCATCAGTATACCAGAGGTATTTAATGTGAAGGGACCCTGATACAAATTTAGTATTTGGTGCTCAAGGTAATCCATGAATAGGCAGACATATCTAGGACACATCTTAGCTATGCATTATGGCTACACCAACGACTTGGTCATAGAAGTCACAATTGAACTCAAAGGTGCTGAGGTTGAGGACAAGCTCACTGAGGTGGAGAAGAGTAGCAGCATCAACAGAAGGGTCAAGAAAGAACTGTAGAGCCAAGAGACAGTCGGAGTGAGTGATAGAGGTGTAAAGAGAACAAACGCTGAGGACAAAAAGAAAAGTCGGTATGAGCAAACACGGGAGTGAGATATGGAAGAGAAGATTATCACGACATGGTTCGTGTCATTGACATAGGAGGGAAAACTGACCACAGTGGGTTGGAAGACACTGTCCAGATAGTCAGATATGTGTTCAGTCGGGCAAGCACAAGCTGCCACAATGGAACGTCCTGGGTTGTTGAGTAGTTGAATTTTAGGGAGCATATAGAAGGATGGCTTGCCAAGAACACTATTAGGAATAATAAAGCGGGACGTGCTTGGAGGAAGGAGATTGTCTTGGATCCAGTTCCTTGATGGTAGAACGGACTTGCTTATTGTGGTGGGCAATGTGTGAGGCACTGACCTATTCCTCTAGTACTTTAATTTCTGCACATTTTCTATAGTGTGATTTTAAATCTACTGCTTGTCACATTTACATTGGTAGGTTCCTTTCTGAGAGTTTGTTTGTTCTGTTCCTATTTTATTGTTATTCTCTATAGTATTAAGTTATTGTCTTTAAGTCATTCAGGAGGGTAGATTTTATTTGGTTTGGTTCTGGAAGGCCCCGTATCACTGCAAACGAATTAAAATCCATAATTGCTCAACCGCCTGTGTCAGTGGAATCATCCAAATTACTAACTCATCTCCCAAACAAAGAAAGGTAGCTGTAGTCCCCATCATAGCAGTCTAAGCACATGCCAAAAGATATAAGGCGAAACCACACAGAAAGTGAACACAGCAAACTGTTCCCTGCCATACGATATTATCATTCATTGTAAACAATTGGAATATCGAAACATGATCAAAACGGATGAAACACACAGCTCACGATGTGCACAGAGCACCAAACTCAGTAGCTCCTGCAGCAGGCCGGACTTGGAATACGAGGAAACTACAACGAGGAACACTTTCATACATAGCCTTCAATGGTTCCTGCTGCCTATCCACCATATTGACCGGAAGTTCACGTCCTCCTGAAAATGATAATCCTCATATTTTTTAAAATGTATAGTGCTTGATGGTGTTAGGACATCGTTTTTGACTCCAATTCCGAACATATAAAACACAGTCGTTGGATTATCCCCGTCGTACATCAAACAACAGACCGTAATATTAGCGCATGGCCGGTCTAGGGATATACGATGAGCCATTATGATGATGTAGCACACACACAACAATGGCTGCACCCATAGATTCCTGATTACTCTAGTGAATATAGCCCACAACGAACAAAACATGGTGCAAATTCCCTATAGAGATAAAACTTCGGCTGACTTGACGGAGCAATCCACATTAATGAGTTGTTACATGTAAATGACTTGCATCAAACAATTCGATTTTATTTGTGTTGGCATAGCTCAAAATAAACCAACAGAATGAATAATGTGGCCTAACCCATCATCGTAAATAAGAAAATATTTGGTGTCTGCTATATGTGGCGTCCATTAGTTTATTTATTTTATTGGTAGATTATGCTGTAATTTGTAATGAATCCAAGTTATTTTTTTCTGGAGAACAGAAAACATGGTCTATATGTTTATCAATCCACAGTGGCTCAAACATTAATGTGACTGTAACACTAGAAAGAGAAGATGAGATCACTGGTCCAGTTATTGCGCCATTCTTCCCTCAGGTAGATATGTTATTATGTACTCTTAAAATATCTGCTTGGTGTAGGATATTTTGTAGTATTTTAGATAGAATTTAAACAAAATAGAATTATATAATTTGATATGCTGACATTCCGCTGTGTATACTTGCAAGAAGATTAACCGATTATTCTCTGATATACACTAACCACTGCATCACCATTGTGCTACCAATGCCAGACCTGGACCTTAGATGCAAGAACAATAAGAAAAATAACCTCTATAGAGATGAAATGTGTTAGACGAATGACAGGAAACAGTCTGAGAGATAAGATCAGAAATGAAGAACTGAGAAAAAAGCTAGGAATAGCCCCTGCCATAGAATATATAAGGAAACAACAGATACAAAAGGTTTGGCCACGTGACAAGGCAGAAAGAACAAAACACAACACGACGAGCCTTCATGAAACGTTGTGAGAACACCAGACCCAAGGGTCGACCACGAAAAAGATGGGTCGATGGAATATTAGAAGCACTAGGAAACATATCAGCAGCAGAGGCGAACAGAAGAGCAAAAGACCGCAAATTATATCTCCCCTCGACGCTGAAAGGCAGATGAGGAAGGAAAGAAGAAGAAAACTGCATCACCTTCTAAACAATTTAGTTGAAATAACTAGATATAATAAATCTAGGTTGGAATATCCCACAGCAGCAGTTCTATGACCAACCACAAAACATTTTTTGTTTGTAGGCCAATTATGAGCATGCTGTTCCTGTTAATTAAATTAAATGATGCTGTGTTATTTTTGTTGCTACCAATCTATGACTTTCTAGTGTAATAATCTTGTTGGTTGCTTGAGGCTACACTATACAGAAATATCCGAACATTTCTGGATAGGCGGCCGAGCACATATGGGTATATACTCGCGTGCTAAGACGCCGGTTCAAGTCTCGTACTTTACTTTACCTTAATCTTGTTGGTATATGTTTCATTTATTTTCTGCAATAATAATAACATACCTACACCTGAGTTAAACATTTCAAACACTTAATGTAACTATTGTGTTGCTTTATACTTGACACACAACATGGAGAGGGTGTTAGCTGGCTGGCTTCCAGGAGGTCCAGAGGTAAGAGACAACAATTCCTAGGTTCAAATCCCACCACACACAGGCAATGTGAATTTTTCACTTTGAATTCATGGTTTCTTCATGGCTTTCTGGTAGTGAAATTTGATGTCTAGCCCTCTTGGAAAATGGCAAAAAATCAGGTTCCATATGTAGTCTGCACATGTTAAAGAACTCTGATCAGTTTAAAGTAAAAAAGTTTAGGCCAAAATGACTGCTGGCAAGGCAAAATTAAGGGGAAAAGAAATCAACCCAAAATTATTCAACTTCACCGATTTTTAAAAAATGGGTCGAAAATATGTGCCTGTATGGTGAGTGACAGGCATGGGCGTAATACTGACCACATTACCTCAGACTGAAGGTCTGTAAAAATTATGGTCACCAACACTATGGCCACTTGGTGTGACAGGGCTCTTAAGTGGAAGAGATGTTGAATGACACCTGAACAGACATCTACAGGTGTGAAAATGGGGAAGAGTGATATTCATGCAAAATTTAGTTCCTTGCAACTTTGCTATACATAAAAATAAAAAGGATATCAACAAAATAAATAGTGTATTTATTAAACAACTGAATTGAAACTTCCCTGGACAGTTAAAACAACCAACAATGAAATTCTCAGAGGCCAACAAAATAAAAGGGAGCTCCTAAGAAACATAAAAAAGAAACAACATTTTTTGGGCACATAATGAGAAGAGAAAAGTTGGAATACTTGGTTACAACTAGCAAAATACAGGGAAAGAGAAGATCACAGATGACAGAGAAAATACTAGATAGCTTGGTGTCATGAAATGGAAAACAGTCAACAACAGAATTGACACAATGCACAATGGATAGAAGGTTGTGGATGGACGTGGTTGGTTACGCCATCCAGTATGGCACATGATGATTATGTAAACAACAAATACCAAGTTCAATTTTGTATTTTCAGTTCAGACTGCATTTCATAAATAATTGTTTTTAGAGTTTTGCAATTTATTTCTTGCATTTCAGTGTCATTTTTTTTTCAGGTTGTGTGCTTTTATGTCATTTTTTGCAGTAGAAATATTAGTAATATGTTCAGCTTGTTATATTTGTATTTAGGTAGTGATGCAGGACCTTGTTATAATAGCAATATTAACAAAATTATTTATTTGTTCAATTTAGAAACGTGAAGAAGGATGGTGGGTAGTTATTGGTGACCCGAAGAATAACTCCCTGCTGTCCATCAAGCGTCTGACACTGCAGCAAAAAGCAAAAGTAAAGCTGGACTTTGTGGCCCCTGCCCCTGGCCATTACAACTATGTAATCTTCTTCATGAGTGATGCCTACATGGGATGTGACCAGGAGTACAAGTTTAGTGTGGATGTGACAGAAGGGGACAGCGACAGTGACAGTGATTAGAACAAGTTTCCTATTTATTGTTACCACCTTGTTATAACTGTTAATAAAAAATAAATGTCACCAGAAAGGAGATACTAGTAGAGGATTCAAACAAAAATAACAGTAATAATTTGTTATGTAATATGTTAAGATTGTTAATTCCTGAATTTTATTTTGTACATACATGTTAACGTTCATATTTAGTAACACAGTGTAAAGTTGGTCAGTTGTGGATTGTTTCAGCTGACTTGTTGGCTTTTGCACTGATTCTTGTATATGTTCAATCTCCTTTCTTTCTTCACTTCCTTTTGTATCCATTCAAATGCTGAGGAGGATACAAACCTATAAACATTTTTTTTGTTTGGTTGCTTCAATCATTGTCGATGTTTTAGAGTTTCTTTGATGTGTGTGTCCATATTACTCTGGGCCTCCCCCTCCTCTTTTAACATATGCTTTGTATGGTAAGGAATCATCATCATCGAGTGCCATCTCTGCAGCGAAGGTTGGCTACCATGGAGCGCCATTCTGCTCTGTCTCTTGCTTTGATGGTGCAGGTTGTCATAGGCTGATTTGTCCATCTTTTGATGTTATTCGTCCATATTAGTCTTGGTCTGCCTCTGCCTCTTTTACCTTGTGGTAAGGAATCACATTAAATTATTTCTAGATGGGCAAACCATTTTATTTGTTGTTTCTGTATGTAGCTTAGGATTGGTTCAATGCCTACTCTTTCAAATTCATTTCTGATTCTGTCTCTTCTGATCAATGCTTTTCTTAGACATCTCATCTCTGTAGTGATATGCTTTCTTTTATGCTTAGTCGTAAGTGACCATGTTTGACATGTACAATATTAAAGATTAATGTAGGGAGTTTATGGTGAATTTGATTGGATAGAAAGTGATGACTAGAATGGGTGCTTTGACTTATTATGTAATATCTTATTATTAATATTAGTTGTTCTTCTGAATAGTAATGCCATTTATTTAAAAAAAAATGTGTCTTGGACATGAATAATTGGTAACAAGCACAGTTCATTTCCATTATTTTGTTGTAACAAAATATCTATTTTGTCAAAAGTAATTGGTATTTTGTTCAGTTTCCTTGAAAACCTTTTAGAAGAGCTTCTAGAATCTTCGTCACGTGGTAGGCAAGAAGAATTAAAATGGATGTTTGAATTTTTTCAAATGAGTTAAAGCACTTTCTCCTTCATTCAATCTTGATTGCTCTTTTCATTTCAATTATTTTATGCTTTTTTTTTTTTAAAAGTCTTTTGATGCTTATTTCTATCAATCAAGATTTCATTGATAGTTCTCTTTATAAAGTAAGTAAAGTACCCCCGTCACGCTAAGTGGCGTATAGGGAAATATGGTGTTAGTGACCCTATATTTTACAGACCTTCAGCACATGATTTTTGGGGTAATGTGGTCAGTATTACGCCCGTGCTGCTTTACTTTCCCAGAAAAAATTCCGGTACGCATTTAAGGCTGGGTGAACCCGGAAGCTGTCGGTTGGGATCGAACCCTACCCCTTGTCCGTGGTAGTCCAGTTCACTAACCACTGAGCTATCGCGGCTCCCTAGTTCTCTTTATGTTAAGTTGAAATGTTTACAAGAATATTGTTGCGTAATGAAGAAATTCAGTATTCAATGTTTTTTTTTCTTTGTGTAAATTACCTTAAATGTTCTATTGTTCTAAAATAATCTATCACAGTAACCAGTAATCAAAGTATCTAGTAGAAATTATCAAATAACTCAAATGTGAGTTCCCTGATCACAGCCATCTTGTGATCCTATTGGTTGCCGGATTTATTGATGGAGGGATATAACTTGCTGATGAAAGAAATTAATATATACTATAACTCTGTCTGCCTTTCCAATGTTTTACTTTACAACTATATTACTAAATTACAACAAGAGAGATGTCTCAGAATATATATTTAATAACACAATCACTTGTAACAACTTCACATAATACTCTGAAATTACGTGGCCAACTGTGTAATAGAAAGTTTCTTCACAATCTATAGTTCCTAGAAGATATATCCACATCATAAGTTCTCAGCTCTCATCTCATAGTTACTATAATGTCTCACATCCAATCAGCAGAATCTCTATACCGGCATGGTCTACTCAATATTTTATTAACTAGTCTCATGGTTAAAAGTCTTAACATGATTCTCACTGCTGTCGTCTGATTTAAGTCCATATCATCGACCATTTCCTGAGTCTTGCCTCTGGCTAAATTGGATTTAAGACATTTCATCTACATATCTAACCACACTACTTCTTCTCTGCGAGTTCTTGCACTTGATAGTAATATCAGGGCCTGCTGCAGATCATTCTTATAATTCCCCCCCTTTCTCTCTAAGGTCTCTTCTTGACAGCTCCTGTCATTTGTATTGTCAAATGTCCAACCTACCCGTCTTTGTCACTGCCCAGTCGACCCTCAAAATTCACACTTTACCCATGAACTTTTTGAGTACGTTCTCCCTCAAATAAGACCACCCCCAAATACTTTTATCTTACCTTCTTTTAATGTAAGTAAAGTACCCCCGTCACGCCAAGTGGCGTATAGGGAATATGGTGTTAGTGACCATAAATTTTACAGACCTTCGGGACATGATTTTTGGGGTAATGTGGTCGGTATTACACCCATGCTGCTTTACTTTCCCAGAAAAAAATCTGGTACCCATTAAAGGCTGGGTGAACCGGAAGCCGTCAGTTGGGATCAAACCCTACCTCTTGTCCTTTGTAGTCCAGTTCACTAACCACTGAGCTATAGTGGCTCCCTCTTAATGTAAGACATTCTCTTATTTCCCTACTCGCTAAAACTACATTCTAGGTTGTAACTTTCTAAGCATTCATTTTTTTTTTTTAAATCATGTTTTCTAAAATGTCAGAATAACATTAAACACAGGCATGTGTTGTTATGATTTTTAACAGGAAAAATGTGTCCTTCAGCATGTAATTTGTGTGATTGTAGCTCGTTTCCATTAAAGACAGCCAATTAAGAATGAACTGTTTCTCCCTTTGATTCATTTTGTTACTCTAAAATATTTTATATTTTCATGAGGTCTTATGTGTGTATGGGAGCCTAAAATAAACGTACGTTGAAATATTGAATGTATACATACATGTCTTATACTTTTTATATTAATGCAAATGAAGTCTTTTTCACAGTGGAAATCATCCATGATGCAGTCATGATCATTAAATTAGATTATTGAATAATAAGAGCTGCCTGGCTTATATTTTCATAATTAGTTGAAAGTTTTGCTCTGAGATGTATATGTTCATTTAAAGTAAAAAGGAAGGAAGAATGTCCCTTGCCATAGACAGCATTCAACTGAATTAAATTCTGTGTAATTAATCATATCAAGACTACACTTGTCAATGGTTTAATTTAGCACAAGTGTTATAATACAAATTAAAAAAAACATGGAGCAAATCATAAATGTGTTCACAAACATGAAAGGATGCATAATCATGACACAACCAAAAAAGCATCCTAATATAATAACAAAATTATCTTTATTACTTTTGTACACAGATAAGACAAAATAATGCTGCATTAATGATAAACTAAATATAAATTATATGAACTTCAACAACACTTCAAATTTATTTTTATTTCCTATTAACATTAATTATCTGGAAAGGTAGTAAAAGAGACTGCAATCAATATAGAGGTATATCTCTTCTCAGCCATGTAGGAAAGCTATAGGCCAAGATCTTGGAAAAAAGGTTGAGACCAATAATAGAACTACAGTTAAGCGATTCTCAAATGGGGTTCCGAAAAAACAGAGGATGTACTGATGCGCTATTTACATTAAAACAGCTTGCAGGGAAAAACGACATAACACAATTAAAATTTATACAAAGCTTTCATTGACCAGGAAAAAGCATTCGACAGAGTAAACAGAGAACAATTGCAGGAAATACCAACAACATACGGAGTAAGCCAACATCTAACAAACCTAGTCTACAGCAAGATACATGGACCACTTTAACTTTGATCAGGTGTAAGACGGGTGCATACTATCCCCCCTACTGTTTATTACATACATGGACTATATATGCAAGCTAGCCAAACCATCAGAGACAGGAGATCAACGAGCTTTTATTTGTAGACGATCAGGCACTAATACATGAAATATGGAAGACCTACAAGAACACTGAAATAGACTCAACAGCACAGGCACAAAATACGTGAAAATCAACATCAACAAAACAGAAGTAATGAAAGTCGCCAAAAATAAACAGAACAACATATTTATAGAAGGCAGGCAACTAAAACCAGTAGAGGAATTAAAATACCTAGAAAGTTTAGTGACAAAACGATAATTCACAAACAGCAGAGATAGACTCAAGATGCATCAAAGCTTGTCAAATCATTGAACAGTTATCACCACTATTGTCCAACAAGGAAATAACTAGAGGCAAAACGGGCAATCTACAGTACAATCTTCATCCCAACGTTGTGCTCCAATGCCAGTCCTGGACCCTAGATGCAAGAACAATAAGAAAAATAACCTCTACTGAGATGAAATGTGTCAGACGAATGACAGGAAACAGCCTGAGAGATAAATCAGAAATGAAGAACTGAGAAAAAAGCTAGGAATAGCTTTAATATTTTCAATAGCTCCCGTCATAGAATATATAAAGAAAGAACAGATAAAATGGTTTGGCCACCTGACACGGCAGAAAGATCAAAACACAACACAATGAGGCCTCAATAAACGTTGTGAGAATACCAGACCCAAGGGTCAACCACGTAAAAGATGGATCGACGGAATACTAGAAGCACTAGGAAACATATAGCAGTAGAGGCGAACAGAAAACAAAAGACCGCAAATTATATCTTCCCTCGACGCTGAAAGGCAAGTGAGGAAGGGAAGAAGAAGAAGATTAATTATTTTTTTTCCCCACAATACGTTTGTTATTTCGTATACAATATGCACAATTTAATTAACCCCAGAATATGACACCATTCATAAAATTTACGACTAAATGTTACTTTGGAGCTCGAAAATTAGTATTTTCTTTGAACTTTTGCTACACAGCTGTGTGTTTACACTTGGAGAGACATTAGAAACAACTGCAGTAACTGGCTTATGTTTGATTTATGGACTGATATTTGACAGCATGGTGCCGTGGCTACCGGAGGTGTTACATTATCTATTCACACGTTGGCCGTCAGTTCCACAGCTATCCTGTGTTACAAAGTTTTGTTTGATGTCCCACAACCTGCCGATGGTTTCCCCCATCATAAGAAAAAAAAGCCATGTACAGTCATCCCTTGTTACTTCGCGATTCATTTATCACGGCCTCAGTACATCGCGGATTATTCAAAATTGAGGAATTATGGCACGAAAGTTGCCCACACGCCACCAGAAGGCAGGGAGTGCCCACACAATTCAAAATCGTTCTGCAGAAGCTCCTCCTGCTGCCTCTACGCCACCTACTATCCGTATCAATGCCGTATTTACAACACCTTCGTAATTTTTACAAAGTGCTTGTTGTGTTAAAAAAAAAATCCAACATTAAAGGAAACAAATCCAACACTCAGGGTTCACCGGAAGCAATAATTAGAAAGTTATAAGGAGGGGAGAAATGTTTGCCTGCTGCAAACTGTTGAATTCCAGGAATTTGTATTTTGAGTTCATGAATTTTATGGTGGTGGATTTTCATCAAGGGTGAAAATAAATCAATTTTAGAGGCTTGAATTTGGCAATAAGTAGCTTTCATACAACATGGATAATACATATTTCCAAACTGGTAATATTATAAAATAGTTCTTGATATAAATGATTAACAATACTGTCCGTCCGCACGTATGCACACATACAAAGTGTGTCCGAAAAAGGAATAACCTTTTCTTTTTTTTTTGTTATGACTAGTGTGTGCAGAGACTTGTAAGAAGATTGTAACTGGAGTGTAACAGTTTAAGTTGAAATACCAGCCATACGCATACACACAGATTTTCCAAGATGGCACCCACAAACCAACAGAATGCATTTTGTGCTGTAGAATATGCTTAGAGTATGGGATGAAATGAGCTATCAACAGAATGCATTTTGTGCTGTAGAATACACTTAGAGTATGGGATGAAATGAACTATCAATTACATATCTGCAATGTCAAGGGCGCCAATATTTAATCTTTGTAAGATATGATAAAAACTTTGAGATATTACATTACCTTTGGTATAAAAATTCTCATATCACATCAGGGGGTCTGACAATAATTTATTGAAAAAGGTATTTTCGGACACACTATATTTTACAGTATTCATTGTGATATGATTGTGAAAATGTACACAGGCAATATCAACTAACATCCTGACATAATAGAAAACAATCAAAAGATATACACTTTTATGAGTGTGAATAGTAACAGTATGTATTCCTTATATATGGGACAACTCTGTTGTCATCAACTCAAAACGCTGTTTCATGGCTTTGACTGCTAACTTGCATAAGCAGGTCATAGGCCAGAAGTAAACACGAGATTAAGAATTAAATACTCCCCTACTTGATACAAAATCACTGCTGCATACCATATCCCATCACCTAGAAATCATTACAACTGTGAATCACAGTATATTTTACAAAGTAATAGGACATTTTTAAATGTCTGATCTCTTAGCAAAGGAGTTGAATCCAAGGAGTAATAAAAAAAAAGTTAAATTATCTTTATAAAGAATTTAAGATAAGAATCAATAAAAACAGACACACCCAGCAGCAGATCCTAAACATACCTAGCACTCATTCTCATGCAAGTACCAAATAGAGCTAAACAGGCTGAAACCAAAGTATGATTTTGTGAAACAGATCACTTTTTGCGGATAGGAGACAGAAACTGAAGAATACATCTAACATGTCTCTTGACTCTAAAGGAACAGTAACTGCTCACAAAACTGAAGATCTCAATAATGAACAAGAAACAAACAAAGCTGTTAACAGAAATGGTTTATTTTGATTGGTGAAACAATGGTTTGAGCAGCCACACATTAGTTTTAAAAAATATGTATTTTGAGAGCTGGGATGACGAGTGTAATGGGCAGATAGGGCAAACTGGTTATGTCATTTATCACAGTTTAAATTGAGAATCTTAATTCATCCATGCCAGATGTTACTACACAATTGGGACAGCATTTTTATTAAGCAAACCATAGTAAAAATGATGAATAGTTTAATTTATACAACATATGATCTATAATTAATAGATAAAATAGCACATTTGAAACAATTAAAACAACTAAAAGTGAAAAGAGAACTACTAAACACAATTCAAACAAGACAAATGTAATTTTTGGGCCATGTTAAAAGACACAACAACCTACTAAAATTAATCTTGGAGGGGAAAATACAGGTAAAAGAAGCAGAGACAGACCAAGACTAACATGGACGAGTAACATCAAAAGATGGACAAATCAGCCTATGACAACCTGCACCATCAAAGCAAGAGACAGAGTGGAATGGTGTTCCATGGTAGCCCACCTTCGTTGCACAGATGGCACTCGATGATGGTGTCAAAAATTGGCTGTTCATCAAACACTTCTTGATTTACAAACTAGACTTCCAATTGGTATGGTGGGCCAAAATGGCTTCCTAGTAGAAAATAAGGTTTGAGACTGGTGGCATTTTAGATGCAGTGTGTTTTCAAATGATTCTGGTCTGGATTTTCATTTGTAGAGACAGTGGCAATCTGGTCGCATCAACCTGACCATAAAGTTAACATAGCTGTGGTGAATGCATGCTGAGGTATGCGTTGCAGATGACTGATCTTTGATTGAAATGGAACAGTACCAGGCCCCTGCTTTGCCCTGGGGTAGGATGTGGTGATCAGTGTTCAACTACAAATTCATCACCAGCTTGACTGGTCAGATTGAGTGTTTCACTGAGGTGGAGCCCTGACTTCATTTCTTGGGGCACAATCACTGATCATGAAATCGGTGTATGAATGTCATGCTGCCTGTGATGGCCGTTAAGAGACCCAGAAGAGTGCATCATGAGCTGCGCACCTTTTTTAAAAAATGCAACATATTCAATAAAGTATAATCAATCAGGATGAACACTTGTTGGAACAGGGACTGACCAGATATGGGAATGTTCCGCCAGCCACAATATTATGTTCTAAAGTCTAAAAGATTTACAAAGCTACTTCAGCAAGACAAAAAGATGAATCATCCTTCAATCATTTACATTTGTGTGGAAGATTTAACTCAGTTATACAATCATCATCATCATCAAGTACCGGGCCTGCTGGCGTAGGTGATCATGTCTCTCCACAACTTTCAATTTCGGCAGCTATTTATCATTTCTGTTGTTGACCTTCTGCCAAGCCATTCTCTTAAGCTGTCTGTTATTTTTTCTCTTTGCTTCCCTCTATCTCTTCGTCCCTCAATTTTTCCAGTTGTTCTCTTCTCATTACATGGCCAAAAAAGATGATTGTTTCTTCCTAATATTGGAAATATTCTCTCTTTTTTTGCTTTGACCTCTCTCAGAATATCTTATCTTCATTGCTCTTCATAGCTGTCCATGGTACTCTCAACATTCTTCTGTAAAATCACATTTCTATAGACTGCAGTGATTTTCTTGTCTTTGTCCTATTGTCCATGATTCATATCCATATGTTAAGACTGGCTCTACGCAACATTTAAGTACTCTTTTTCTTGTTTCTATTGTCAAAAATGAATTGCATAGTATCTTCCTCATTATTTTGGAAAGCTGCTTTTGCCTGAGCCATTCTGCATCTCACCTCTTTTGTACATCTTCCGTCTGAGGTTAACAAAGTTCCCAAATATTTAAATTCATTTACCTGTTTTAATATTGTTCCACTTGTCTTTATTTTGCACTGAGGTGATGTCTTTTTCTTTGTTGTTACCATTACCTCTGTCTTTTTGCTATTAAGGCTGAGTCCTTTATTTTTGCTTTCTTTCACTATAATGTCCAACATTTCTTGTAACTCATTTTCACTCTTAGCAATTAAGATTGTATTTTCAGCATAAAAAAAAGTAAAGTACCCCCGTCACGCCAAGTGGCGTATAGGGAAATATGGTGTTAGTGACCCTATATTTTACAGACCTTCAGCACATGATTTTTGGGGTAATGTGGTCGGTATTACGCCCGTGCTGCTTTACTTTCCCAGAAAAAAATCCGGTACCCATTTAAGGCTGGGTGAACCCGGAGGCCGCCGTCGATTGGGATCGAACTCTACCCCTTGTCCTTTGTAGTCCAGTTCACTAAGCACTGAGCTATCGTGGCTCCCCGTATTTTCAGCATACCTTAGATTATTTATATTATGACCTCCAATTGTTATTCCAGGCATGCCCCTTATGGATCTTAATATAATCTCACTATAAATATTAAACAAATCTGGTGACAGCACACAACCTTGTCTAACACCCTGTTTTATTTGTTGAAACATTCCCAAATGGTTTCCATTTCTTATGGCCGCTGTTTATTGCCAGTATATGTTCTTTATTATTCTTAGATCTTTGCTGTCTATGTTTATGCTTTCTAAAATTTTGATTATTTCTTGGTGCTTTACTTTGTCAAATGCCTTGGTGTAATCTATGAAACATAGGTATAGATCTGTTTTCACCTCTATGGCTCTTTCTACTAAAGATCTTATGATATAAATGGCATTGCTTAGTTATACAATAAAAATACAATAAAGCATTAGTAAAATACAAATGTAGAGACACTGGACTCAAAGAAACATGTTTCTCAACTTACAAGCACAGATTTACCCTTAGCTGCTATGTGAAATGATAAGTTATACTGTATAATAATTAATATACAGCTTGAAACAAAACTTGTTCTGATTGTTATTCCAACACTTTCTAGAGAAATTTTATGTTTTGATAATACAGTATCAAGGCACTCAGTTTAGAGATTATGTCATGAAAATAAATTCTCATCCACTTTTTTCTATCACATGCAAAACAAATGCAATAAACAAAATCAGCATAAATTCTAGTCATTCCTGATTTATTGTCACCATTACCCTCATATGAGTACAATTTTGTGACACAGCTTTCTATTTTCAAAAGTCTGTGAACATAGATGGTCATCAATATAATAGGATACATTTACTGAAGTACTAGAATTAGCTTTCTATTACTTTATATGTTATTTAGACCATGTTTCATATATTCTTACTAAGTTCACACTTTTGGAATGACTGCAGGAAAAATATTTGGGGCAATTATACTTTAACATTAAATGAACATAAAAAAAGAACTTTATCCTCAGAAGGGAACTGATATCACATACATGCCAGAATAAGAACTCATTCTGCTTAAATCACTACAGTACAATCTTAGAAGAGAAATAACAATTAAATGACAACATGTCAATATAAATTAATCCAACGAAAAATACATAAAAAAGTTGCAATCTTTTCCATACTATGGAATGGCAATATCATATCCTGTTTTGTTTTCAGCCTGGGGCATGCGACGTGCAACTACATCTTGGGAAACACATTTGCATGTACAACCTGTCACAGGACACTCATTGTGCTCTCTGTATAAAGTAATGACAATATATTAATAATTGTTAACAGATGAACAAATGCCCATACACTCTTTTCAAAATCCATACAACAAAAGAAACTTGTACAATTACTACAAAACTATTAATAGAAAAAAACCCCATTAAAAATAGTCTTTAATATAATAATAATTTCAGTCTTTTGACTGCATTTTAATTCCAACTTGCTGTCACTTTAAGAGAGCCTGCACTTATCAAAATCCAAACAGCAAGTGTCTGAACATATTCTGCATTGTAAATGGAGATGACTGCATCAGCATTAGCTGTACATTTCATCCATTTTGATGTTTCAATATTCCCATTGTTTACAATGAATGATGATATCGTATGACAGGGAACAGATGGATGTGTTCACTTTCTGTGCGGTTTCGCCTTATGTCTTTTGGTGTGTGCTGAGACTGCTATGATGGGACTACAGCTACCTTTCTTTGTTTGGGAGATGAGATAGTAATTTGGATGATTCCACTGGCACGGGCGGTTGAGCAATTATGGATTTTAATTCGTTTGCAGGGATACCAGGGCCTCATCATCATCATCAAGTACCAGGCCTGTTGGCATAGGTGATCATGTCTCCACAATTTTCAATCTCGACAGTTATTTATCCTTTCTGTTGTTGACCTACTGCCAAGCCATTCTCTTAAGCTGTCTGGTATTTTTTTCTCTTTGCTTTCCTCGATCTCTTCGTCCCTCAATTTTCCAAGTTGTTACAATATATCCCAGTTGTTCTCTTCTCATTACATCGCCAAAAATTATGATTGTTTCTTCCTAATATTGGAGATTAGCTCTCTTTTTGCTTTGACCTCTTTCAGAGCATTTTCATTACTCTTCTTAGCTGTCCATGGTATTCTCAACATTCTTCTGTAAAACCACATTTCTACAGACTCCAGTAATTTTCTTGTTTGTTGTCCTATTGTCCATGATTTACATCCATATGTTAAGACTGACTCTACATAACATTTAAGAACTCTTTTTCTTCTTTCGATTGTCAAATATGGATTGCATAGTATCTTCCTCATCATACCGGGGTCTACTATAACCATAATCTAATCCATATTTTTTGCTCGTGTTTATTTTATTAAGTAATTGTTGTAGATCTTTAGGATTTTCTGCTTGTAGTACAGTATCATCAGCATATATTAGGTTATTGATTATCTTTCGATTAATGTTTAGGCTTGGCATTTCTATGATGTTTTTAAAGATTTGCTCAGTGTATAGATTGAACAAGCTTGGTGATAGGATGCATCCCTGTCTTTCTTCTCTTTTTAATCAATAGGTGTAGAGTTCTCTTTGTTATATTTTATTATTGTTGTTTGCTCCCAGTATAAATTACATATGAGTCGCATGTCCATGTCATCTAGATGTATCTCTTTAAGGCTTTCTATAAGTTGTTTGTTGTGTATTCTATCAAAAGCTTTGGTGTAGTTTATGAAGCAGGCACATATTGATTTGTTTACTTCTGTGTAATTTTCTATTAGTGTTCTCATGCAGAATATGGCTTCTTTTGTCCCACTATTTTTCCTAAATCCAAATTGCTGCTCATTTAATTCAGTATTGATCATATTCTGAATCCTTCCTTGTATAACCTTTAGCAAGATTTTTTTTTATCTGTCCACTGTTATATATGTCATTGTGTAGTTTTAAGTTGAACTTTACTATGAGAAAATTTAAACAACCATACAACTATGATAGCCAGCCCTCTAATTAAAATTATTTTTTTTTTCAACAATGCACATTATCTGCTGATTAAATCAAATATATTTTTAATTTTTGTTAGCCAGCTGTAACTTATGGATAATCTACTTCAACTAGGTATCATTCATATTTTTAAAATATACATATTTTTAAAAATACAACAATGGGCAAACCAGGCATATAAAATTCTAGTCTATTAGGCACTTAAATGATTCACTATCATTTCTTTTTTTTCTCAAATAAATAAATATTATATTTTTAGCCCTAAAAAAATGGTAGAAAATGTATTGGATTAATATATATATATATATATATATATATATATATATATATTTATATATATATATATTAGAAACAAACGAGGAAATTAGAGAAATCGCCAATCACCACTAATATCTTCAGTAATAAAGAAAAGACGATGGTCATATGGTGGACATGTGATGAGAAGAGATAATAACCGAATAGCAAAGCAAGCCCTCATGTGGGAAACAACAGGTAAGAGGAAAAGAGGAAGACCCAGAGAGACACTGAGAAGAACATTGATGAGAGAGGCAAGAGCAGCAGGAATCGGCTCCCTCAATGAGATAGAGCTGCTTGCACAGAACAGAGACAAATGGCGAGATTTGATAAAATATCTTTAAAAGAATTGAAAACTGCTAGAACAAAAATTCAGATAAGAGAGGGAGTATCTTGGACTACGCCCTATGGGCCGGCTAAGGCTCAAAAGGTCAATAGATATATATATATATATATATATATATATATATATATATATATATATATATATGTGTGTATAAAATAAGATGAAACTAAAACATCTTATACAACAGAGTACAGACAAATGGATAGACTATAAATATCTTGACAAAATTGAAATATTTAATAATACTATTGTTAACCATGAAATAAATAATATAACTATGCAATGACAACCCAGCCATAATGGGTACCGGATTTATTTCTTTGAAAGTAAAGTGGCACTGGCATAATACTGACCACATTATCCCAAAAATCATGTGCTGAGGTCTGTAAAAATTATGGTCACTAACACCATATTCCCTATATGCCACTTAGCGTGACAGGGCACTTTACATACCTTTTATGCAATGACAAAATTAGAATTGACCAATTTACATGCAACTAGTCAAAAGATGAGATAATACAGTCCATTTATTCTATTTTATTTGCATAATTCACGAATAATTGCAAAACAAAATGTATGAGCACATGAAGAAGCATGATTGCTACAAGATAGCATGATGATTCTTCTTCTTCTTTCCTTCATCATCTGCCTTTTAGCATCAAGGGGAGATGTAATTTGCGGTCTTTTGCTCTTCTGTTCGCCTCTGCTGCTGTTATGTTTCCTAGTGCTTCTAATATTCCATCCATCCATCTTTTTTGTGGTCGACCCTTGGGTCTGGTGTACTTACATTTGTTGAAGGCTTGTTGTGTTGTGTTTTGATCTTTCTGTCTTGTCAAGTGGCCAAACCATTTTATCTTTTGTTTCCTTATATATTCTATGGCAGGGGCTATTCCTAGCTTTTTTCTCAGTTCTTCATTTCTGATCTTATCTCTCAGACTGTTTAATCTCTGTAGAGGTTATTTTTCTTATTGTTCTTACATCTAGGGTCCAAATAGCATGATAAAAAAAAAATGAAAATTTAATGAGCTTACTTGAACCACTGTGTGATGTGACCAGCATGACCACCATGTCTACATGTCTGACACCAGGTAAACCATTCCTGAAATGGTGTTAGCTTTGCTCCACTTCCTACAATAGTGAGATTCATAGTTAAACATTCAACTTGTCAGTGATAAATACAATAAAATGCTAAAATCATAAACAGACTAAATGCTGTTTATACATTTCTTTTGTATTTAAAAATTTATTCTTGTCACAAAAGCCAGGTTATTATGGTAGACTTTGAATGCGATGTCTATTTAGAATTCATGTAGCCCTCCGCTTGAGCTTGATAAATTGTGACCTTAATCCCAATAAGGGCCTAGCTTTTGCTCATATGACAAGAAAACAGAACAGATAATTGAAGCCTTTGAAATGTGGATATATAGAAAAATAGTTAGAATTGGATGGAAAGAAAAGATAACAAACGATGAAGTCTTAAAACAACTAAAAATGAAAGAGAACTACTAAATACAATTCAAACAAGACAAATGCGATTTTTGGGCCTTGTTAAAAGACACAACAGATAAAAGTAATCTTGGAGGGGAAATGCAAGGTAGCAGAGGCAGACCAAGACTAACATGGATGAGTAACATCAAAAGATGGACAAATCAGCTTATGACAACCTGCGCCATCAAAGCAAGAGACAGAGCAGAATGGCACTCCATGGTAGCCAACCTTCGTTGCGGAGATGGCACTCAATGATTTTGCTCATATCAGACTATACTCTTTGTTTAACTACTTTACTTTTAATTTCATTAGGGTTTTTCCTCATCACACTAGTTCTTCTACTACCCTTTGCTGAATGTGAGAATGGCTTAACTTATAAACTGGATTGTGGCAGAATTAATGGAAGAAGAGTTGCTCTGTGATGTCTTGGATGGCAGTACCTGTGTATTTATTTGCATGCCTGATATAAGGGTCACCACTTTCATTTCTGTTCAATACAATTCAAACAGAAAGCTTAAAGCACATCCAGAGAATGATGCTACTGAAGAACAGATCTTCCCAATGGATAAATCTTCATCATCCATCTTTAAAAGGATGTTAAAAGGAAGCAGATGTGTAGTGTTCCTTGTTTACTGTAAGCTGCAATATTTACACTATTTAGTTCAATGCATCTGGCTTCGGCAGGACATTTTTATTTACTGGGTTGCCTTCCAGCTTCAATCCCCACTGCTTACAGCCCAGTTGCTGGTTGGCATCTTGGCAGTCAAACAGATCTTGAAACAGACTGGTTCAAGATTTATGCTGCCAGTGAGTGACATATCAACATGCAGATTCAAACCAGGGTGGAATTTTCAGATGAAAGGTAACAATGTGCTGCCAAGTTAACTTTATGGGCACTATAGATATTTGTGCCCACAGAGTTTATCAATTATCTCGAAAACTGTTTGATGAATTTCTGTAACTCTTTTCATGATATCTTATTTTTTCATCGACCTTAAGATTTTATAACATTTAAGTACAAAGGAAGTCTGATTTTTGCACAAATCGTTTTTTGTTATAGTAAAGTAAAGTACCCCCGTCACGCCAAGTGGCGTATAGGGAAATATGGTGTTAGTGACCCTATATTTTACAGACCTTCAGCACATGATTTTTGGGGTAATGTGGTCGGTATTACGCCCGTGCTGTTTTACTTTCCCAGAAAAATCCGGTACCCATTTAAGGCTGGGTGAACCCGTAGCCGTCGGTTGGGATCGAACCCTACCCCTTGTCCGTAGTAGTCCAGTTCACTAACCACTGAGCTATCGCGGCTCCCACTAATTTTTAGGGAATTAGTAAAACCCAGGTGTCCTCGCCAGGGTACGAACCCCGGCTGTTGCCGTGGAAAGCCAACCGCCTATCGATTGCGCTAACCGGACACCCCTTTTTGTTATATAATTTTAGGAAAATATCAAACCGTGTGCTCTAAACATTAGATTTTACTGTAAATTACGTTAATTTTTTAACAATGCAAGTCAAAGGCGTATCTGTATCACATTGAAAAGGGTCACAATTTTTCATTTGATTTTATATCTTCATCATTGAAACAGGTAACTGCAAAAGTGCCTGTACAATAACACAGTTAGCTTTTGCACAGTGAAGAATTTACACTTTAAACTCTTCATGATTTTAAAAATCAAGTAGTCACTTCACAATAGCTTACAAATTATCACATGAAAAGGAATACACATGAATAGTAAATATTTTGTCAAAGTACATCTCTGGACCTATTTTAAATCGGAAATAACAAAGTGGCACGTCTTTCAAAATCACGTTCAATAAGTGCGAGCAAGTGCTAAGATTGTGTGGATAAACACTTGCTATTTTGCCTTTTTAAATGACAATGTTGATTACAACAAATGTGGGTATTGTAAACTCCTAAAAATTAGGACAACCAAGAAACCATATTTTTATATACACTAAAGAAACAAAAATCTTTCCTAAATGCATGACAGCTGGAAAAAAATCAGGCTTGAGGTCGGTGAAAAAATAAGATTTTCTGAAAAAAATTATTGAAATTCATCAAACAATTTCCGAGATAATTAATACTCTGTGGGCACGAATTCTGAATGAACTATAGTAGAGGTAACTTGTGCAGTTTGACAAGAATACATTCACAAAGATTTATCACATTTATCTGTCAAAATTTATTGGAAAGTGGCCTGGCAATTAATGAAGCTGTAATTATGAGGCTACAAGAACAGCTCTTTTCACCAGTTATAATCAAAGGATATGTTTCTAAAATATCAGACAAGCCACAGGTTACAGTGACACTGTGACCTTCCAGGCATGTCGTAAGAGGCGACTAAAGAGGGTGATTGATGGCTTGACAAGCTGTCAGTGTAAAAAGTATTGTTATGAAAACAGAGCCATAGATTTTGGAAGCAGTAATCTCTGCAGTATGTGACATTTTGGTACGCAAGGTTTCTGTTTTTAAGATTGTGGTTCTGCCCTATGTGCCGTCTTCGGCTCGAAAGGACAATAGATAGATAGATAGATAGAAGCCACAGGTTATACTAACTTCCATAGATGACACTCTCATAAAAGGAGGGTTTATGGTTGAAATACAATGTCCAAGAGCATGAGGGAATGTCTTGCAGTAAATAACTTGTGTGAGGGGTCTTATTTATGCATCTATTCAGACATTTTTTATTTTTCTCTCAGAAACAATAGTGTAGGCTGTCTTCTCTGTTGTAAAAGTTAATAAACAGACTATTAAAAATTGGAGCAGGTCAAAATACCTGGGAGTTACTTTTGATCACAGTCCTTTCTTATAGGTACTGTATTGGGTTATTTAAATTACTATGCAAAGTCCTGCAGGGTAGTAATCAGATCATTCTCATTTGCACATTGGACAACAGTATATTTTCCCCAGCATGCTGCAAATGATCACATCAACTATATTTTAGTGTATTAGTTTCTTCCCTTTTACCATGCCTATTTTTCAGACTCATAATTAGTCAGATTCGCAAATCTGTGACCAGCAGCAGAAAACTATTTTTGCAGTGTAGCTGGAACAGAGACTACTTGTTCAATTATACTATTGGTAGTATCATCTGTCTGTGATCGGTTATGGGTTAGCATTCTAAGCTTCCTCACACACTATGGGACACTTAAGAATGTTCCTAAAATAAAATAGTGTGAATTGTTTGAGGCTGCACTAGAGTTATGTCTACAATTGCGATGAGCTACATGCTAGGACTAGTACAGATCAAATAAAGCAAAAATATTGTGTCACACTATCTAATGTGAAGAGAGACATGGAATTCAAGAGACCTTCTTTCTTGATATTGACTTGTCTTTTTGTCTTGTTCTTGGCATGATCTGTTCAACATTACACTATATTCTAGTTTTTATTAGACTGCGATTGCCATTACAAAATTGTAATGAAACTACACTAGTGTTGGCCACTCCTATAAAAACTACCAGGTCAAATTGGCACTAAGATCATCATATAGCCATGAAGACAGCTGCCTAAAGAGTTGACCCAAGTTTTATTCATAAGAACATAACTGACTTCAAACTGAAAAAAATTAAGAGATATTTCATGCATGATACAGATAGAAGACCTGTTTGGTGTCGAAACATGGACATTAAATAAGAAAACAACAGAAAATTGAAGACTGAAATATGGATTTATGGGAAAATGGGAAGAACTGGGTGGAAGGAAAAAGAGACAAACAAGGAACTTCTGAATCCGCTGAAAATGAAGAAAAAAATAACTACTAAACAACACAATACAAAAAAGACAATTGAAATTTTTTGGGAAAAGACATAATACCTTTCTAAAAGTCATCTTGGTGGGAAGGTACAAGGCAAATGAGGTAGAGGCAGACCAAGACTAGAGTAGACAGACAACATCAAAAGGTGGACAGGTGAACCTATAACATGCACCTTCAAGACAAAACCATTCATACACTTAGAGAAATGCTGGGACGAGTGGTGGAGCTGATGTAGGGATGCCCAGATTGTAACGAAACTGATTACGTGAATAGAATAGAATAGAACAGAATAGAATAGAATCAAAACAAGAGACAGGGTAAAATGGCACACCACGGTAGCCAACCTTTGATGGGGAGACTGCACCTAATGAATGAATGACAGATAGAAAACTTTTAGATTGGTGTCTTCAGTTGATACCTAATCAAAAGTGAATGGTGGCTAACAAATAAGCTACAGAGACTATCAGGTTTGCACACTTTATGAGTCTGTTCACAAATACTTAGCACTTGTGGATCCTTTCTGGTCCCAGTGAAGTTAATCCCTATTCTTGCATTTAAGATCATCTTTGGGTACATCATCATTATTAGCAATCTAATCATACAGGAAGATTTTATTACATAGTAGAAACTCAACAGCACTTGTTAGTGTCTCTGAGTCAATTTCAGAAAGCTGATTTATATAAGAATTTACTGCTCTTGAATTTCTGTCCAAGCAGCGACATACCATCTGCTGTTTATCTTAATCCAAACTGCAAAGGAGACTTGCTCAATTTGAACTTTTCTAGAAACCATAAACAATAAAAGCAGAGAAGTGATAAAAAGCATGAATTGGTACTTGAAAGGTGAGTGAAGACAGTAATTCATTGAACTTCTTAATATATGAGAAGGGTTAAGCATTAGTATGTGAAGCCATGTTTGTATAATTGTGGAAAGAACTCATCCGTTGACCAGGTAACTCAGGTTTGATTACTACTTGTGACATTATATAAGGTTTGCAAAGAGTTCCTGTGGTCAGCCCAACCATCAGGAAAAATGGAGTTCATACACTGAGAAGATTGAGAAATGTCACTATCACTCCAGAGTTCATGATGAAAATGCAGAACCTGACAAGAGTTTATGGCCAACTATGAACTGTGAGGCAAAGCGCTTCATATTGTTACTGATGATATTATGTCAATTCACTGATCAATGACTAGCTCAGCTTGAAGTCAGTTATGGTCTTATGAATAAAAATGATGATGCAGCACTGGCTGCTCACGATGCATCCGTCTTGCAGTCAATGAATGACAATCAAGCTAGATCATGTGATTTATTCTACCTGTCAATAACTATACAGAAGACTCTGGTGCTTCAGCAAGTGTAGCCTGTCCCATAGCTATATCAATTATACAGTGTAAGCCTTAGAAGCAAGCAGCAGGAGGTCGACGCCTGGGAGTCATGACCCAGGCGGGCCCACCTCCCCATGAGTGTCAAGAAGCTAAAAGGCCGAAACACTTGCTCGACTGGAGGTCTTCTTCTGATGATCAAATTACCTCCTGCTGCGAAGTTCTGTACAAAGAGTTTTCTACTACTAGGTGTAGCCTGTCCCACAACTATATCAATTAAATAACACACTCCTTGAATCTGTGAGAAAGTTCACCAATCTCGGTTCTATGGTCACTAACACCATTTCCCTTGAAGAAGAAATAAATTCCTGAATTGGAAAAGCAGCCTCCACATTTTGTAGTGCCAAAAATGGCACAGCATCTTTCGAGGCATTGCTGATATCAAATTCAGCAGACACAAGGTGCAGGAGAAAGGAGATGAGCCCAGGCACCACAAATACATCTTGATCGTTCTGTGGATGGATCTGTCTATCCTGTATTGGCAGATTCAGTCACTAAAGAAGAATATAAGATATATATATATATATATGCATGCAGATTCACATCTCATACCCTTATCTTTTACTAAGGTAAAGCTGCTGATAGGAGAATGAAGTGGCAAAAACAATTGTTTAATACAAATACAAGCTTCATGATGATGAAGGATGACACAAAATGATCCTAAGCTACACAAAATGATTCAATGCTACACAAAATGATCCAAAGCTACACAAAATGATCCAATGCTACACAAAATGATTCAATGTTGAGGCCAGAAATCATTTTTATAACAGTCTGTAACTCATTTTATTCTAAGACTTTCGCCCTGTCAGATCTCCCAATGTCTTGACCTTTACAGGTAAAGATGAATTAACACTGCACACAGAAAATTGTAAAGACATCTCACAAATCCTTAACTATGATTTTGTTATACAATATCCTCAGTGGAGTCTTGTGTGTACAAGGCATATTTATTTTCGTGTTATTACTTACCTATCTCACTGCCAGAGCCTGATGCAGTTCCCATGTGAGTGAGACATACAGCACATCTTGGTAAAGCCTTTCTGCAGTTCGGACAACAAGTAACCTTCGAACAGAAAGTTATATGTTCCTGGTCAAATAGCACCAACACTTAGGGCAGGTACACAGTAACAACTTGGAAGACAACACAATGACAAGAAGGGCACCATCATTAATGGACTAATCAAAATGTGTAAAATAAAAAGACATAATACTTTATGATTACAAATGATAAATTCATGGAAAGAATAAAATAAACTGTAGTAGTGAGAGGATTAAATAAAAAAATCTTTCGTTCACCTGAAGTATTGTCTATATCTACAATGTCGTTGCTTGTATAAATTTTAAAGTTTCTAGTAGTTCTTGTAGTGACCCTTATAAGAAAGAATAAACTGCGATGCTGGTCAGGATTTATGCAATGTATTAAAAAAAAAGCATTATGCAATGTATTAAAAAAAAAGCAGCTTAAAGTATTGTATGATGGACTAGTTTTGGGTTTGGGCAAAATCAGTAGGGATTTAAGAGTAAGATTTAAGATTTTGGCAACAAAATGAACAAAGCAAATTTATGTTATAAGATCCCATTTTTTTTCTCATTCTTGTACCTTGTATATATAACAACATAACTGTGACTTCATTTAGTTTTTTAATGTTATTGTGTCATTTCTTAAGTTGTTCTCCATGAACTATGATTTTTTTATCAGATTTTCTCAGACATTTTCACTAATGAAAAAGTCTCCCAGAGATACCTTGCAGATATCTTTTTATTTCTATTTTGGTGCCCATGCCATTTCCCATCAGTCATTTCCCCATATGCTATTTGCTTAATAATGCTGTTATCCATTCTGTTCATGAAATCAGCTTCACTGCAGTTGAGAATTCCCCATACCCACTCCATTCATATCACAGCTCCTGCCAAGGCTCATTGGCCAATTCTATTGACAAGGTTGACTACCATGCAGCCCTAATCGGCAGTACAGGCAACAATTTCAACATTATCCGTTTTTCTAAAATGTCACAGTCACTTTAACCTTCACCTTTTCTGTATTATCATAATCTATAATGCTGTTGAACATCTGCCATTTGATGCTCATTTTTTTATAAAGAATGTGCATATGGAAAACTAAACTGTTTAGTCTTTTCTTGTGATTTGAAAAGATTGTTCAAGTTTCAGATCCACACAAGATTGTGTCAAGCATGCTGATTAGATGTGAGTTAAGACCTTTGTCATTAACTTTAATCTCATGTTATTATAAGCCTTTTATGTTTGTTTACCAAATAATATAGTTGTCCAGCTGATTTATTCCTGCTTCAGAGCAAAGGATGACTGTGGATCAAAGGTAGCTGAACCTCTGTACTGATTCAGGTGAGCTTCTATTTAAGGTTATAGTCATGGTTTTGTTTCTTCTGCTTCTTGGATTATAATATTGTGGATACTTATTATTAGTGATAACAATAATTCTTAATAGAAGTTAACAAAAAATATCCACAGGTAATAAAGGAACAAGGTAAGTCTAAATAATTCAAATGTAATTTCTTACCTTAGGTCGATTTTGAGGTCCCCTTGTAAATGGAGATGTAATTAAATTGCGGGCCCTGCCTAACAAGGAAACATTTGCTGACACAGATTTTCCACAGAAATTACAACTAACATGCACCTGTGGTGCAACCCTGTGATCTTGGATCAAGGTTTGACGCACAATGTCAAATTGGGCTCTGTGAAGAAAGAGTCATTTGAAAAAATTGAATATTATGACACTGAAGATTATAAGACTTTTATATTTTCACCACTAAGTATGATGCTAAAGACACTTTCTTTCATTGCAGTTAGTAGACTGTAAAACTTGTGTTTATTAGTCTCATTTTCTCAAATAAATAACAGAAAAGAAACATTTTTATTGCAGCATTTAATTTTTCTATTGGTTTATTATTCCCTCAGAATTCCCATTCATGGTAATTTACAATAAAAACATTCCTTCTCATTACCACTGCCAAGATCTTGCCTGCTACTATAAATGTGAGTGTACAGTTTAGTACTCTGATTTAAAGTGCCATATAAATGTCATATTTACATTCTGTGAAATTTACTGTCTGTCAAATAATTCTTCATTTTTATCAATATCAATTTACACTGCATTCATATTTACTGTGAATGGAGGTTTGTGGTGGAAGATGTCTTCATTATGTGCTTACTGTATGACATTGATAACTTTCTTATGGTATATTACCATACACATTTACAATGGTTTTCAAATATATTACCCTGCATGACTTTTCTCATCCAATAAATATGAAAATCTTTTATCATTCCTCAGGGTTCAAAATGGCTTCAGTTATTTCTGAACCCATTTTAATGGAGAATTATGAAAGTTTTCCTCATCAACATTAATGAACGAACAACAAAAAATCTTACAACAAACTTATGTCTTCTTCTTCTGCTGCTTTCACCTGATGACTACTCCTTTTCATTGTCCCTTAAGAGGAGGTTAAGTGGGCATAGATCGTTAGGACAGTTAGTGCCCCAGGTTTTCACTGTTTCTACAATATATGACACCTTGGACAGGCGATCCTTTGGCAAAATAACATGGCAGCAGTTGAGGTTGATATGTTTCAAGAAGAATGTCATTTTCAGTGGAGACTTAAAGGTTAGAAGCAACCAGTGAGGTAACGTCATAACCAAAAGCAGGGAGAAGCCCTAGAGAACGCACTGGCATCGGCTGATTTAGTGTGCTTGAAAATGGAAAGGCAACCAGAATGGCCACTCAAACAGGGGACTCTGATAGTGTCATAGACCAGGCACAAGTGTTTTCCACCTTCCATCCAACAGCTGGAACTATGACTTTTGCTGATGACACTCTGGTATATTGACAGGGAAAAGACAGAGAGGAAACCGCCTCCACACTGCAAAACGAACTCGATCCAATCTCTTCCTGGTGTGGAGCTCCAGGTGCATTGGTTAATCCTAATAAAGCATCAGTTGCATGGTTCTCCCTTAACAATCATATCATTAACACGGAAACACCAGTGGCACGAATGGGAGCTGATGAGGTGACCATGGACAGGGTGATGACATACCTCAAAATTAAGTTTGATCACTGCCTGTGTTTTAAGGACCACATCGATTATGTGATAACAAAATCCAGCAAAGGATTAGCTGCTTGAAGGTCATGGCTGCTGCCAACATCGAGCAGAGGCTACTTACCCTTCTGCTCCAGGAACTAATCCTTGCACAAATCGAGTATGCCCTAGCAATTCTTGCTATAAGTGCAATGCAAATTGACAGGCTGGAGAAAATACAGAATGAAGCTATGCACATTATCTTGGGGTGTATGAGGGGCACTCCCTGTGTAGTAGTGAGGTATCTTCTTGACTTTCCAACCATGGATGACAGGATCAAGATCTGGAGGGCATGAAGATAAGTGCAGATAAAGAGCACCCATTTCAAGTTCAACACAGGCTAAAAAGAGGCAAATCATGGTGGGCTAAGCAGAAAATGTCATCAAACAGGTCTATGGGTTTACCAATATCAACGTTGGCCAGGAGTGCATATCAGTGCCTTCATTCAGGGGCATATTCTCGTGTATTGTCACACTTGACAGGAAATATAGGGAACAGAAATCAGTTGTGGTCAATGCAGAGGTCAATGGTCTCATCTGGGATAACAGTGATGAGGACGATGCAGTCATCAATATAAATGGATACATATTACGACACCAAAGGAGCGCATGGACATTTACAGCACGTTTGCCAGGCAGAATAGTCGAGGAAGACAGTGCAAACATTATGACCACAAGTAGCATGACGAAAGAGGTGATGGCAGTGATCAGGGCATTCATCTGGTTAGAGTCACAAGATTACAGCCTGCATACTAAGTGATTCGACGAGCATGATAAGAAAAGGAGGCGGGCTCTGTACACAGGCAGTGGGTAGAGGCATTCAAAGTCAAACACCCCCGTCACGCCAAGTAGCGTATAGGGAATAAGGTGTTAGTGACCATAAATTTTACAGACCATTCGGAACATGATTTTTGGGGTAATGTGGTTGGTATTTCGCCCATGCCGCTTTACTTTCCCAGAAAAAAAATCTGGTAGCCATTAAAGGCTGGGTGAACCCGGAAGCCGTCGGTTGGGATTGAACCCTACCTCTTGCCCTTTGTAGTCCAGTTCACTAACCACTGAGCAATCGCGGCTCCCGAGTAGAGGCATTGTAGAAGTCAAAAATATGTAGGATTATCTTTGTCTACGTCCCTGGACATGCGGAAGTACAAGAAAATGAAAGAACGGACAGGTTGGCTTGCTGAGCTGTCGTTGAAGACGATCAACCAATGAATCAAGCGGACATCATCAATGCCCTCCGAGATGTGGGAAGGGCACAGGACTTTGACAACAATGAGTCCACATCACTCCTTCGGCTGAAAGGGATGGGAGTTAAGATGGGCACAGCCAGAAACATGAAATTTAGTGGGCGTATAAGAAGACTTATCAACCAACACAGAACTGGAGTCATCAGTCACTGGATTCTGTGGGACTTGCTGAGAAGGGGATCTGAGCACCTATGGACATGTTCAGAGTGCAATGATGATGATCCACAAGAACACAACAGATGTGTTGGATTGTGGTATGCAGCAAAGCCGTGACATGCATCTTTTGGCCCAACACATTCAACTGCTTTTTTTAGTAACCTTGCCTCTTCTCTCTTTACTCACTTGCCAGACTGTCTACTTCCAGGAACACCACTGTGAGGTGGAGTAGGGTCTGGATCAGCTCTGTTGATCACTGATCCACCGATTTTTTAGCAGAAAGCCAAATAGAAATGTCCTATTTCATGGAACAATAACAATACATAATTCACTTATAATTTCATAACTTTTTTTTTTTATAAAACTGACGCACAGACATAAATGAGGTAATAATGGATTTAGACTTCCATGGGCTATCTAGCTATCTAATAAATATGTTTACATTTTTTAAATTTAAATGTATTTTGTCATTTTTTTCAAAGTAACTATTAATATTAAGATAATGACCTAGCTGGTTTATAGCATCTGTATATATGTAACAGCAACTTGTTTCAGCTAAAGAAGTGCTGTGAATATAGTTACCTCTTATTCCAATACCTCCATTTGTCCAGAAGATCTCTATATCTGCAAAATTCAAGATTTTTTCTTAAGTTAAGGTAAATGTAAATTATTAGAGGGGGGGGGGGGAATAATATGGAGAAGATGAACAAAAACCTATCCATAAGAATAAACTGTCAAGAAATGGGATAGAAAATTATGGTGATCCTTTACAGTCAAAACTCTCTGTTGAACCTGCACTTGATTCAAATATGATTAAATTGTGCTTGTAATAACTGGTGTTCTAAATAAATCTTGTTCACAATGTTTATGGAGATGCATGTAAACTTGAAATAGATATGACAAACTATTAATTGTATTTTTAGTCATATTTATAATTGTTTAATTGTACTTATGTTGTTTAGACTTAGGTTTAATTTTTGAGTCTATTGTTTTCTTTCTTCTACATCAATCAACAATTTAACTGTTATAATTTAATTATTCAACCATTTATCTCTATTGTAAAAGTAAAGTAAAGAGCCCCGTCCCGCCAAGTGGCGTATAGGGAATATGGTGTTAGTGACCATAAATTTACAGACCTTCAGCACAAGATTTTTAGGGTAATGTGGTCGGTATTATGCCTGTGCCGCTTTACTTTTCCAGAAAAAAATCCTGTACCCATTTCAGGCTGGGTGAACCTGGAAGCCAACGGTTGGGATTGAACCCTACCTCTTGTCCTTTGGAGTCAAGTTCACTAACCACTGAGCTATCGCGGCTCCCTTCTCTATTGTAACTTAAACAATAATGAAATCTCTGATTCCGCTTCAACTTTCTACATCAATTGGAGTATTTTACACCAGAATCATGTAGTATGTTTGTGACTTTCACTGACCAGGAGGTCTATTAACCAAGATCTTCGCCGGTGCTACGGAGTTTCGTGCATCTGAGCTTGAAATTCTTTGGAGTATTTTCGTCTAGTGTGTGGTTGTGATCAGTGTTTACGTCGGTCAATTTTTCACTCTACTCTAAGATGGCCACAGGACGCTGGGTGTGTAGTCGCTCATCGTCACTTTGTCGCTCCAGTTTCGTCGGCTCGCTGTCCTCATATAATCTGTCACAGTGCGGTTGTTTACAAACAAAGCGGCCTAATTTTAGAGCTAAGCGGGGGCGTCGAAAAAGGCAGGGAAAAAGAGCAGGGCTTCGAAAGAATCGTTGCAAGTCAGAAAGATTAGGCCTCACCAACACCCGAATTTTGTACTGGAATTGCGCCAGTGTCCGCAAGCGTGGAGGCATTTTTGAAAAGCTAATGTTTAGCTGTGATATCTTTGCTATTCAAGAAACAAGACTTGGTGATAAAAAACCTAGATATGCAGGTTTCCAAGCTTTCTTCAACAATGACCACATGGGGCTAGCAATTTTCGTGCGGCAGGGTTTGTCAGCAACAGAAGTAAATGTTTCTCAGTGGAACAGTTCCAAAATTCAACTGTTAGCAGTAAAGGTACAGTCCACGCAGCCTTTCTTGTTTGTCAATGTTTACGCCTGCAATGCTGTAGTGGGACTTGAGGAATGGCAGTTTCTGAAAGATATTGCAAGTCTAGAAAAAAATACCATTTTCTGTGGCGACTTTAACGCAAAAGGTGCATCCTGGGGCAATACCTCAGTAAATAAACAGGGTAAGGAGCTCGAAGAAGCCATCACTACACTCGATCTCCTATGCATTAATAATGGCAGCAACACCAGAACAGCGACTAGACCAGGTGATGAGGACAGCGCCATCGATTTAGCACTGGTTTCCTCCTATTTCTCGACATCGTGTAAGTGGGGGGTCCTTGGTCATCATGGCAGTGATCACCTCCCTTGTAGCATCTTAATAGCAATGGGCAGATCGAAGCAATGCAGGAGAAAAGTAAAAACTTTTCGTTACAGCTGTGCAGAAGACGATGTCATCAGTAAAGTTCGGCGCGCTAAGAGAAAACATCACAACAAAATAGCTACATATCAACAACCTCCATGGTGGAGCAACGAAGTGCAAAAAGTTTGGCTGGAGAAGAGACAGTCTGTCAGTGAGTGGCAAATAGCCAAAGGAAGTTTGTTTGCGTCTCCTGATCATATTTTGTTCTTAAAAGGGATAGTACAGGAAAAGATTACTTCCTTTCAAGAAGTAGCCATGAAAGCAAAAAGTGATAAATGGGCTGAGTTCTGTGACAGGATAGGTCATGACAAATCGTTAAAACTGTTCTGGAGGCTGCATAAAAGTATGAACGGTAAAGTGCAGAGTAAAGCAATTCCAGATTTCCAAGATGCTGATTCTATCTGGCATAAAACTGATGAAAGCAAGGGCAAGGCACTGTTGGCTCACTACCTACAGCAGTGCGACCACAAAAATGTAGAGGAAAGAAGAGTTGTGAGAGAACATATTTCTATGCTAGTTGGTGCTGACTTAACAGATAACAGTGATTATGTCTCGGTAGAGGAAGTAAGACTCGCTTTAAAACGATCTAAGAACAGCGCCCCAGGCCCAGATGGTTAAGATACGCGGATATCAACAACTTATCCGATGTTGACTTAGGTGAACTGGTAAGCATGTACAATGACAGTATCAGGACTGCAATAATCAATGAAGAATGGCTACACAGCTACTTGATACCGCTGCCAAAACCAAGCAAAGACCACAGAAAAATTCAGGGTTACCGCATCATAACCATGCAGAATACCATAGGCAAGCTTTTAGAAAAGGTAATTGCAAAGAAACTTTCTTGTTTTTTTGAAAACGCAAACTTGTTTCCATCAACGCTTGGAGGGTATCGTCCGTGTAGAGAGACTTGGTCAAATGCTGCCGTGTTTGCTCAGGATGTTTATGAAGGGTTTCAACGCGGTTTAGAGACATGTGCTGCTGCAATAGATCTGGAGGACGCTTACAACAAAGTACCCTTTGACTTCTTATTCAACCAACTCATAAATTTAGGCGTCAGTCCCCGCATCCTAAATTGGCTAACAGCGGCACTCTTTCAGGGCAAAGTGGTTTTTCGATCTGGTAGTTGGACTTCTGATATAATTACGATGTATCCAGGTTACCGCAAGGCTCACCTTTATCTCCCGTACTTTTCAATGCATACACTGTGAAAATCACAAGAGATCGGTTGGAAGGGCCAGGTCGCATTCTTTCTTATGCCGATGACATTTTGGTTTATCGACAGGGAAAAGATCGAAACAAAATAACTGCGGACCTACAATCAGAACTCAGGCGCATACAAAAGTGGTGCGACGAGGCAGGTGCCAACGTGAACCCATCAAAAGCTGAAGTAACTTGGTTCTCACTATATAACAACATCGTTAATATTGATACTCCATCTGTAGTAATGTTTTCAGACACTTTGCCAAGATCTATGACAATGAAATATTTAGGTATTCATTTAGATCGAAGCCTTGCTTTCGTAAAGCACATTGATAACGAGATAGAGAAAGCAAAAAAGGGTCTTGCTGCTATGAAAGTAATGGCCGCTGCAGGCAGTGAACAGCGGCACCTGCATACATTATACCAGGGACTGGTTGTTTCTGTTCTTGAATACGCTTTGGCGATTCAAACTCTCAGCAAACTTCAGTTAGAGAGGCTCGAAAAAATTCAGAACGAGGCTATGCGCATTATTCTTGGCTGCACTAGAGACACGTCATGCAGAGCGTTAAGATACCTACTTGACATTCCAACCATAGAAAGTAGAATCGAGGTGTGTAGAGCACGCGCTTTTCTGAACATTCTTGCTGATGAAAGACATCCTTTAAATTCTGTAGCGCTAGCACCAAAAGGTGAAAGACTCGAGCGAGGCCAGTCGTGGATGGGCAGGGCAGAGAAATCCATTCAAAAGGTGTGCATGCTAAATGACTTGCAGCGTGGAGAAGAATGGCGGCAATGGCCAAATGACATTTCTACAATTACTATCAAAGTCTGCATAACACTGAATAAAGAATGTAGAACGATGAATCCCAAGGTCGTAGAGGATAAGATTCAGGCCTTAATCAAAGAAAACGTAACGCCCGCAATATTATTATCTACACAGATGGTTCGGTTGTACGAAATAAACGATGTTCATGGGCATATACAGCGCAGGTGAAAGGGCAAATGGTGCATGAGGATAGTGGTGCTTTTTCGCAAACAACGAGCAGCATGACAGTGGAGGTTTTAGCAGTCACTAAGGCAATGACATGGCTCGAAACACAGTCTTTCGCAGGAGTATGTTTTCTCAGTGACTCCATGAGTATGCTTAAGAAGGTTGAGGCTGGGTGGAGGCGAAGAGAGTGGTTGAAATCCCTGCAGCTGTCAACTTTAAAAGAAATCGTCTTCATCTACGTACCTGGCCACTCTGGAGTGCAAGGAACGAACGAGCTGACAAGCTTGCTGAAAAGGCTAAAATTTCAGATGGCAACGCCATGGACAGCGCAGACATTTTACACGCAATCCGCGAGGCGGGAAGAGTAGCAGACTTTCGAGACGACAAGGATTCAAACGCAATGGCGAGACTAACGCATAGTCGCGTAAGGCTTGGCACAGCTAAGAGCGAACATTTTTCAGGACGCCAGAGGTGTATGGTTAACCAACTGCGAACCGGCACGATCAGCCGTCACACACTTGTGAATTTACTCGAAAGGAAATCGGAGCACTTATGGGTATGCCCCTTGTGCAAGGAGGATGATCTTTCGACTAACTAACTATAATGAAATATCGTGTTAAGAAACAAACATCTCAGCAAAGTTTCTTACGCATCTATCCATTCAGTTACTCTGGTGTCCTTCATGACAGATGTAGACATGGAAAAAACAGTAGTTATGGCCGCGGTCTGAACATCAGAGGTGTGATTGACGTAGTTTTCCAAAGATCAATTCCTTTGTTGGACACTCCTGGGGATGAAAGTAATTTTTCAAATATTTAACAGGATTGGTTGGTCTTGAAACAGAGTGCGAGTTCAAATCTCGGCTGCACCAGTTGGGATTTTTATTTCTGATTTCTCTCTGCGGCAACCACCCCTGGTCTCAGCAGTAAGGCCTGGCTTGAAACATCAATTACACATCGATGGAAAAAATATGAGTGTCTCCGAAGACGGAGTTATCTGTCTATGCGGCGAGGGACCCCTATGTACATGGGTGGCAGGGAGAAATGGATTAACACACAAAATTCAGTTCTTAGTCTCTAGGGACTGCATCAGAAGTGAAAGCTGGCGAACGCAAGAAAAAAAAATATTGAAAACATGTGGTCATTACTTGTAATTATTGCACATTTAAACATGAGACTTTTTGTTGCAAATCAACCAGAACCCAGTGGACATGAAGTCAGTCTCCAATGTGGTTAGTAAGTAGATCATGGAAAGTTTGAGAATGTAAAAATAAGCAAAGGACATAAAATAATATAAATATTTTAGTATTAAAAGAGTCCTCAGTTAATTATATGACCGAGCTGGAATATAGGCAAGAGTGCATCAGCTTTAAAAAATGAACAGGTTAATTAAGCAATTGATGAATATTTTTTCATAATTTACTACCTAAACAAGATACAAACTTTGATATAGATCTACTGGAGACAGAACATGACCTGGTCTATTATGATGAAAGGTTAAGTAAAGTTAAGGACATTGGTCAGGTATACTTGAATGCAATGCGTTTATATATGTGTCATGTCAAACACAACCAAGACATGTTACTTGTCACAAATGTTAAAATGTATAGAATTATTTTGGCATGAGTTATCTCCAATAGTTGTCCAAGAGTTCACTAATAAAAAAAAAATATTGTATGTAACGTTCAATCACGATTAACTATAAAAAGAAAAAAAACTTCCATAAGAAAATACACACATACACATTCTAATAAAGAGTAGTGTATAGTTAACATATCCTCTAACCTAAATTCATTATATATCTACTCGCATCTAAACAAATAGCATCAGGGCTAAACCTGAGAATAATATGTTACATCTATGCAACATTCTTGTATGGTGCAGAAGCACAGACACTAAATAAGAAAACATAAAAGAAAATAGAAACTCATGATATATAGAATTAATGGGAAGATTAGGTGATCAGAGAAGAGAAATGGTGATATTTTGAAACAGCTGAAAATTAAGAAAAAACAATTTGATGTAATAAGCCTAAGAAAAATGAAATTTTGTTGGACACAATAACCTACATATATTAATCTTGAACAAGCAAATACAAAATAAACGAGACAGGCAAACAAAGACTAAAGTGGGCTCAAAACAAGAACAGATGAACAGAAGACATGAACTATGACAGCTTGTGCCATCAAGGCAAGAAACTGAGTGAAATGGAGATCAACTTTTCTCAACATTTGATATGGAGATGGCACAAAATGATGATTAACCTCAATTGCATACAACAAAGCATAACAGCAATATATGTATCAGCTTTCAAATACCCTTTGTTGGACTTTTACCACAAAAACATCACAATATAATAATGGTAGTACCTGTCAGCAAAATACCATCCAAATCTCCAGACTTTGTCAGTTCATCAGCCAACTTACACAAGTATATTTTTAGCTTGATAAAGAAACAGAGCATAGAGTTAATCACCTTGTATGATCATACTATAAGGTACATCAAACATGATGAGAGCATAAATGATTGCAAGTAGTAAGAATGTTTGTATGTGCATGTGTGTCTACAAAGTGTATCAAAATCCATAAAAGTTCTCCTTTTGAATCTGCTAAAAAGATTACTTCTTTCTCTTTTCCATCTTTAAAAGACATTCAGTGGATAAAAAGTGTTTTGTGTTGTACTTTACAGTCTGCTGTGATATATGTTCCTTTCAACTCCAAACATCCAACTTTAATATGACATTTTATGGGCCTTGCAGTTATCTTTTCTCCAAGTTTAATGTATCTGACAAAGACATAATTCCTGCATAACCTTTATACTTTTGATTCATCTTCATTTTGTCACCTGTTCCTTTTTTGCACTACCATGGTGACCTCACTTCCTATAAGAAATGGGTAGCTTGCTTGTTGATACTGGGGATGGCATCAATCTCCATGCAAGCCATATTCAGCTGCACAGGTGACAATAAAATGACACTGATCTAACAGAAAGCAGTTAAGGTTAGATATTCTCTCTGAATCACTAACAAAACAGAAAACTGCTCTATTCTTTGAGCCTTCTGAAAAACGACGGCAACATAGCCACCATCTTTCCAGAAGTCCCTTTGGATGTTTTAAGCAGCTGTTAGCTGTTTTTGAACAACATTATTTTCATTAATTTCCTCTCCTGTCTTGATCTTTCCTGTGCCGTTAGATGTTGCATGGGGCTTGTGGTGTTTTTCAGCATCCATCTTTATTCTGGGCAAAAAGTTTGATCTTATCTAATGAGTCTATGACTGCCAACATTGCTTCTCTTATAAATGTTATTTTCAGTGTATCTCTGGGTCTTCCTCTTTTTCTATATTCTGATGTTTCCCATAAAAGAGCCTGTTTTGGATTGTCTTATTTTCTCTTCACAGTATATGTCCAACGTATGTCTATCTTCTTTTCCTAATTCTAGATGAGATCGTTGGTTGCAAAGTCATTTCTCTTATCGCAATATTAGTCTTGAGTTCATTCCATTGTAAACAGAGTATTCTTTTTAGTCATTTGTCTTCAAAGACATTTAGTTTTCTCTCAATCTCCTTTTTTTGTTTTCCAGCTTTCAATACTTTGATATGTGTTGATAATAAGTTTGAGCTGAATATTCTAAGTTTGGTTCTAAGCATAGTATTTTTGATTTACATATTTTGTACAGGTTTTTTAAACTTGCGGCTGCTTTTGCTATCCTGCTTCTGATCTTTTTCTATCTTTCACTTGCTTCATCTATATTACTACCAAGATATATATGGTTGTCTACTCTTTCCAATGCCTGACAAGTGAGATATACATTGTCCTCTGGTTTCTCTCCAATGCAATAATTAAAAATGAATTAAAGTAATTTAATAGAAAATTATTAATAATAAATGAATAATTTATGATACAAACATACTTACTACTTACAATGATGATGACCCGCAAATAACTCAATAACTCAATATTAATAATATGCATTAGGACTAGCTGTTTCCTCAAATGATGTGATTAGTTTATTATAATGCCTTACTTTTGCATCTGGTAAGTAGTTAAGAGCAAATGCTATCCTGTCTTCTACTGACATGTCTTCTTCATTCTGCAAATACAAAAAATATACCAAACCATTCATTAAGAAAAAGTCTATATTCAAATAGCTATCTATCTATTGACCTTCTGAGCTATAGCCAGCCCATAGCGCATAGACCCAGATACTCTTTCTCTTATCTAAATTTTTATTCTAGCAGTTTTCAATCCTTGCAGAGATCTTTTATCAAATCTCGCCATTTGTCTCTGTTCTGTGCAAACAACTCTATCTCATTGAGGGAGCTGATTCCTGCTGCTCTTGCCTCTCTGGTCAATGTTCTTCTCAGTGTCTCTCTGGGTCGGCCTCTTTTCCTCTTACCTGTTGTTTCCTACATGAGGGCTTTGCTTTGTTATTCGGTTATTATCTCTCCTCATCACATATCCAATGTAAGACCATCACCTTTCTTGATTACTGAAGATATCAGTGGTTGATTGGCAATTTCTTTGTGTTTTGAATTCATTCCATGCTATACCAAGTATTTTTCTTATATATTTATTTTCGAATGCGTTCAACTTTGTTTCTATGTCTCTTGTTGTTTTCCAGCTCTCACATGCATATGTAATGGTTGATAATATGTTTGATTTGAATAGTCTAAGTTTTGTGTTTGTGCTGATTTGTGTTTGTGATTGCTGTTTGTTTGATTTCCACAACTTTTCAAGGCTTCTGAAAGACATTGCTGCTTTAGCTATTCTGATTCTAATTTCTTTACTTATATCCCTTTCCCGATCAATGTGACTTCCAAGATAGATAAAGTGACCAATCTCTTCCACTGGTTTGTTTTCCATGTATATTCTGTCATCTGTTGGAACTAAGCTTTTCATGACTTTATGATTGATCTTTTATGATTGATAGTCTTTATGATTGATCTCAAGCCCAATTTTGCTGGCTACTGATGATAGTTCATTTGTGTTTTCCTGCAATGTTTTTATCTGACTGCTGATAAGGTTCTCCAATTGGGCTCTTTGTATCCATTCGATGCCTTTGTTACCAGTGCAGCATTTTTTCATTATGAAGTCCATAACAACTCCAAATAACAAGGGTGATAAAATACATTCTTTTTTTAACCCAGGTTGATATTGGAAACATTTGCTCATTCATTTCTCTGTAAAAGTGTCACACCTCTCCCGTTGTTACAATTTCTGAGATTGCCCTTTTTTGGAATCTTAACAATGATTCTTTTTATCCACTTATGAGGCACCTTCTCTGCTTTCCAAATGATGTTGAACATTTTTTGGGGGTGTATTAAATTAAAAAAAAAAAATGGCGCCGCCGGATATGTTCAACCCGAATATAAAAATTCTGTGTCGGTGGATGGGGCGGATGAATCGAAAATGATCAACGGCCCAGAAGGCGAAAACAGCAAAGTGTGTGGTACACATGAGGCATATTCAGAACACGATAGACGAATATGGCAGACCACCGTGAAAGAGATTGGAGCCTCATCAAGTAACACTCCAAAGAAAGCCATGGAGAGAAATTCTAACTACTGTATTAAGTAAAAGTAATATTGGAAGGAAAAAATACAAGGTAAAAGAGGCCGAGGCAGACCAAGACTAACATGGACGAGTAACATCAAAAGATGGACAAGTCAATCTATGACAGTCTGCACCATCAAAGCAAGAAACAGAGTAGAATGGCGATCCATGGTAGCCAACCTTCATTGCGGAGAAGGCACTCGATGATGATGATTAAATTATGGCTATCAATTGCCTTGATATCTCAATTGTTAACTTATCCTTGCCAGCAGCCTTGTTGTTGTCCATATGCTTTAATGAGGTCTCAATTTCACTCAAGGTGAAGTCATCTAAATTTATATCTAATTCTGCTGCTGGTGTTTCAGCTTCAAAATCTATTAAATTGTGGGGTAGTGGGTGATTAAGAATTTCTTTGAAGTGTTTCGCCCAACATGCTTTTATGTCTGTGCTTGTTGTTAGCAATGAACCAAATTTGTCTAGAACTGGTGCTCCACTAGATGTATAGGTGTTTGTAAGCAACTACTGTACAGTATAGAAAGTTCTGATGTCTCCAACAAAGGCCTTTTTAGTCTTTACTCTATCACTGTTCTTTATGTATATGTCCCAACCTTCATGTTTGATACCTGCTGACAATTTACATACACTTCAATGTACAGTATGGCACCAGTCACTTAAGTATTGTTTGAAAATGTTAACATTAAATTCTAAAATAAATTTAAAAACTGAACCTACCAAAACATCTTCAAAACTATCTTCATCACAGGCTAAAAAAGCAAAGATGGCCCTCAGATATGGATTTTCTAACTGGTACCTCAGTGTGCCACATGTTCGGCGCCACAAAGCATTTCTGTCTTCAGTAAAACCAGACAGAGCCATGGCAACAGCCTGAAGATTTGGTTTACCCTCTGTGTTATGAAAAAATTATAGATCAGAATTAAATAATGAACAAGATATTTTAGCACACTAAAATTGTATATTTCCTAATTATAATCTGATTTATGATTGTGTATGGCGAAAACATTTTCAAACGAATGAAGATAAATATTGTATTACAGAAGCAGAACAAAAGTGTTTATAATTACAAACTAGATAAGTCATTAACTATAACTTCAAAGAAGTTTTTAACCTGAGTATAAAAAGGATAAAATAATGCAAGAAACCTTAATACCAATGATTACAGAAAACTGAAGAAAAGATTATAGGATGAACAAAGATAAAATTGTAATTGACCATCACAGAAAGTTTGGAACAGATTTGGTCAAGATCTACAGTTCATACTAAACTGTTAATGAAACAAAATATCTTTGTACAGAGGAATGTCATGCCCATGTATAATTGATAAGTTAAAAGCACAACTATGATTATGGAAGAGATGGGAGCAAAGATGGGTCCTTCCACAAACTAGAGGATTAGTAGGAGCGTAAGAGGACTTATCAACCAACACAGAGCTGGAGTCACAGTCATTGGATGCCGCAGGACATGCTGAGGGGGGAAATCTGAACATCTATGGACATGTTCGGAGTCCAACGCTAATAACCCACAAATAACTTAATAACTATGATTATGTACAAAAAGCAATATTTTTACACCTCCATATTTTAGTGTCCACACATTAAGAGGAAGTTGGTGTGGATGCATTATGTCGCTAGTTTACAGTAAGCTGTAATATCTGCACCTTTCAGCCTCCCACATCCATCTTTGGCACAGGTTTTTAATTGTTTAACAATTTTTCCCAGGCAGAGACCATTTTGATGAAATCTTTTTGACTTGTAACTACCAAGGGTTCTTTAAAGTGCACGTGGGACCCCCTGTCCCATTGAGATGGCTAGATACCAATCTCACTACACAGAGACAAGAAAGTAAGGTACAGACATGAAGTAATCGTGGATTCTAAGAGAAAAACTTCCACTGACTGTCAGCAAGACACGGGATCTCATCACCCAGAAACTGGGGAAAGATAAAGTCATGAAGAAACCAAGGTTTCAAAGAGAAAAATTCCCACAGGCTATGGCAGCTAGACATTGGATCTCACCACCCACAAACTGGGGAAAGATAAAGTCATGAAGAAACCAAGGTTTCAAAGAGAAAAATTCCCACAGACTATGGCAGCTAGACATCGATTTCACCACCCAGAAACTGGGAAGCATAAGGCCATTGGGAAACCAAGGTTTCAAAGAGAAAAATTCCCACAGGCTATGGCAGCTAGACATCGGATCTCTACCCAGAGACCAGGGAAGGGTTAAACCACAAAGAAACCAGGGATTCAAAGAGAAAAATTCCCACTGACTGTAACAGCAGAAGGTAACAGCCTTCTTGTCCAGCCCCATTTTGACACCAGCTTATTGCAAGAACATATCATCCAACAAAGTGCAAGACTATTAGAAAATTGAAAAAAATATACCAAATGCTATAGTACATAGGTAATCTGAAAATGATAATAGTAATCCATTTAATGTCTTAAAATATTTTTTTTAAATTTAAATATCTTGAATAATGAAGAATATACTTCCCAAGAAATTAAAAGATTTTATATAATAAAACACCACTACCTTGGACATACCAGTGATGGAAAATGTACAACTGAAATAAACAAAAGAATAGGAATGGCAAAAAGTAATTTAATGTCATGAAGGACATACTAACATCAAAACAAATAACACCAGAGCTAAAACTAAGATTAGCAAAATGTTACATCTTCTCAATATTCCTATATGGTGCTGAAACATGGACATTAGACAAGAAAACAGAACAGAGAATTGAAGCCTTTGAAATGTGGATATATAGAAGAATAGGTAGAATTGGATGGAAGGAAAAGAAAACAAACGACGAAGTCTTAAAACAACTAAAAATGAAAAGAGAACTTCTGAACACAATTAGAACAAGACAAATGCGATTCTTAGGCCATGTTAAAAGACACAACAGCCTACTGAAAGTGATCCTGGAGGGGAAAATACAAGGTAAAAGAGGCAGAGGCAGACCAAGATTAACATGGACGAGTAACATCAAAAGATGGACAAATCAACCGATGACAACCTGCACCATCAAAGCAAGAGATAGAGCAAAATGGCGCTCCATGGTAGCCAACCTTCGTTGCAGAGACGGCACTCAATGATGATGATGATGATATAATAAAAATTAAATATAAACATTTTTTTTTTCATTTGCCAGCTTTTACCTCTGACGAAGTTCCTAGAGACTAGGAACTGAATTTTGTGTGTTAATCCATTTTTTTCCTGGTAGCCATGTGCACAGGGGTCCCTCGCTGCACAGGCAGATAATTCCAACTTCGGAGGTGCTCATATTTTTTCCATCGATGAGTAATTGACGTTTCAAGCAGGGCCTCGCTGCTGAGACCAGGGGTGGTTGCCGCAGAGAGAAATCATCAATAAAAATCCCTACCAACCGGGATTTGAACCCACAACCTCTTTGTCTCAAGGCCGGCATCTTGCCTCGAGACCGGCATCTTGCCTCGAGACCAACCAGTCCCCCATATAAACATTTGAAATAAATTAACTATATTATACACATACCAGCATAACATATAATAAAACAACATAACATAATGTACCACATATTACACATCCCTTTCTGTCTTTCCTTCTTTCTCACCCACTCTTTCCCACCCAACACTCACTCACACACAAGCACATACACACGCTTGCACACATAAATGCATACAAACAAATAAGCACCAAAAATTTTATCTTTTTTAAAAAAATTCTAGCCATCTTCCACGACTGTCTACTTCTCTTAATTTGTTTATTAATGCAGATGAGAATATACAAATTACTGAGATCAGTGTACATTCATCAAACATTAACCACCCTCTAAATAAAATATACTTCCTCTCTTCCTACCCAAAATTACCTTGTTCAGCACTCATTGCACAGTTACTGAGAATCTCAAGAGCTCTCTTGATGTGTAGGTAGAACAAAGCAATAGCAGAAGCTCTCTCTGGATTACCAATCTGAACTAAACTGTGAAATGTGATTTCTTTTTTTAAAAGTAATTTTGCAAAAATATGTGAAAGATGTTTCAATTTAAAGTGATTTTGCAAAAATATGTGAAAGATGTTTCAGTAATATTTGTATATATTAATAAGTTTTTAGTTTCGAATGGCATCACCACAGTAGGAGCATTCCCGTATCCAAACATTAGCAAGAGTGCTGTTCCACAAAAACTTTTGAGAGCAATATCATCGGGTAATCTGTCCAGAGGAGGACATTACTCTTTTAACTACCAACAAGTCTCAGTGTCTTTCATTGATTCTAGTGTAAAAAAGAAAACCTTGAAGTCTTGGTTTTATCTTCTTATAGGTCATCTTTCCAGGAATTATACCCTCAATTACTGTTTCTTCATGGCTAAAAGGCATTTGATTTGAACAAAATTTAACACATTTTTAAAATAAATAAATTCACTTACCAGTTTTTGTTTATTTTAGGCTCTCATAACTATTATTGCCTCGTTTAACTCGTAAAATTTATCAATTGTTTCCTCTAGACTGTCTGCTGTTGGTGCATAAACTTGTATAAGATTTATGTCTATTGGCTTTCCATTCAATTTCACTAAAAGGACTGTGTCAGATATTGGGTAAAAGCCTTTCACTGTTCTTGCTCTTTCTGCATCCAAGATGATACCTACTCCTCTTTGGTGTTCAGTACCTCCAGAATAGATTATTTTATGTTTATCAGAATAGATCTCCCCTGATCCGGTGTATCTCATTTCGCAAAGTCCCAGTAATTGTAAACCCATTCTTTTCATTTCTTGTATGATGTTTTCTAGTTTACCCTTCTGCATGAGTGTTCTCACATTCCAAGTACCTATCTTTAGAGTTTGTTTTATTTTTATTTTGCTTACAGTAGCTTAATGACAATCGGGTATCACCTTTAGCACATGATATCCCCTACCGAACGAGGGTTTTCCATTAGAATCCCCCTTAATGTTGTTGTCGTTATTTTTATTGTTGTGACGATTCATGATTGTACAAAGAAATTATGATGGTGGTTTTCTGTTGCCTTCCGTCGGTTGACTTCCAACTAAACCACCCTCTTCAGCTGTCTTGTTTTATTCCTCCCAAGTTTCCGTCTAACTCTTCTTTCCTCAATTCTTTCATTTCTTACAACATTCTAGCTCTTCCCTTCTCACAATATGTCCAAAGAATGACTTTTGTTTCCATCTACTGTTGGAAATAAGCTTTTTCTTTACTTTGGGCTCTTTTCCAAATCTTACTTATTCTTTTCACCTGGCAACTAATTAGTGCCGGACCAGGTCACACTCTTGCCTTTGCAGCTGACATTATGATGTATGTACATGGTCGCAATAGAGCAGAAATGGCTAGGTAATTACGGGAAAGCGTGAATGCTATAACCACTTGGTGCAATAACTACAAAGCACTCATTAACCAAACAATGCTTCTGTAATGTAAAAAGTAAAGTAAAGTACCCTCATTATGCCAAGTGGCATATAGGGAATATGGTGTTAGTGACCATAAATTTTACAGACCTTCAGCACATGATTTTTGGGGTAATGTGGTTGGTATTACACCCGTGCTGCTTTACTTTCCCAGAAAAAAATCTGGTACCCATTAAAGGCTGGGTGAACCAGAAGCCATCGGTTGGGATCAAACCCTGGCTCTTGTCCTTTGTAGTCCAGTTCACTAACCACTGAGCTATCGCGCCCCCCCCCCCCTTTCTGTAATGTGGTGTTCACTAAACAACAGAATAGTTAAAGACACCCTCCCAGTCATAAACTGCAATGGTGCAACATCATGAGGAGTCCAATTATTAAGTATTTGGGAACAGCATTTGGCGTGTCCCTTTTTTTTTCAATGAACATGTGAGCAATGTCAATCAAATGGCTGGGAGAGGTGTCAGCATGATCTAGATCATGGCCAGGGCAAACCTCCAGCAATTATTACTATTCTTGCTCATACAGGCTGTGGAGGCAGAGGAGTCCATAAAGAGAGTATGTAATCTGAAGGATATTAGAGCTGGTACAGATTGGATAGAAGTAACAGCAGAGAAAAAGAGGCTAACCGAAATAATCATTCAGCTCAATAGGGAGTGTTGCAATTGGGCTTATGGAGCTACCAAGGTTGTGATAAGAGAATCCATAGAAAAACTGATATCACCACAGGAGACGATCATCTACACGTATGGTTCTGCATACCGTGGACAGCGCAGTAATAGAGATTTAGTGGCATACCAACAAGGCAGAGAAATGGCTAGGGAATCTGGTAAATATAACATTATGGTGTCAAGCATGAGAATGGAGACAGAGGTAGCAACAGTGGCAATAACATGGTTGATTACACAGAAGGTTGATTATGCAGTTTTTGTAACTGATTCACAAAGTATGCTACATAAGATTGATAGACAGCATCTGTGGCATGGGAGGATGCTGCTCTTGGATGACAAGTCAATGCGTTAACCTGGGTGTACTGTCCAGGGCATGCTGGTGTACATGGCAATGAAAAAAATAGCTGATAAGCTCGCTGACAGCTCTGGTACTGAGTGTGACCTCATCTGGACAATGAGGACATCATCAAGTTTGTTTTGTTTCAGTAGAAGAGGAGGAAAATTGGATGAAACAATGATTGAGAGGCTGAGCTTGCTTGCTTGCGTTCACCCGATGACTAAAGAAGTACATCTCTTCATCATCTGCCCTTAAAAGGATGTTAAGTGGGCATGTCTGCATTGTGTTGTGGTTTGCAGTATAACTGTAATATTTGCTCTTTTCAGCCCAACACATCCGACTTCAGCACAACATTTTTGAGTACCGGGTTGTCTTCCCTCTTTGATCCCTTCTCGCTTGTCTGTTACTGGAGGCACCACAGAGAGGTGGAGCAGGGTCTTGATGGTTCTGGTTCACCGATCCTGGTGCAAGCCATCAGCTGTGGGTCGCTGACAACTTCCAGCTCTGCTGCTGTGAGGTGCCTGAGAGACTGAGGAGTCTAAAGGTGGAAAAGGAATCTGATTGATCCAGACTGCTTAGTGGCAAAAGCAGGTGTATCTATAATCAACACCTTACCGGAACACTCAGTCTGATTATGCTTTGAGAAATGTTGGAACAGGCGTGTGAGAGGAAATGGGGATGCCCAGACTGTAATGAAATTGATTCCATGAATAGAATAGAATAGAATAGAATAGAATAGAATAGAATAGAATAGAATAGAATAGAATAGAATAGAATAGAATAGAATAGACTTTCTTCTGTGTTGTCCAGATGTCTAGGATTCACTTCCTCATATCAAAGCTGAAGAACTCTTTCTTATTTAAACAATAATATTTTTGTAAACAATCTAGTTATTAAACAAGACATTTAAAAAAATTTTTAATATAATTATTTATAACATTGGTGTACAGTAAAATATGGAAGCATCTGTAACATAGTAGAGATCCAAAGATTTAGTACTAAATACTGTTTACATGTGTTTGATTTTAACTTGACACTCTCCAGTTGATCCAGCTGAAAAAAAAGAATGGGTACCTGGCGTACTAATTTGGGAAAGGTAATGACAGCAAGGAAGAGCACCTCACCTAAAATGTTGTACCTAGCACAGTGAAATTACTTCATTCACTGCTACAATATATGTTACAAGAAAATGTTACCTTATTATAAAATATATTTATCAGACTCAATGAGAGTCCAGGGCCATGAATGGGAGGTAACATAGATGTAATCTTCATCTCTCAAATGTCATGCAGGGAAGACTCATTATAGTTGTTCATAACACTAGCCCCATTAAATATTTAACCAAAAAAAATTATTTTTTTTACAACCTTTACAACCAGGGTTGATATAATTTATTATTTTAAAAAGTATCATCTTTCTCAACTTCATATGGATTTGCTTATTTCTGTGCACAAATAAACACATTTATTATTATTCATTTTTGCACATCTTTATTAATCAGCCTAAATATGTTTAAAGAAAGAAAGTATTGGTCTTTTTAAAATTAATTGTCTTCATAGAGTTTGTCCTGGAATGATGCATGCAACAGTTATTTCTTCAACTCATAGATATAGTTAACAAGAGTCAAAAGTAAAAAACAGTTACCTTAAAACAAATGTAAGCTAAAACATTAGTAAGAAAATACTAATAAAAAAAACAAACACAAACCCGCTAATGAATCCTTCAAAGTTTTCATTGGGATGATCAGGTATCCAACCACACAATTGTAAGGCCATAGTCCTGTAGAAGTTTATTGTGAACATGAATCATTTGTTTTTAATTATTTAAATTACCTATGTTTCTACAAACAAAATTACTCAATGACATATATAACACTGGACACATACCCGAGGATCTACTAAAATCTATCTTTGTAGCCATACCGAAGAAGTCAGGAGCCACTGATTGTGAAGACCATCGCACTATTAGTCTCATGAGCCATATGACTAAAATATTACTAAGAATAATCATGAGACGTGTAAGGAACAAAATAAAACCAGAAATAAGTGAGGAACAATGTGGATTTGTGGAAGGAAAGGGCACCAATAATACATCTTAAGGACATTGATAGAAAGATCTATAGAGGTAAAGAAAGATCTATATATGTGCTTTATAGACTACACGAAAGCATTTGACAAAGTAAAGCATGTGGAAATAATCAATATGCTGGAGAAATTAAACATTGATGGCAAGGATCTGCGAATCATAAAAAATATGTACTGGCAACAAACAGCAGCTATATGAATTAACAACCAAACAGGACAATTCCAATATATAAAACAAGGAGTCAGACAAGGCTGTGTTCTGTCACCGGACTTGTTTTCACTTTACAGCGAATATATTATGAGATCAATAGTAGACAAAAAAGGAATTGAAGTCAACGGTCACAACATAAATAATTTGCGATATGCGGATGACACAGTCTTAATAGCAGAGACAGAGAACGAACTACAAGAAATAATAGACATAATAGTAGAAGAAAGCAACAAGAAAGGTCTCAGTCTGAATAGTAAGAAAACAGAAGTAATGGTTATATCGAAGAAACAATCATCACCATCATGCAGCATAAAAATAAACGAGACAAATCTAAAACAAGTGCAACGTTTCAAATACTTGGGCACAATAATTACATCAAATGGGAGATGCACCACAGAAATAAAAAGCAGAATAGCTCAGGCCAAAATAGCATTTAAGAAAATGAAAAATATCTTATGCAACAAATCTATGTCAATAAAAATGAGAAAGAGAGTTCATCAGTGCTATATAGAACCAATTCTGACCTATGGAAGCGAATCATGGACAGTAGACAAACAAATGAAAAGACAGTTAGAGGCCACAGAGATGGGATTTCTCAGAAGAATGTTGAAAGTTCCCTGGACAGATAAAAAGACCAATGAGGAAGTTCTCAAAGAGGCCAACACAAAAAGGGAGCTCTTAAAAAACATCAGAAAGAAGCAATCAACATTTTTTGGGCACATCATGAGAAGAGAAAAGTTGGAATACTTGGTTACAACTGGCAAAATAAAAGGAAAGAGAGATCGCGGACGACAAAGAGAGAAAATACTGGATAGCTTGGTGTCATGGTATGGAAAACAGTCAACAACAGAACTGATACGATGCACTGTAGATAGAAGATTGTGGAGGGACATGATCGCCTACGCCAACCGGCAGGGTACATGATGATGATGTTTCTACAGGTACTCTCTCCTCTTCTTCTTAGCATTCACCTGTTAAGTGGGCGTGAATGCATTGTGTAACTAGCTTATGGCAAAGCAGCAATATCTGTACCTTTTGGCCTGACATATCCATATTCTTCATGGATGAGTAGGTTTGCTTAACAATTTTTGCATGGACAACAGCTTTTTGATCTACTTTTTTTCTACTTTAAACTGCCACAAGTTCTTTAACGTGCACAAATGCACATCCTAATTTTCATACATCAGATTTCACTACCCAGGGACCAGGGGAAGGGCAAAAATATAAATACATCCTAGATTTGATTTTTTGAAAAATTTCCACTGCCTGTGGTGGGGGGAATCAAACCCAGAACCTTCCTGTCCAGAGCACAATGTCTTATCTCCAGACCACCCAGTCTCAACACCGTATTCAAATCCTACACTTTGTAGAGAAAAATATAACTATTGTTCTTGAAATAAAAAGTCTCTCACATTTTTTGTCAACAAATGTATACAATAAGTAGCAAGCAGACTATGTCATCTAAAGTTCATTTTCTCAAGTATAAACAAGATCAACAATCAAAAGCAGTGCACTAGTATATAGAGCCTGTGACAAACTCTATAGCTGATAATCTTGTACTGCACTTCTTCATCTTACAGATGGAGAGAGAAATTCAGTCAAGTTTCTCCCTGCTTGGATCAGACAGATTATGGAGACTACAGACAAGTCCTTCTCCACTGTCCTAAACAAATTACTTTAAAAGAGACGATGGAAAACATTGGTAACATTGTATAACACAATTGCATCAGGAATGTAAGAAAAGCTGCAAGTTCACTGAAAACAGAAGACAAACAAACAGAAGAAATTATTCTACAGCTAAAGTTGTAGGCAGGCAGACATACACACATACACACATATATACATGTGTTTAAACTAGCCAATTACAAAGATGTAGCAACCAAGCTGAGACACCAGACAGGTGCAAGAGGGTAGCAACTAAATTTCTTATGACCTATTAAAGTTATTAGTCTGAAGAGGGGCACGGTTGGGATCAATTGCTGAGTCAGCTAAAAAATGCATCTTGCTGACTGAAGAAATCTGAGACCTATAAAGAAATTACTGAGCTATAAAAGGCTCATATAACAAGGCAATTAGAGCACTGTCAATTACAACATTTACAGTATCGGACACTGACAATTCAAAGATAAAGGGGTGTCCTGCCAGACATATTATCATATGACATCAATCCTGGTGCAAGTCTCAAATTTTATTATTTGTCAGGAGAAATGTTGCCAACACTCATGAGAGCTACAAGGAGATCGGGGGTAGACTTTGTGAACTAGTTTATCATTTCACATTGCAGATCTTGCAGGAGAGGAGATGAACTAATATTAGATGTGTGAGGAGAATAATCTGACAACTAACAACTGACATCAGCAGTTTGCATGTCTCATTGTGTCGGGTCATGCTCTGATAAGCTGATTAATTGTCATCAGAGAGCAGGAGAGCCAATACCACAATGCCAAGAGTATTTAAGAATGTCACATGGAAATAAGCCATTTAAGACTGAATTTGCTACTTGTTATGAACAATACATTCTATCAGTAGTTTTGTGAAGACCAGAATCTCTTCTCTCATATGTGCAACATACTGTGGAGGAGGCCACAGTCATGATACAAGCAGACCCATTGCAATAGTGTCAAGAAGCTAAAGTGGTGCTATGCTTGCTCGACTCAATGGAGGGTTTTCATCTTTCTGATTATCAGATTGCCTCCTGCTGCATAGCTCTCTATAGTTTCCTATCATATATATACAGTTATACACACAGACTAACCGTTCATTGCTTCTGTAATGTGTCCTTTTCGTATACTTTGCTCCCTCTGAAGCCTTCCAATGTACAGCTACAGGTTCACTGTTTAGATTACCATCTTCTCTGTCCAACTGAAGGAGGTTGATGATGCCCATTTCTGGTAGGAAACGTTTGCAGTTTGTTGCAGCTTGAGAAGCTATTAGTGCTCGGATGTCTCATTACATGTTAAGAGTATAACAACATTGAAGATCTTCACTAACATTTAAATTGTGCCTGTCAGTGTGGTACTATTATTTGTACATGATGTAAATACAACATAATTTAGCACTGTAAGAAAACAATACATAGGTATCAATATATAAAACTGAATACAGCAAAAATACTTCTTCTTTCCTTCCTCATTTGCTCTTCAGTATCAGTGGAAGAGAAAGTTTGCAGTCCTTTTTTTTATATTATTGGTTCTTCTATCACATATCTGAGCCTATCTAGTATTTTATCAATCTTTTTTAAAAGATGTTTATTTAGTCTGTTATTTTCATAGCACTTGTTGATAGCCACGTGGATTGTGTTTAGCTGTTTTAGTTTTGTAACTTGGTCATACCATTTAATCTCTATTTCTTTATATATTCCTCTGTGGGGTTGATCCTTAACTGTCTTCCTAGTTCTCCACTCATAATTTTGTCTCTCAAGCTGGTACCCATCATGCATCTGACACATGAATTTCTATGGTATTTTATCTTATTGGTTGTTCTAGAACATAATGTTCAGGTTTTACAATGAATGCACAAACATTGGGATGAAGATTGTGTTAAATAGCAAATGTTTTTTTTGCTTTACTACACCTTCAGCCTAACTCTGCTCTTTGTTGTCACACTTCAAAACACTGCTAAGGTATTTGAAACTGTCTCCAGTATTAGTTATTTGTCACTTATTTTTATGTTATGTTCTGTCTTTTTTCTGGAGATTTTCATTATTTTAATTTTATCAAATTTAATTTTCATATTAAATTGTTTGCCTGTATAGTTTTATTTGTTTAGGTACTCCTCCAGTTTTCTATGTTTTCATGGGTGAATTGAAAATGAATTTGCCTGCTTTTTTTGTATGGGTTGGGTTGATCACTTTGTTTATATGCTCGATGTATATTATGATCAGTAGAAGATAGTATACATTTGTGCTAGATTTCTGTCTTAACTTTGAAGTATTCCGTGTACCCTGCTGCTGTTCTCACATTTGCAACTGCTTTTTTTATAGTAGAGACTTTTGCATACATTATTCATGTGTTGATTATTCATATATTACTTTATTTCTTCTCTGTATCTCCCTTTGTTGTTCTCTGTTTAATCTGCTGATTACCTTTTCTTGGTCAATGAAGGCTACATATAGATTTCTATTCAAATTTGTTGCTTTTTTTGCAAGTTGCGTTAAATATTGCGAGAAAAAAATAACACTAATGTAAAAACATAAAATTATTTCATTTAACAACCTAAGTTAAATATACTTATTTAAAAAAAAAAAAAATTTTCTACAGTGCAAAATAAAAAATAATTTTATATGTGGATACTGCTAATCCATCGCCATAATCCCTGCAGGTGTGGTTCATTTACAATAGCTTTCATGTTTGCTGTGATATCTTGAGCCTGTAAGTTACACAAAAATTAAGAATTTCAAATAAAACAATAGTATAATCACGTTAAAAACAGTGATTCACATGTATTATATATATTGTACTATACAAAATTAGATTACATTTAATATGTTTCCCCATATATCTTAAGGTGAGGAGGGAACCCTTTATCTATAAAATGCACTTGGCATATGACATTAAGAAAAACAGCCAAAATGTGAGGATCATGTATAAACATAGTGCAACAGTCAGCAAGTTTACTTTTTAAAATAATTATTTTTGACTTCTTAATTCCTGTACAACAGTTATGAGTGACCTCCCCATTTGACAGATGCTGAGAAAATTATCAATGAACTGGATCTTTAATAAAAGCAGTTTTATACTTTAAAAGTTTAACACTGAGAAGGAGGGGGGAGAAAAAGGGGGGGGGGGAAGGGAGAGAGAGAGAGAGCTAAATTTCAAAGAAAAAGAAAGCATAAATTTAACTGAAATCGCATACTCTTTTTTTTTTTTCCAAATATATATACTTAACATTCCTCTTGCCAAGATAATTGTAGATAAAATAAGTAAAGGTTTCCTTCAAGCTTTGAGAGGCATATGACTTTTATGAGAAATATGGTGTTAGTGACTATATTTTCCCCATGATCAATAACACATTTTAGGGTGATGTGGTGGGTATCACACTAGGTTGCTTTTACTTCCCAGAAATATCCCTGGTATTAATTTATAGATGCTGGGTGAAGCCTTATTGGTCTGATAAAATAATATCACATCTGGGAATTGAATCTGGCTCCTTCAACTTATCAGTAGAAATTGCACTAACCACTCAGCCAAGAATGCTTCAGAAGGTAAAGTTCAAAGCTATGGATATTTTAAGTTGTTTATGTTACATTTATCTTGTGTCTGGTGGAGAAAGTAGAAGCACAAATTACATATCATCAGTTTAGAGCAAAAAAAAATAGTATATTATGTAAACATATATATAATCATACTGCACATTATATAAAGTTTTCTAACAGCAAATATAGTATATAATCTAGAGTGAGCAGGTGAGTGCTTTACCTGCAGACCATAGTTAAGGCTTATTCGTTTTCTCATGACACTAGAAATGTCATCCTTATCAGATTTTTCTAGATATTTAAGCATATCTTTATTTGTTGTCATCATGAGTTCCAAGTTAGTAGACCACTCCTGCAGACACAGAAAAATGGATATAAATATGATACAATTAAAATGTTACATGTATTCTTATGTTCTTGGGATTTCAGATTTGCATGCACTTTTTACATTTGTTTATGCTTTGGCTAAATACCAACTCTTGAAGATGAAATACCATAAGTCAAATAGAGAAAATGAAAATTAGGATCCTAAAGTACATACTATATTGTACTCACAATATCAAATTTATACAAAAATAATTGTTGCTGCCCCTCGTTTTATTTATTTTTTTTTGTTGCTTTTCTCTAGATCTCTCTTTTACTCTCTGGTTCCCATTTGAGAGCCTGCTTTGAGGTTTTTTTTGTTGTCTCTTTTCATCAGATGGTCAACATATGACCACCTTTTTTCACTTGACTATAGTTGATATTGTTGGATGCTTTGTCATATCTCTTATTTCTGCACTTGTCTTGAACTCATTCCGTGGTATATGAAGTACCATAAGGATTATAATCTAGGGTTAATTATTCTTTATCTGTAATCAGTTTTGCTGCGATTTGACTTTGACTTCCAGCTTGGTTTTTGGGAAAACAAGAGTCAATGAAAGACAGAATAAAGAAATGAAAGATGTGGAAAACAAATGATGGAAAAAAAATGTAATGAATAAAAGAATGGTAATACCATAGGACTCCGTTCAAATACAGTCATATCTCGGAGACCTCCATTAGGCAGCACTCCAATGAGCCTGTTTTCATGTCGGGGATGCCAGGCAAAGGAAGAGAGGTGGTTCTTTCCAAATGCTGCATTAAAAGACAATGCAACAAGATTATAATTTCTCTGCTACTTTGTTTTAACACTCTTAGATTACAAGAAAAAAAAAGAACAATGTATGTATAACCTTAAACAAAATTAATTATTTTCTAATTATAAATAATTATAATAATTTTCTATCTGAAGTTACAAACATGCAAATAAAATATTGTGTATGTACATATGTATATTCATGAGCACAAACACAATACTATATAAAAACACAATTTTCTAAACAAATTTTCTTTTCAAAGCAAATGCTGTAGTCTCGACATATAAGTTAAGATTTAAAACAATACAAACGTTGAATATTTCGCTCAATGGAAGCATGTTCAATTTCATCTGAGCCAAATAAAGTGTGTCGAATATCATGCAGTCTAACATTTGAGCTATCTTTGCTGAGGACAGACAAAACACCCAGCCTGTAAAGGAAAAGAATAATCAAGTAGCTCTGAGTTTACATTCATCAAAATTGTCAAAATGTTTGCTCACATTTCTTTTAAAGACAGTATCAACAAACTTAGACAAATTTAGAAATGAAAATAATCAATTAGAAAATAAGCAAAAGATTACTTTACTGAATGTACTGTAGCTCTTCATTATAACTGATTCAGTGGCGGTGAAGCAAGATTTTAATCAGTTCTGGTTCTTTGATTCTGATGCAAACAATCAGCTATGAGTTGCTGATTGTTTTTTTAGCTCATATACTTTTCAGCATTTGACTCCAAATTCTGGTTCTAAGTAAACCCTATTAGTCAAATAATTGTACTACTTTTTCCTAGCTTTTTGCTGACTTATTGTTCAACAGAAGCTGAAAGCATTAAGAAGGAACTCACATGATCCAATGCATTCCAGCTTTACCTACATAAGTTGGTCATTGGTAATAGGATTTTAAAATATACAGACAAAACACTCACAACTAAAACTGTAAGACTTTAAGAAAAGTGTTATACTTACTTTGTTGGGCACCAGCTCAGTTTAACCACATTTTTATTCTCTGTAATGATATTGATCTATTTACTTCATTAAGTGAAAAAGACATAACTTAAGATGAATATACAACATATTTTGCATGGTCATATAATAACACATATAATTACTTCATCTTGAAGATCTATTGGCAATTGTGAAGAAATATAAACAAATGCAATAGTAATTGTGAAGTATTATTCCGCTTAATTCTTTAGTTAATGCATGCTAAAACTATTTTAAAATGAATTCTATACCACTGGTACCAACAGTAAATAAAAGCATCATTTAATTAATTTCCAGAAAAGATTAATCTCATCACAGCTTATTATTCAAGTATATATTTTAATTAATGTTTTAAAAAATACTATCCTTATGGCATTTATCCAATTTCTAGGAGACTACAAGACTGGAAAATAAAGGTGGCATGTAAAATGCAGTCACTATGAGATATTCAGTTCAGAGTTTTTATTTCACTCCTGACATGAAAAAAGCTTCTAGACCCCACTGTGATTCAAACTTGCATTATCCTGATCTAGAGTAAGACAGGATATTTATTTGGCTGCCTGCTCTAAATAAATTAACTAATACTACTAAATAGATACACAAATTATAGTAACTCTTGATAACAACATATATTTCTGATATCTTCACATAGTTCAAAGCTAAATGTTAATCTGAAAAGAGATTTATTAAAATTAGTAATGCATCAATTAAGCTTAACATTTTCAAAACAAATGTATTATCCACAAATCAGAATTTGCTTACTTATGAAGTTGGAGAATATCTGCCTATATGGAAAGGGGCACTTGAGTACACTGATGCCAGTATAAAAAAATGGAGGAAAAGTGGTATTCATGCAAAATTCAGTCCCTCTGGACTTTGCTATAGATATAAAGCTGGCATATGTAAACAAACAAAAGCTCCCCTGCAGAGGTTAAGTGGCTAGTCCAGATTGGAGACATGTGGCAGGACACAATGCAGGTTCTGTATAAAGTCTGACACTTAATAGCAAAGATAGTTGGACATGGAGAGTGTAGAATTTATCTCCTATGTGCCATCTTCAGCTCAAAAAGACAATAGATAATGATCAATAGACAGAATATATTAATTATAACTTTGGAAGGATACAGGTCTATCAAAACTTCTAAGGTCCCAGATAGCCACTTGTGCCTGGTAAAATCAAACAAAAACAATAAACATGAGCACTGTCAAAACTGTGTATTGTATTATAATAATAATAAAAAGAGAATATAAAATCTTTTCTGCCTAAGAAGGGATTTTATTTTCTATAATTGAACAACCAAATATTTGTAATATATACACAACAGTGATACTGCAGGCAATTCATCATCATCATGTGCCGCACCGGTTGGCATAGGTGATCATGTCCTTCCACAATCTTCTATCTACAGTATGTCGTATCAGTTGTTGTTGACTGTTTGCCATGCATGACACCAAGCTATCTAGTATTTTCTCTCTTTGTCATCCGCGATCTCTCTTTCCTTGTATTTTGCCAGTTAAAACCAAGTTTTCAAGTTTTCCAACTTTCCTCTTCTCATGATGTGCCCAAAAAATGTTTGTTTCTTTCTGATGTTTTTTAGGAGCTCCCTTTTTGTGTTGGCCTCTTTGAGAATTTCCACATTGGTTTTTCTAGTTGTCCAGGGAACTTTCAATATTCTTTTAAGAAATCCCACCTCTGTGGCCTCTAATCGTCTTTTCATTTGTTTGTCTACTGTCTATGATTCGCTTCCATAGATCAGAATTGGTTCTATATAGCACCAATGAACTCTCTTTCTCACTTCTATTGACATAGATTTGCTGCATAAGATATTTTTAATTTTCTGAAATGCTATTTTGGCCTGAGCTATTCTGCTTTTTATTTCTGTGGTGCATCTTCCATCGGATGTTATTATTGTGCGCAAGTATTTGAAACGTTGCATGTGTTTAAGATTTGTGCTGTTTATTTTTATGCTGCATGATGTTGATGATGTTTCTTTGATATGATCATTACTTCTGTTTTCTTACTATTCAGACTGAGACCTTTCTTGTTGCTTTCTTTTACTATTATGTCTATCATTAGGAAAGCAATTACTAAACAATTAAACACACAAATAGCATTCAAACACCAATCAATAGAAAAAAAAAACAAAGTAGTGGGCATTGCTAGTTTTAAACTGAATCTCCAAGCAATAAACACTTTACCCAAAAATAGATATAGCTTAGAAACTAAGATAGCTTAATCTCATTCATTCCATTCAGCTGTAATTTTAATTTATTATTTTTTTCAAAGCGATGCAACTTAATTTTAGCATATATTTTAAAAAATAAAATTTATAACATTCCAAAGTCAAAATAATAGAAACAAAAGTGATCTGTAAAGTAAAAAATCTTAAACTTGAAATATTATAAGAATTGTAAATAAAGTGAAAAGAATACATACTTCCATGTAAGAAGCCAGTCTGAAGTTATCAAAATGTTCAATGCAGATACCAGACACACATCGGTGATGAGCTTCCATACGTGGCTTGTTTACATCTACAAATACAGGACTGTAGTATTAGAATTAACTAACAGCAAACAAATATTTGCATATCAACAAATACACAGCCCCTATAAGGTGAACTATATTTTTTTTTATTCTTCAAAACAGTGAAATTTATTTTAGAAAAGACATCAATAAAACTCATTTTATATTCCATAATTATTATAAGTAAAATGTGTTATTTGTGTATTGTATATCCTGACTTATTTTTTTTTTACACAGATCTTTTTATATGAAAACCTATATTCTTTAAAAGTCAGTATGAAAATAATATTGTCAACCTGGGTAATTTTACCTGCTACTGTAAGCAGTAAATAGTACAATCAGCGGCTGCCCTGCAGGTATGCTCAGTAGAGTAAAAGTGTGCTAGTGTAATTCAGTTTCTATAATTGAGCACAATAACTTCACCAGATCTTAACAACTGTTACCATATGACTTAATGGATCTTAGTAGTTCTTGGGCAGTGTCACAATGAACATCACAGCAGTTGTAGTTACAATGACAGACAACTCCACTTAAGTTTCAAAACAGTTTATTACATTAGTCTCTTGGTCTTTGACACAATAGTAGCTATACTCAATATCACATCAATCTCTTAGATAAATTAATTCTCCCACACATTTACAACTGTGCTTAACTTAACTCTCAACACATGACACATTAGTGCAGCACTTGTAACTATAATAAGGTCTCAGCTAAATGGATTCTCTGTTATACTCAGAATTACTCAAGTTACATTCTTCGGCACATGATCCATTAGCAGCAGTACTGATATTTTAGTAGCATCTTTAACTAAATGCATTCTTCAGCACATTTATAACTCCTCTAACTTCCTTTCTCTGCACATGATCCATTAGTGGCAGTAGTGAAACTATAGTAGTGTATTTATTAATTCATCTTCAGTATTTTTATCTATGTCTAGGTAAGTTACTGCAATAATTCGTATAATTTCTGTCTTATCTCTATTTATTTTCAGTCCCAGCTGCTGTGATCTCTTATTAAGTATGCTCATTTTATCTTGCACCTATTGATGATTATGTGATAGGAGAGCTATGTCATCAGCAAAGTCTAAGTCATTAAGTTGTTTGATCAGTGACCACTGGATTCCATTTTTATTGTTTTTAGTTACTTTCATAATCCATTCTATGGCCAGTAGAAAGATATTAGATCGTAATCCTCTAAACTCTTTCTAGATCTGGTCTCTCTCTCTCTCTCTAGTTTCTATGTGTGCATTTGCTAATGTATATCTCATTTGCATAAGCTCCTTGGCTTAATCCACATGTGCGAATTTGAATTATATTTCACCTTTGTCTCAAATTTACAAAAACAATATGTCATCATTTCACTCTGTTAAACCTTCAAAGTTTTCAGAAAATTCTACCTTGAACTTTTAGCCTTGATAGTAATCTCACTATTTAATCTGCCTAACATTTTGTTGTCGACCTAATTTTTAACATGTTACTAGTCACGTACTGTTTCTAATTCCACCTTTTCTATACTTTGAGAAATTCTGCTTTCAACTTGCTCTGTTATTCATTTACCATTATACTGTATGTTTTAACTACTCTAAACACAATACTATTACAAAAGGCTAAGGGTACCCTAAAGTAAAACAATCCCACTGCCTTGTGGTGAGACTTTTTAGTCAAAGGCTTGTGAAGTCAACTGTAAACAAACTAATGGAAGGTAACAGAAAACCACTGTAACAACTTCTGTGTATAATCATGGATCACCACAATTTTAGAATTCAGGACTACAATGTTTATGGAGATTTCAGTGGAATACTCTCATTCGGTAGGAGTCATCATGTGTTACAGGTGATACTAAGCAGAATCATTCTGGAGACTGAAAGAGGCCATAGAGAAACATTTGAAAGACGAACAAGCAGGTTTTAGGAAAAACAGATTATGCGCTGATCAAATAACTGCCTTCCATATAATAGTTGAACAAAGCTTAGAACTACAGTCCCCACTTCATATCGGATTCATAGTTTACGAAAAGGCATTTGATAGTTTAGACAGAGGAATGCTTTGGAAATTACAGTCATTATGGAATCCCCATAAAGTTTATTAACTTGATAAGAACAATCTAAGAATGAATTAAATGTAGTGTTGTGCATGAAGGGCAGCTTACAGAAGCACTTGAAATAAGAACAGAAGTAAAGCAGGTATGCCTTATATTTCCATTTCTCTTTCTACTGGCCATAGATTGGATTATGAAAATAACTCAAAACAACAGAAATGGAATCAAGTGGTCACTGATCAAGCAACTTAATGACTAAGACTTTGCTGATGACATAGCTGTCCTATCACATAATCATCAGTAGGTGCAAGATAAAATGAGCATACTGGATAAGAGATCACAGCAGCTGGGACTGAAAATAAATAGAGATAAGACCAAAATTACGAGAATTAATGCAGTTAATGCATAACCAAATAACAATAGGAGAAATACCTTTACTAAAGTGCAATCTTACATACATCTAGGCAGTAATATATAGAACACATAATGATACCAAAATAAGGATATCAAAAGCAAGAGGAGCCTACGTTGCACTAGGAAACAAACGGAAATCCAAAGAAATTAGGTGAAATACAAAAATAAAAATGTTGAACTCCAATGTTAAGTCCTATTATATTGCTGTGAAACATGGAGAACAACAAAATGACAATCATGAAGATACAGACCTGCATTAATGGATGCTTGCGCTGAATAAAAGGATCGAAATGGCAGGAAAAAATCATTAACATAGAATTATGGAAATGTACCAGTCAAATACCAGTGGATAAAAAGATACAGCAAAGACATTGACACTGGATAGGACACACAATGCAGAAGCCAACTGAGAGTATTACACAAGCCCTTTTTTGGAATCCCCTAGGAAAAAGACAAAGAGGAAGACCAAATTATTCTTGGAGAAGATGGAAGCAGAGATGAAGATTGTGGGGAAGACATGGAAAGATCCTAAAAGAAATAGCAAGCAACAGAAAGGCTTAGAAAGTGTTTGTTGAAGACCTATGCTCCACAGGGAGTTGAAAGGTAGATGAAGAATTGTTGTCTCTCACTCTAAAATTTCCCCTATTAAAAAATATTGTTTCTTATTTTTTTGTTTTCTTTAAATTAGGCCTTTTTTTTTTTAAAAATAAACCGAATCTAATCAGAAGCTAATCATAAGAAACTAAATGAAGGATAAATCTTAAATATCCCTATTGTAGTGGATTATATGTAAATATGAAAATTCACCTACTATAAATGAATATATGAAAACTATTGTTAACTCACCCTAAAGAACAATAACATACCTAGAGAAGATTAAAGGTATATACTAACACACACCAGATTTTTTTACAATTAAAATTATTTTGATCACACACAGAAATGCCAAAATCGCTTTACTCAGAGATTAATTAACTACATAAGACCATTAATGTGCTGATATGAAGTTCACTGACCTCTAAGATCATACACTCTGAGATGTTTACTGGCCATGCCAGCCACACATGTTTTGGGGTCACTTGGAAACCATGCAAATGATGCACTCGTCTCTCCCGAACCTTTGAAAAAATTGCATTGTTAAAGTCACAGCAAACAATTTAGAATAGAAAAATAAACAATAAGAACTTCATAGAATTGTAATATTAAGAATATCCTCATGTCAAATTAAAATATAATAATTTGAGCTACATTTTTTGTTAACAAACCAGCCAGAGGAAAATACTCAGAATATACTGGTCAAACTATTTAATAGGTAACGTATAAAATAAAGATAAAATGGTATTGGGCACCTAGACTAACAGAAAGACAAGACAAACTACAATGTTGCAGCAAAAGCCTTCATCGGTATATCAAACAAACTATATAGATTAAACACAAAATTCTGAGTCAGAATACACAACAACACAGATCTAAAAGAAAAATGGCAGAAAAGATGGTGGCTAGGATTTACACAAAAGAAATGGAGAGGAGACCAGAGATTAAAGAAAAGTGTTTAATCCTCTTGGTTGGAGAGTACCAAAGCGGGCTATCTAATATGAACTGGCTATAAGTATCAGAGGAATACGAGATGATGCCAGTAACTCAAAAGTCAAGAGGTATTATGACCTGGCAATCTGAAATGGGAGGAGACAGGAATGCCAGAATCATGTTTGATATTATATAAGAGTTCATAGATCCAGTCTCCCAGGCGTTGACCTATTTGGATGTAAAGCCTTCCTGGATATCAAAAAGGTATCCAGGAAGGTTTTAAGTGCATTTCCCGGAATTTGATATACACCATCATCTGCTAACGTTGTCTCAAAATATATATTGGCCAAACAGGTCAATGCCTGTGAGACTGAATCTGTGACCACTTACATCAAACATGATTCTGGCATTCCTGTTTCCTCCCATTTCAGATTGCCAGGCCAAAATAGTTCTGATGAAGTCTTAGTTACAGGTGTCATCTCTTGTTCCTCTGATAGCCAACTCACACTGGATAACTGACTCATAGCCTGCTTTGGTACTCTCCAACTGAGAGGATTAAACACTTTTCTTTAATCTCTGGTCTCTTCTCTATTTCTTTCATGTATCCTATTCCTATTACTCCCTGCGTTATCTTTATTACCTATCTTGCTCTTCTTTTCCCTTGCCACCTCTATCCTCTCTTTCTTTTACTCTTCTTATCATTTTCATCATACCCTGTGGGTACCTCCTTTGATTTTTCCAGTTTTTCATTGTTTGCTTCCTTTGGCCTAATTAAATCCTACCTGCCCTATTGTCGATTAATCTTTTACCAGGCTCTTTGTATATCCTGGGTTTTTTCCGCTATTTTTTTTACATCTGTGTGTCATTGTGTATTCTGACTCAGAATTTATTGTTTAATGTGTATGGTTTGTTTAATATACCTGATGAAGGCTTTTGCCACAACGTTGTTGTCTTGTCTTTCTGATAGGTTAGCTGCTCAGTACCATTTTATATTTATTTTATACGTTTTCTGCAGCTTTACTTGCGGCCATGTATAGTATTTAATATATTTTTTATATTTTATTTTTGTGCTTATCTCCTCTGTTTAATCATCATCATCAAGTACCGGGCCTGCTGGCATAGGTGATCATGTCTCTCTGCAACTTTCGATCATGAGTTATTTATCATTTCTGTTCTTGACCTTCTGCCAAGCCATTCTTTTAAACTGTCTGGTATCTTTTCTCTTTGCTTCCCTCTATCTCTTCGTCCCTCAATTTTCCCAGTTGTTATAATATATTCCAGCTTTACTCTTCTCATTACATAACCAAAAATGAGGATTGTTTCTTCCTAATATTGGAAATTAGCTCTCTTTTTGCTTTGGCCTCTTTCAGAATGTTTTCATTACTCTTCTTAGCTGTCCATGGTATTCTCAACGTTCTTCTGTAAAACCAAATTTCTACAGACTCCAGTGATTCTGCGATTCATGATTGTATAAAGAATTTACAGCGGTGGTTTTCTGTTGCCTTCCGTCGATTTGTTTACGGTTGGCTCCTCTAGCCTTTGACTAAAAAGTCTCCCCCACAAGGCAGTGGGGTTGTTTTACTTCAGGGTACCCTCCTTTAGCCTTTTACTCTCCCGAGCATACCTGGCAGCAGGGCAGCCACAGGTCTTCTGTTTAATAGGTATGTTTAAAAGAACATTCACACAGTGACAACAGACATTGGTATGGACAAATCATGTTCCCTGAAGAGCTACAGAAATCATTACAAGAACTGCCAAGCAATTAACTCCAGAGGGTGGTTGAATGAGAGGCAGCCTACACCAACAACCTAGTTACTGAACTACCACATGGTATCAAAGTGGTAATGTATGCACATGACCTGGTAATGTGGTGCACTGAGGAGTATGCAACTATGGCCTCCAAACTGTTGCAAAGAGCTAACTCATGAATGAATAGAGAGTGTATCAGCATCAATATAGACAAATGCAGTACTACACTTTCAGCTCTCTCCCCAAAACAAAAAGCAAGTGCCATCTACATAAACAATGAACCTGTGAAAAAAGACATACAAGCTACTTATCTCAGAATTACATATGACATCAAACTATCTTGGAAACAGCACATAAATAAAGCAATCCAAAAATCAAGGAGGAAGTTGGCTATATTCCAAAATACACCTACTTTAACAATAATAAATAAATAATAAAGGGGTATCATGACAAGTGGCGTATAGGGAATATGGTATTAGTGCCCATGATTTTTGGGGTAATGTGGTTGGTATTACGCCTGTGCTGCTTTACTTTTCCAGAAAAATATCCGGTTAAAGGTTGAGTGAACCTGAAAGCCATTGATCTGGATTGAACTTGACCTATTGTCCTTTGTAGTCCAGTTCAATAACTACTGAGCTATCGCAGCTTCCTGTACTTTAACAATATAAAGCATAAAAGCAAATGTTTTGAAATATAACAAATAAATCTCAGATAACTGTAAGCAATGTCACACACTAACCAAGTTCAGCATATGGCTTTGTAATAGAGCCTTCACTAAAGCTGTGTCTAGTTCTCTCTGCTGTGTCAGCGCCTGGGTTACTCATTGCATCCCATATCAGCACACATGGTTCATTTCTGCTTCTCTCTAGACCTTGAGCCAACTAACAACAAAAATTAATTCTATTTTTATTAACAAAAATTGTGTGTGTCATGTAATGGGGATAATCTATCATTATTCATTAATCTATCATTATTCACTGAGAGATTAAATATTTTATACGATCATAAAAATTAGGTGAGTGTCAGAATTATAAATCTATCAATATCTGCATTTACTTACAACATTACTTACAATTAAGTGCCACCATAAAATGATGGCTACTTGCTAAATCTGGCTTCTTTTGAGCTTGATCAACAAATAATTTGTTCCATTGCCAGCTCATAAAAAGGATGTTATACTGACAAATGTGTTGTGATTTACAGTACTTTGTGGTATCTACACCTTTTGGCTCAAAACATCCATTTTCAGCATGTCATTTTTTTTAGGTGCTGAATTACCTTGCCTTTTAATAAATTACCTAACCTTACATACTTAATCAAAATGAGTAGTCTGGTTCCCGAGCCACTACATGAAATTGAGTAGTATCTTGATTTGCAGTCTGCTGCTGATATTGACACAAGCACTAGTCAGCTATGAGTTGCTTACAGCTTTCTTCCCACATGCAGTGTAGCATCTTGGACCTGCTAAATCTGGCAATGACTGAACCCTACTTAACAGCTAAAGTGCTATCAACTTGCAGAATGTGCATGGGAAATTATTTTTTTTTTAAATTGATCAAGAAGTTGTGTCCAATCTTGATGTTCATTACACCCTTCCTGTCATTCTTGAGAGTTACAGACCAGTGATGATGACAGGGCTAAACATTTTCATATGATGTAAACAAATAATTTCAATCCAGACACAGAAAATAGTAACTATGGCTATTTACTAATAGAACAGAGTTGACTATAGCTGTTTATTGTTTGCCTTAAAATGTGAGACAGATCATGGCAACTGATTAGCTGTAGCACAACGAGAATGTATAGCTGTTCTGTCTTTGACACCAGAAAACAAAGCAGCGTACATGTTTATGTGCTAATCTGCCAGAAGACTGGACTCTTTTATAAGAGCTATTCAATAGTTACACGTCAAAAAAAAAAAGCAAATTTCAACACACAAAAGGGCATCCTTTTGCAGATAATATACTTCTTAAAGAACCATATTTCCTAGGCAAAGCATGAACTGTGTTTTAGAACATGCTAATCTAGTTGTTTATGGATTTGTCCAATAAGCAATGAAAATGACCTGTCAAAACTAAACTAACTCTAGTTCAATGGCTAAGAATGTTTAAGCACATGTGAGTGTCAGCTCGATAAATGCTTTCCCTAGAATAAATGTGCATCATAAAAGCAAATTTGTTTGCCTTCCACTGATAAACTATGTGTTCCTTTTGATACTAACAAAAACTTCTTGCTAAAGTATGGTATTCAAATAATATTGTGTTAACAATCTTAATAACAAAAGTAATAGTAAACTTTAGTAGTCAAACAGTTATGTCAGCTTACCAAATTAGTCTCAAGATGATTCCAAGCCAGATAGTTACATTGACGGTTGAACCTAACATCTGTACACAATTTAAAAAAAACTTCATTAAACAAATTTTGAAAACAGAATATTATCTCTTAAATATGTATAAAATATAATGCAACACATAAATTACTGACGCTGCATTTTTATTGTTACACTACATAAAAATACATATCACTGTACGAATATACAGTTATACTTACTGAATTCTTTTCCTACTAAATCTTCACTTCTTGAATTACCAAATCTATAATGAAAATCAAGAAAAATGTAAAACATATTTTTGTGGCAAATTAAATTTCATAATGGAGTACTAACATTTCATCATAAGTGAAAATAATGTTGAGGTGCAGTAATGCATGAAGAACAGCCTGGGTTTAAAAAGGGAGAAGCTGCCTTGACCACATTTTTACTCTACGACTTATATTGGAGGAACACATTGAAAAAAAAACCTTTTGTACCTAACTTTATTGACTTCTAAAAAGGTCAATAGACCTTTCGACAGCATTCATAGAGATTCTTTGGGGAAATCTGAAGCAATATGGCTTACCATAAAAAATCATAAATATTATCAAAGACATATATGATGGATACACATGTGCAGATTGTACAGAGGAAGGACTGAGTGAATGTTTTCCAAAAGAAACTAGGGTTAAACAGGGATGTATTTTGACGCCCTTGTTATTTGGAGTTGTTATGAACTTCATAATGAAGAAATGCTGCACTGGTAACAGAGGCATCAAATGGATACAAAGGACCATTTGGAGGACCTCAACTCTGCTGATGACATAGTCCTCATCAGGAATCAGATAATAGCTATGCAGGAAAACACAAATGAACTATTATCAGTAGCCAGCAAAATTGTGATTGAGATCAATCATGAAAAGACTAAAGTCAGGAAAAGCTTAATTCCAACAGATGACAGAATATACATGGAAAACAAACCAGTGGAAGAGATCAGTCACTTTATCTATCTTGGAAGTCAGATTGATCAGGAAGGGGATACAAGTAAAGATATCAGAATAGCTAATGCAGCAATGTCCCTCAGAAGCCTTGAAAAGTTGTGGAAATCAAAACTCATCAGCACAAACACAAAACATAGACTATTCAAATGAAACGTGCTATCCACCCTTACGTATGAATGTGAGAGCTGGAAAACAAGAGACATAGAAACAAAGTTGAATGCATTCGAAAATAAATGTCTAAGGAAAATACTTGGTATAGCATGGAACGAATTCAAAACAAACGAAGAAATTAGAGAAATCGACAATTAACCACTAATCTATCCTCATTAAACAAAAAAAGATGATGGTCATATGTTGGACATGTGATGAGGAGAGATAATAACTGAATAACAAAGCAAGCCCTCATGTGGGAAACAACAGGTAAGAGGAAAAGAGGCCGAACAGAGAGACACTGAGAAGAACATTGATCAGAGAGACAAGAGCAGCAGGAATAGGATCCCTCAGTGAGATAGAGTTGCTTGCACAGAACAGAGACAAATGGCGAGATTTGATAAAATATCTTTGGAAGGATTGAAAACTGCTAGAATAAAAATTTATAAAAATTTTAGATAAGAAAGAGTATCTGGATCTATGCCCTATGGGCTGGCTACGGCCCGAAAGGTCAATAGATAGATAGAATATGTATCACATTTATGAAACTACCTAAAGTAAGATTTAACACAAATAATATTCATAAATGCATACATTACTATTTTAAAAGATGCAACACAGAAACAAATCAGCTAACATGATATGTAACATGTTTTAATTACCTTAACCCAAAACAATATTGCATGCACGCATACACAAATGTAACATATACGTAGACACATACAACACACACACACACATATGTAACACAAAGGGCTATTAGAAAGTTCCCGGACTGTACTGAGAAAAATATTACAGACATACTTTATTAAACTAGGCCACAACGACTTATAAAAAGGTCCCCTTTGGAAACAATGCATTTCTAACACCTTTATTTTGTGCCTCAGACACTGTGGAAGCCCTTTTCCTCAAGGCTGTCCTAAGCTGCCTGTGATGTGATGTCATCTACAGTGTTGAGGTGGCCCTCCATCAGCTTCAATTTCAGTTTACAGAACAATGCAAAGTCACAGAGAGCTAGGTCAGGTGAATAGGGAGGGCGTAGGACTGCTGGCATGTTGTTTACTGTTTAAAAAATTGTGCCACCCTGAATGAGGTGTGAACTGGTATACTGTCAAGATGTAACAGCTGTTTTTGCACCATAGTTCCTGTCTTTTTTATCACATATCTTCTCTCTCCAGTACATCTGAATGCACAACAGAATTCAAAATTCACCACAGTGCCAGGAGAAACAAATTGTAGGAGAACAAAGCCTTCAATGTTGAAAAATCCTAGGCATGAACATTTTGTTGTTTTTAGCTATATCATGCAACACAAGACACACACGCATTAAAATGCCATGGGAACAAACTTTGTAGCAATGTGATGCATGTTCAGGCTTTCTGTCAGAATTTCATCACAAACTCCATAACTGATTTTAACAAACTGAGACAGCTGATGGATTATTTGATGAAGGTCCTCGTGATCAGTTCTTGAATTTTTTCATTTTCTTGTATTTTGCTGGTGACAGGACACCTTGACCACTCATCATCTTGAACAAACACTCGAATGACCATGAAATGTGCATACCAGTCAAAAACCCATGTTATGGTTATGGAAGGTCCCGGTATCACTGCAAACAAATTAAAATCCATAATTGCTCAACCGCCCGTGCCAGTGGAATCATCCGAATTACTATTTCATCTCCCAAACAAAGAAAGATAGCAGTTTCAGCACACGCCAAAAGACATAAGGCAAAAACCACACAGATAGTGAACATAGCCAACTGTTCCTTGTCATACGATATCATCATTCATCGTAAACAAAGGGAATATCGAAACATGATCAAAACGGATGAGACACACAGCTCACGGTGTGTACAGAGCACTTAATTCAGTAGCTCATGCAACAAGCCGGACTTGGAATATGAGGAAACTGCAACAATGAACACTTTTCATACATAGTCTTCAATGGTTCCTGCCGCCTATACACCATATTGATCGGAAGTTCACGTCCTCCTGAAAATGATGATCATCATAATTTTTTTAATGTATAGTGCTTGATGATGTTAGGACATTGTTTTTGATTCCAATTCTGAACATATAAAACACAGTTAGTCGTCGGATTATCCCCGTCTCACATCAAACAACAGACCATAAGATCTTCCCACAATGTGAATTTGTGAAATTATAAACCACATATTGAGTTTATGAAATCACATGTCTACCCGGAGGCGAAGGCGCACCTCACAGCACCAGAACTGAAAGTTGTCAGCGACCCACAGCTGATGACTTGCGCCTGGATCGGTGAACCAGAACCATCCAGACCCTGCTCCACTTCTCCATGGTGCCTCTTTTAACAGACTAACCTGTCTAGTCTGGCAAGTAGGGATCGAAGAGGGAAGACAACCTGGTTCTCAAAAATGTCACGCCGAATGTATTGGGCTTAAAGGCGCAGATATCACAATTATACTGCAAGCCACAACACAACACAGACATGCCCACTTAATGTCCTTTTAAGGGCGGATGATGAAGAGGTGTACTCTTTTAGTCATCGGACGCAGCGTCCGGCAAGCAAGCAGCAAGCATGTCTACCCTAGATCTCATAGTAGCCCTCTTGAATTTAGACAACATCCTTCCTGACTAACATGAAGCTCCGAGTCACCACAGTGCTGGAAAGTCATGAACAAAGATCCATCATTCCGCCTTTCAACATTAGCGTATCGCCGGTCCTGGGATATACGATGAGCCATTATGATGACGTAGCACATGTAACAGCGGAGGAGAGAATGTATAGCAGTGAATGTGAGAGTGTAGGGAAATTGAAGGTGTGGGAACGGTTTGGAAAGAATGTGACAAACACCGGATGTGTGAAGTAGTGTCGAACTCAAGATAATGGAGTGAACTGTGGTCTAAGGGACTGTAAAGGGTCAGAGAGGGAAAGTTTATAGGTAGAACTAACTATCAGCAGGTTGGCTACGCCCTGAAGGTGTCAGACCCGATTGTCAGTAGGGGGTCTATGCTACATAGATAGCTAACGCCAGTAAGAGAAATGTTTGAACTTAGGACCATGAGCACTAGCTCTGTGATAGATAGCACTAGTAGGTGGGATGTTCCATTAGCTTTAAACTGGACACTGTCCATGTAAATAGTTAGGACAGTTAGACTAAACATCTCAGAGATTAATCAGATGCATAGGTGAAACTTAGAAACATAGCGGACACTGGTGTCAGTGCGAGGAAGTGCAGAGCTGAAGTATTAGTTGTACGTTGTTGCCCGAGCAGAAATGTTTACACTGCTGGCATTATTATGTGTCACAGAAGTTTCATGTAGGACTTTGTGTGAATAAGCGTTTCTTGGTGTTTATTTAAAATGAGACTTGTGTCTTCCATTAGTTACTCAGGTTGGTGTGTATGAGGCTGAGTCCGAGTAACAGTTCAAGGACAACGTGAAATAGACACAGTGCAGGACCACCTTGACGCTGAAAGTACACACGGTGAACCGAACATTTGAGTTGTCGCGGAAATTAAGGACAAGACAGTCCACGGCCAGTAATACAGGAAAGAGCGCCATACACAGTCTACCGGTGTACCACTCACGAGGGGCTAGATTGATACCAGAAGAGGACAGAATGGTGCATGTTCTTTCCATGGTGCCAAGATCAGTTATTCCATCTACCACATTACAGGGAGGTATTATCCAGCGGTCAGTACACACCAGTTTCAAGTACTGTCCATGTACGAGTCAAGACGCTCCTGTAACCATCAGAAGCTTTTTCAGTCAAGTATCTCTTCCAGCAGTAAAAGCCTCATATATCAAGCTTATATATATCAAGTAAGCCCTGTGTACAAATGAACAGAACCCGTGTACAGCACACACAACAATGGCTGCGCCCATAGATTCCCGATTACTCTAGTGAATGCAGCCTACAACAAATGAAACATAGTGCAAATTCCCTAAACCCATGTATGACCTAAAGAATGTTCGCCAATGGCCTGAAGAAGCATTTTGAAAGTCTTAAGAGCAGATATAGCAAGTTGAAAGTAAAATTTGCTGGAAACAAAAAGCTCAAATGTGATTTGTTAACCATTGTACTGATCATATCGTAGCCCATAAACAAGATTGGAAAATGGTATATTGAAGCTGACCATGTGTATGCAGCATGATATCATGACACAAAGACACAGCACACTTTGCAGCATTGACCTTCAGATTTCTGGATGAATATGTCAAGTGGTTACGTAATGGTATTTATAGTCCACGAACTTTCTGATATCTTCTCATAAATATAATTACGTAAATATACTTAAGCTAAATTATCTAAGAAAAACCAGTATAAACTGAATACAGGCAAAAAATGTATTGATATACCCAGTAATGCTGATGCGACCATTGGCTTGAGCGACTGCAAAAACGTTCTTTGGTTCTGCACGAGGACACCATGCAAGACACTGGAAATATATAATGTTTTGTATAATTAAAGGAAAAAAATACAAGAGAGAAATTTAGCAAAGTATATAAAGAGTACATGCTAGATGACCTGTGGTCACTGTGGAAGAAACTGTAAAAGAATAGACTAGACAAAGCAAGGTATCAAGTAGACTATCTAAAAAATAAACCACTTCATACACTTGTGGAAAGAGCATTCACAGTGTTCAGTGCAAGTACCTACAATATACTATTCCTCATAACAAAAGAGGGAGCTGCAATAGCTCAGTGGTTAGTGAGCTGAACTACAAAGGGCAGGAGGTCGGGTTTAATCCTGATCAACGGCTTTCAGGTTCACCCAGCCTTAAATGGGGGCTGGATTTTTTCTGGGAAAGTAAAGCAGCATGGGCATAATACCTTCCACATTACCCCCAAAATCATGTGCCGAAGGTCTGTAAAAATTATGATCACTAACACCATATTCCCTATATGCCACTTGGCATGATGGGGGGCTCTTTACTTTTTTTTTGTTTACATAACAAAAGATTTGTTACTATATGTACCAAGCATAATTAAAACATGTTTGTAATGTGGAACTCTCTCATATTGTTTTTTTTTTAACAGCACATTCATTTACCTTCAAAATTATAGATCATGAGTCAAAATCTATTTTCAAAAATTAACTAAGCTACAGCTTAATGTACACATGCATTATCTAGGTGAAAGAAAGTTAAACAAAAATAAATATAGACAAAAAGCTTCTTTTCTTGTCTGCAACAGAATGAGTTAACAGTTGTAATCCCTGTTCATGTGGTATTTAATTTGCACAATAACTGATAAAATCTTAGAAATATGTTTATGAATTCTTCCTCTTCTAATGTGACCACCACTTGGATTCTAGATTCTCTCAAGAAATCTGATATATGTTGCTAGGATTTCAGTTCTGCAGTTTCACTTTGAAATCCATGGGTATGGGCAACATTGTTCTCCCTAAATATGCATGCTGAAGAGTCTTATCTAACATGTTTTGCCACCATATTTGCCTCATCAGTGCAGTTTGATGGTATTGATCTTAATTTTGGTGTAAAAGTGGTGTCTCATTTTATTGTGGTCAGTATGTAAGTGGAGTATGATAAACTTGCTTCTTCTGGGCAGTTGATAATATTCATTCTCTGCATTGTGTTTAGAATGGTCGAACTTTGACTTAACATTATAGTATTCATTGAAGATCTGAATTAAACTGTGCATGAAATATATATATATATATATATATATATATATACAAACAACAAATGAAATGGTTTGGGCACTTGGTAAGAATGAGACCAGACCAAACATCAAATGTTTTCTGTTTCAAAACATTAGGACAAGAGGCGAGAGGAAGACCAAGAAAGAGATGGATAAATGGAATAAAAGACATACAAGAACCAAAACACTTCTATCCTAACAGCGTCCAGATATTCCAAAGAATAACACTACATCAAAAGAAATATTTACAAACATTAGATTATATTATACATATGACACCTGTGACACTTCAAACCAAAGAACAGATGGATAAAAGAAAGAAAGATTGAATATCAATTTTTAAGAGCATAACAAAATTAGTAAAATGTATGGCCATTACTGTAAATCTGTAACCATATATTTCACTCGTTTTCTTAAACTCTTGATTTTACCACCTTACCACAGCCATGTATTTTTATGCCAATCCCTGTGATCTTATTCTTCTTCTTCAGTATTCAAGTCTTCTGATCATTCTAACTTGACTCTTTGTCCTGTTTCATGATGGAGGGGTAAGAACACCATGAATCACAATGAGCTGTCTGCATGGTCAGAACTTGTATGTGTGTTTCCTGAAAATTAACCTAAATCTGCACTGTGGCCAACAAATTCCATCTTCAGGAGACTGGATCTTGGCAATCCCAGTGATAAATTTATATTTTTTAATAGCTGATTAGCAAAGTACATTAGCAGATTACGATGCACTGTAGACAGAAGATTGTGGAAGGACATGATCGCCTACGCTAACCAGTATGGCACATGATGATGATTAGCAGATCTTGTGGCAATTTTCCTTCTTATGTGATAATTTTATTTGCATCTTTGTCTACTTGCGTGTTGCTGTATGATGAAATATATACCACTCTTTAGAAATCATAAGCCAGCCACAGAAGTGGGCCTACTCTCTATTAAATATTTCAGTGCTGGCATGGTTGCCTCAAGGCATCAGTGGCACAGTGGTCAGCATGTTTGATGCTCTCCAGTCAACCCAGCAGAAAAAATTAGTACCTGACTCAATGACTTCAGGAGAAAGGTAAAATGAAAGTGAGGAAGAACACCCCAAATTTTGAGAGACTTACTGCAGTGAAGTTTAATACTTGGCCCTATGAAAACATTATATTTTACAAGGCCACCTTTTCAACACATTTGAATTGGCTGACACTTAAAGTACAAATCTAATTTTACAGACTAAGGTTTCACACATAAAATTAAAATTAAGCTAAAACAAAATAAAATCACCTTCATAAACTGCAGGTCAGAGTTTGTGGCAAGCTGCACAATTTTTGAAGTGTCTGAGATAATTTTCCCATCTGAAAAGAATGTTAATTAAACAAATATAAAATGATATGTGAAATGTCAATGCTTAAGCCACGTAACTAAACTTATTTTGTACCTCAAAAAGAGGTACAAAAATATGCGAGATTAAGCAAACAAATGTTTAACTGATTAAGAAGTCTTAAACTTATTTATTTTTTTACCAAAAAAATCATTATCAATGCTTAAATAAATTCTTTAAAATAATATAATTTACAATGCAAAATTTAGTTTACTACTCACTCATTCCATTAAGTAAAGTAAAGGTTCCCTCCATGCCTTGCTGGACATATAAAGAACATGGTGTTAGTGACCATATTTTTCTATGACCATGCCACGTTTTAGGGTGATATGGTCGGTATCACGCCAGGCTACCGTTACCTCCTAGAAAAATCTCTAGGACCCATTTTTAGAGGCTTGGTGAAAACTAAAGCCTTGCTGATAAAAAAAAAAGATAAATCTGCCATTTCTGGGGATTGAAACGAACCCTTCTGATCAGGAAGTGGGCACACGAGCCACTGAGGCTCCAATTCTCATTCAATTATATCCAACTACACTATGGATAACACATCCTTATAATAGCCACACAACTGAGGAACTCATCAACCTTTCATATGCCTGTTCCCTTTGCATAAGAACTTTGACAAGGGCTGTCAAGCGCAACCAGATCACAGCTAAGGGGAACTAGGCATATCATCAATTTGCAACTTACCGTTAACACTCAATATTTGTTTGAATCTAGTTATACTCATGAAATATCCAAAAACTTTTTTACCTGAGTTTGATATTTCAAATATTCCATCTCTTTCCTTTGCTTGGTACAAATTTATACTTGTCCCATAAGTGGCAAAAATATCATCATCAACAGGAGACCACTGAACATCTACTTTTATGCCACTCATTTTGGTAAATTATTACCAGTATGGTTTGTCTAAAAACAAATAATAAGAAATGATAACAATTACGATTGGTTTAAATTTATGAACTCACAAATGATAGATACATGTAGAAATATAACTAAAACAAACAAAACAAAGAAGCCACAATTATCTATTGTCCTAAATATATGAGTAAGCAACCATGATGGCTCAAAATTAAAATCTAAAATTGATAGTCACAATTAATTTTCCTAAAAATGTCTGCTGATTCCACAAATTATTTACAAATTTAGATTGCTGCATAAGCTAATTTTCTATCTTTTGTTCACCTGAAGTGTTGTCTATATCTGCAATGTCATTTCCTGTATAAATGTTACTGTCTTTTGTAATTATTGTAGTGGCTCATATAGTTTTGTCTGTAGTGTTGTATCTATGGGTCAATGGATTTTCCTCAGTCTACTATATTCAGTACAGTCTTGGAGTATGTGTTAAGCAGTTCAGCAGTACCTGTCCACAAGTAAATGTAGTTGAGGTGCCGATCTTGAATTTTGTATACATGTACCTGTGGAGTCGATTGTTCCTGTTCTGATATGTATAATGATAACTTGTTCTAAGCTAATTTTGACATTTATGCATTTTTTTTCTCAATCATTAGAAATAGAATGAGGAGAGCGATGTTGCTGGAACTTCTAGTAGAAGTACATAGCTGAAGTTGTACAAGCATTAGCGAACGTTTTAAATTACTGTTCTTTCACTGGGTAATTTAGATGAGCATTTCAAATAAACATTACCTACATCACACAGGAGGATGCCCTACAAGAAAAAACACACACTGACAGTGTTGGTCGACATGGAGAAGGCTTTTGATAGGGTATGGAGAGTAGGATTAAAGAACAAGCTTCTCAGACTTGGCATACAAGGACATCTATTAAATTGGATATCTCAATACCTACAAGACAGAACGGCCAGAGCACAAGTACACGGACAACTAAGTAAGAAAGCCAGAATTGAACAAGGTGTCCCACAAGGTGGAGTCCTATCCCCAAAGCTCTTTTTGATTTTCATAAATGACATCGTAATGAACATTCCACCCAGAATACACTCAGCAATGTATGCAGACGACCTAGCAATATCGGCATGTGAAGAAGCTATGTCAGTGGCTAGGTCCAGAATGCAAGATGCCCTAGTAAAACATGAAAAATGGACGAACACCTGGCTACTACTGATTAACGAAAAAAACTACATGAATTTTCAACCTATCAAGAAACACACTTTCTGCAAAACTGAAGATAAAAGACCACACACTTCCTATTGACCAAATCCTAACATATATTGGCATCACCATGGATCGCAGACTGACATGGATAAATCAGATACACAAAGCAAATAAAATAGCCAAAAAACGAACAGATATGAAGAAATTCGCAGGAATGGACTGAGAAGCAGACAGCAATATCTTGAAACAGCTACACGTAGGAAGAGTAAGAACAGTCTTAGAGTATGGAGTCACAGCCTGGGTTACAGCTTCCAAATCACAGTTAGCAAAATTAACAGAACACAAAACCAGGCTTCCCGTATCATCACTGGTTCTATTAAATCTACACCTATCGAGACTCTAGAAACAGTAACAGGTTTACAACCTTTAGAAGACAGACAAAAAACTAAAGTAATGCAACAAGCGAAGAAATATAAAAGGCTACCTAACCACCCCATGCACCAAAGAATAACTGGTTTCGGAAAAAGAAGACTAAAGAGGAGCAACTTCACTGCAATCTCCAAAGAACTGACAATTAGTGACCCAGTACTGTCCCCAACAATGCCGAAACCCATAAGTCCATCTGATATGACTCCTCATGGGAAACATAAAATACCAGAACTTAAGGAAGACATAATAGGAATCATGAAAAAAGGCACCCAAACAGACGCAGAGAGAAAGCACATAGCAGAAAAACACATAAACGACAACTACACACAGGACTCCTGGTCACACATATACACAGATGGCTCAGCTACAAATGCCACCAGAAATGAAAGAGGAGGTGTGTTCTTGAGGCTGAATAACCAGGAAGAGATCGCCAAGTCAATAACTACTGGAAAATTCTCAAACAACTATAAAGCAGAAACTGAAGCCCTCAAAGACGTTGCAAAACTGGCTATCCAACACAAAAATAACGTGCACAAGAAATTGGTGATACTGACTGATGTCCTAACAGCTCTAAAAACTCCCAGGAACAGTGAGCTAGGTGACTTGAGAACAACCCTAGACCAGCTGTGCAATAACTTCCAGAGAGTGGTCATCCAGTGGATACCATCACACACAATGACAAATTAGCTAGAGGGAGGGAGATTTCCACAAGAGAACCATCTGGTAAGCTACGATGAAACCAAATCCATCATCAAGTCATCATACTTTGCCTACGCACTGGCCACAACAGAATGAGAAACCACATATTCACCAAACTCAAAATAGGAATATCAACCTATGCCACTGTACCCTGGATAACATGACAACAAAACATGTTCTACAGGACTACCCCAGTACACAGACCTGAGAAGGACAATGTGGTCCACACCCACCTTTCTGGAAGAAAAACTATATGGGGCAACCGAATCACTTAAACAGACAGCTGCCTTCATAAGAGAGTCAGGAGTCCTAGTCTGAATGAGCCATGATTGCAGAAGAAGAAAGACACAATGCATTTCTTATGAGGAACACACAAGAAAAGGCTCCTGAAAGTTGTTCTAGATCGCATTTAGCTTACAACTTTGCTAAGAGTTTATTTAAACTGAAAATAATTATGACCTTTTCATGAGCACAAATATTTTTCTAATTTTATTTTTTTTTCTGCTTTTAATGACATTTTACATTCACCTCATACTCATCTGTAGCATGCTGATTAAACACTTCTAATTCACCCTCTCAGACACACCATTCTATCTGTACTGAGACTGACTCTCAATTGTAGGAGACTCTTAATTTCACCCTCACTATATGCTTTGTCACTTTCCAATAAATTAACATATATCTATCTATCTATTGACCTTTCGAGCCGTAGCCGGCCCATAGGGCGTAGACCAAGATACACCTTCTCCTATCTGAATATTTGTTCTAGCAGTTTTCTTTTAAATTAACATAGAGAGAGTTAATTAATTCTTTCTCATCATATATACTTCATTTTTGTGTCAGCACTTCCAGGTGTAAGAGAAAATGAAGAAACAGACAAGACTTGATGTTTTGGATTTTTTGGATGAACAATGAAAAGGAGTGACATTCTAAGTGCTCTCAAGGAGACATGTCATGTAAGTGATTCTAGCAATGAATGTGAATCAACAACTCTGAACAAATTGCAAGAACATCACATCAAGTGGGGTGATGCCAGTCAAGAGTGCTATTAGGAGGTCAAACTTGTAAACCAACACAGAACTGGGATGGTTAGTAAATGTTGAGAGTTATACTGAGGAAGGGATCTGAGCACTTATGGAGTTGTCTGATATGAAGTGAGGTTGACCTAACCAATTTTCTCATCAGATCAAACAATTGCAAATAATAGCTTTCCACCACAAGAAAAGATTCAAACTTGTTTTTTTTTCATACAGGAATATGAAGAAAATAATCAGACAGTGTCAAAGAGCATACTAATCTCTTATCTCATTTCAGAAGAAGATCAGCAGTGCAGGAACTTAGTAATAGTTCCTTGACAGCTATGGTTACTATAATTTTTTTAATGATTGTAAATATTTTACTGCTGGTGAATTTTTATCCAAGCAGTAACATAATGTTTTCTCTTTCAATTTTCAACTCTCATGGGTTCTCTTATCTGATGAACTTGAACACTTATGTTTTATCATATATATTTAATGGGATAGACACTAAATCTAACATACCTTCTTAATGTTTTATCATCCATATTTAACTAGACTAGACACCCAATTTAACCTAACTTCTGAATGTTTTATCATCCATAATTAACTGGACTAGACACTTGATGTAGCATACCTTCAGAATGTTTTAAAATCCATATTTAATGGGACTAGACACCCAATCTAACCTAACTTCTGAATGTTTTATCATCCATATTTAACTGGACTAAGACACCTAATCTTTATACTTTCAGAATGTTTTATCATCCATATCTAACTGGACTAGACACCCAATCTAACCTAACTTCTGGATGTTTTATCATCCATATTTAACTGGACTATGACACCTAATCTTTATACTTTCAGAATGTTTTATCATCCCTATTTAATGGAACAAGATACTTAATCTAACCTACCTTAAGAATGCTTTATCGTCCATATTTAACTGGACTAGACACTTGATCTAACATACCTTCAGAATGTTTTATCATCTATATTTAACTGGACTAGACACCCAATCTAACATACTTTCTGAATTTTTTATCATCGATAATTAACGGGACTAGACACTCGATCTAGTACTTGGCTTTTGGTCTGGGAAGAAATAGTATATAAGGAGAGAGCACTGAGCCGTATTCATTCAAAAGATATTTCAAAGAGAAATAGAGAAATACTTCATTCCTCAATGTTTATGGGATATTTACACCTGCAACTACATTTTTTCCATGCCGTGTTACAAAAATCTTGCTAAAAGTTATACAAGGAAGGATTCAGAATAAAATCAATACTGAATTAGATGAGCAGCAATTTGGATTTAGGGAAAATAGCAGGACAAAAAAAGCCATATTCTGCATGAGAACATTAATAGAAAAATACACAGAAGTAAACAAACCAATATATGCCTGCTTCATAGACTACACCAAAGCTTTTGATAGAGTACACCACAAACAACTTATAGAATGCCTAAAAGAGATACATCTAGATGACATGGACATATGACTAATATGTAATCTATACTGGGAGCAAACAGTAATAATAAAATATAACAAAGAGAACTCTACACCCATTGGTATAAAAAGAGGAGTAAGACAGGGATGTATCCTATCACCAAGCTTGTTCAATCTATACACTGAGCAAATTTTTAAAAACATCATAGAGATGCCAGGCCTACAAATTAATGGAAGATAACATCAAAACAAATAACATCAGGACTAAAACTAAGAATAGCAAAATGTTACATCTTCTCAATATTCCTATATGGTGCAGAAACATGGACATTATACAAGAAAGCAGAACAGAGAATTGAAGCCTTTGAAATGTGGATATATAGAAGAATAGGTAGAATTGGATGGAAGGGAAAGAAAACAAACGACAACTAAAAATGAAAAGAGAACTACTAAGCACAATTCAAACAAGACAAATGCGATTTTTGGGCCATGTTAAAAGACACAACAGCCTACTAAAAGTAATACTGGAGGGGAAAATACAAGGTAAAAGAGGCAGAGGCAAACCAAGACTAACATGGACGAGTAACATCAAAAGATAGACAAATCAGTCTATGATAACCTGCACCATCAAAGCAAGAGACAGAGCAGAATGGCGCTCCATGGTAGCCAACCTTCGTTGCAGAGAAGGCACTTGATAATAATGATGAACTACATCTTCATAGCCTTTCCTCCAGCTGGGCAGTCATCATTTAATGCTTGACAGAAGGCAATATTTATACCATGCATTTAACATCAGTATAAAGCTAGCTAATATGAATTTCAATATTACTTAAATGAGAGGGTAAAGTACACTGGTCAGGTGAATAGAATGGTTAAAAGAAGACTCCTGCACCAAGCCTTCATGTCAACACCTGGTGACAAAAGAAAACAAAGAAGGCCAATAGAAACTCTAAGAAGAAAAATTAATCGAGAGAGCTCAACTATGGGCTTATGAAAAAAATAAGACCTACAATACAAGTGAATCATCGGTAAGTGAATCATTGGTCATGGAGAGTTAAGATATCTGCCTTTATGCCATCTTTGGCCCAAGAGAAACTAATATTTTTTGTTGAAATTTTGGCCTACCATAGTTCACCTGTACACTTTTTGCCTCTATTTATATAGTCAACAGCATTATGATCCATAACATCATCACTTTCTTCATCTGCCTCTTGCCTCCCATTGCCATGGACTGATAAAACAATTAGTAACCAATAAACTTGTAATGTCCTATAGAGCAACATAAAAATGTTTAAGTTAGCTTGTGATACCTGTCCATCCTTCACCTGTTGGCTTTGGTCTGACTTTCTTCCATCTTCTCTCCACAGTACAGTACAGCACAGTTGTTATGATTTCTTTATCTCCCTTTTTGGTTTTAGTATGTGGTGTGGTTTATCCAGTAACGAGTAACAGTGTCTCCTTACTACTTACTATTACTAATTACTACAAAGTGCATTTCTTATCTTCTATTTTTTAATTGCACTTGATAAGTAATTTTTTTTTTTTGGTTGCAAAAGTATGTTGTATTGTTTTCATTAGCAAAAAAGGATCAAATGTTTAGACAACTCTTACAAAAAACAATTTTAAAAAAAATTATTAACTTTTCAAAACAGTTCAAAACTGATTAGTGATACTGATAGTGATAGAACAGAGACTTGAATTAAGATTTACAAGCTTGTGTCGTTGTGACTGGAATGATATGATTGCAGTGAGTGAATGATCATTGCTCCAAATTAAATATTATATTGAATATATAATTTACTACAGCACACAGAGAATTTCAAATACAGAGTTTAATATGAGCCCGAAGTTGTGAACTCAGGATGAACAGTTGACCTCACTACTACGACTACAAGCGAACTCAATATTATATACTATAAATAAGTAATCCTATTCTAACGACTCACGACTGATTTTAATTCCCAAGTTGACTTTACTTTTGATGATCATGGTAATAAGAAATCATAAATTCCAGCTCTACAAAAGCTTGAGCTAGTACTCTCTATTAGTAAACCAAAGTGAATGATATGTATTACCTATAGATACATATTTAATTTAAAACAAATTGTGTTCAATAACAACACGAAATTAGAAACTGAAATACCTTCTGATAAGAAGATTGTTGTCAGACGATTATTTAAACAATCAAGAGTAGCCTGCCCCTCGTTGTTGCTTGATGACAATCAGTCAATAGGTGGCTTCACTGACGAAAGGACCACAGCATTGATACGCTTGACTGACTGTTTATTATTGTGATGAATCACTATACTGTATACATGCATACGTGTAAGCAAACTCATAGATGCTTAGCAGATTGGCGTGCATAGTAATGGTTCCCGTAGTGTATTGGACGTCTCAAATTTCCTCTCCTGACAATCATCATCATCAATACATTAGGACAATAATGACCTAGTTTGTGCAGCCAGTTGGTTTGGGGCCAATTGTACGTTACAGTGTCACTGCTATAATGACTCAGTTTGTGACAAAACTACAAGGACATGCCCAAACAATGACAGTTGTCAGCACAAATATTTCGGACCCCAGTGTCAGTACTTGGATCTCATTTACAAATACGCCCAAAAAATCTGAACCTACTTTCCTGTCTGATAACAACAACACCACATGAAATCCGGACACAGATTCTACATCAGTTGAGGCAACTCTCAATCAATCTTTGGCGTTTTCCTGGTTTTGGATTTATGTGAATGACTTAACAATCCGGACAGTTTCACGTAAAACTAAATGGTTTTGCCTCATGTAACAATGAATCACGGTTTGTAGTTAGTTCGCACGAGATTGATGTCTTTTGCTCTGAGGCTGGTCTGATCAACAAGTTACGGATTGAAGGGGCGATTGTTGCAAATATCTGCTCAATCTACATTGGCGGGGGTCGGAATGTGGCTCTCAAACAAAACACAAACCAGACCGACACATTTAATGCTTGTTATACAGGAGACGGATGTGGACCAGAGGCCGCTGTAAATGGCAAAACAAAGACCAATCTCTATGACAATAACTGCACACACAATTGGGAAGTGGAACCAATTCTGTTACTCATACCATTCGAATTTATCATCGAGCTAGCACTATGATTCGGGTAAAGAATGCCACTCTAAAGGCTTTCTCTGACAGTGGCGGTGTAGTGTTCCAGTATAATGATATATCATACCCAAACATTCATGTGAACACTATTGTAGTCACCACACAAGCGACAATGGCACACATTAAGATTGAGTTCTCACCGACCATTTCGCAAGCCGACAGTGCACTGACGGTGAGTGAGGTGCAAACATTTACAGACACCTATTGTACGGACGGGCAATCTGTGTCGTTTTGTGCTTTGTGTAGTGGGTGCTGCAAAGGCTACAATGTCATCATCGGTACGTGTCACGGCAACTGTTCACATGGGATCTATAGACACGACTGCTCCGGGTCTTGTCTTAGTGTCTGTCCTTTATGTGAGGAAAAATCCAGAAAATGCCTACAATGTAAACGTCCTGGCTACACCTGTAGTGACACTTGCCCCGATGGTAATTTTGGGCTACAGTGCACAAACAGACGTGTTCTGATGGCTGTGACATCATATGTGACCCGGAAAGTACAGACTGTACGTGCAAGGAAACGTACTACGGATCAGACTGCACTCTCAAATGTTCGGACAACTGTTTCAACACCTGTGAACAGTTAATCGGGGCCTGCGTCTCGTATTAGATCATTCCCACGTTAAGAAGAGTCTGCCGACTACAACAAACCCAGGCATATGGATACCTTAATGTATTTCTGTGCTGGACATGGTTCATTTCTTGGTGTTTTTTCCGTGAAGCCATGGCTCATATCTTGATGTGTTTCTGTGCTAGCCATGGCTCATATCTTGATGTGTTTCTGTGCTAGCCATGGCTCATATCTTAGCTTGTTTGTGTGTGTGTGTGTGTGTGCGTGCGTGTGTGTGTGTGTGTGCTGGCCATGGCTCATATCTTGGTGTGTGTCATGTTAGTCATATCTCATATCTTCATGTGTTTAATCATATCTCATATTTTAGTGTGTATCTGTGTTAGTAATATCTCATATCTTGTGTGTGTGCATGTCTGTGTATGTCACATCTCATATCCCTGTGTGTGCATGGCTATGTTAGTCACATCTCGTATATTTGTGTGTGCATGTCTGTGTTGGTCACATCTCATATCTTTGTGTGTGCATGTCTGCGTTAGTCACCTTTAGTGACTCGGGAAGATGGTGCTCGTAAACCTGGAGGGCCGACCATCTAAGGGCAGAATCTCCCTACAGAAAAGATCATCTGCTGCCTTGCAGGAATATTGGGGACAATCAAAGGTTAAGGAATGCAAACCTGAATAAAATGCTGGCTGAAATCGGATGCACTGGGCCACTGGTGCAGAACACAGTGCAACGTTTTAACGGGTGTTCAATCAGAATGGATCTGGCAGACTCTAATTGTGATGTTCTGTCTGTGGGGGCGATCAACACACTTAATCTGACTTCATGTGAGAGTCTGGAATCCTACTCTGATTGAGTCCTGATCGCAGAGAGAGAGAGAGAGAGAGAGAGAGAGAGAGGGGGGGGGGGGGGGGGGTTAAGGCAAAGAAATGCAAATGAATGCATAAAATTGCGAAGCTGCAGTAAAGCTGAATGTGAGGGAAAATTGAAAAAAAAATAGAAAAATGGTATGTTAGAAGCTTTACGTAATTAGTAGACGACACAGATTTGAACGACGTTTCGGCCCAATAGGCCTTCAGCAGGAACAAACAAAAAAACACACACAGATATGTAAGCAAATAAAACTAATCCTACATAGCTACCCAGTAACGAAACATCCAAAACAAAAATAATCGAAATTGGTTAAAGAAAATAAAAGTGACTTCCCTGTGTCCTGTGTACCGGACCGTGGTAAGAATAAAAAGGAAATGGAGACGAGTGTGGCTGTAATTATACCAGCCTAGGTCAGGTGAAGGGTTCTAAAAATTCACGAGTGAGGGGAACGCTGTCTAGGTTAACTCGACTGCAAGGACACTGAAAATGTATGAAAGTATCTAAGGGTCCATAAACACATGTATACACACACCCAGATGCGTATATACATATGTGCACGTGATGTCTGTTTGTCTTTTTTTTTCTCTATATCTATTTATGCGTTCTTTTTTTTAACTTATTTGGGCCAAAACTTGTGACAGTAACTGAAGACAGGAGGCAAATACTGCACGGCAATTAAAACAAGGCCACGAGGATCACCCTGACTCAAAATTCATATAAAACTAAACATCTAAATAAAATCCAAGCAAAGATGGCCATCTATTTGGGGGGGGGGGGAGGTGTGGGCAGTGAAATAATTGCAGTGCTGCGGTAAATCATGAAGCAGAAGCAAGTAGTGGCGGAGTAACGTACACTCCTACAAGGTATGGTGACAGCTTTACTGAAATAGGAACACAACAAAATACTGACGTTTCGGCCTACATGTGGCCTTATTCATAAAACGAGAACCTAAACGGACAACGAAATAAAGATAAACACTACTACATCTAGAATGAGTGGAGCATGTAAATCACAGAGAAATAAAAAGAGGGATAAGAAATAAAACGACAGGGAAATACGCTACATGTCGGAGGGTAAAAATTGATAATATGTACAAATTAGTAAGCTAAAATATAAATAAAATTAAATCGAGACTTAACTGATGCAGAGTCCAGAAGCTCCAGCGAGTAGATGACTGTGAGTCAATGGGATGGAACACGAGAGGGGGGGGGGCGAGGGGAATCAGTCACGCGATTAGACGATTAGTCGGATGAGATGGAAGGTGATAGAATGAAGTGTGAGAGCATTCAAGAGTGACACAGGTAACAGCAAGAGATAGAGAAGTGTAAACCATGGAGTGAAAAGAGCAAACAAAGCCAAACGTGACTCGGGAAGCAATGAAATAAATGAGGCGCAATAGGGGCATTATGGGGGACTGACGTACAGGATGGTAGAGTGTCAGAAAGGAGTAGTATAAAAGCAGTTATATGGAAATGGAATGAAAAAAAAAAGGTAGAGTAAGGTAGAACCGGAATATAAAGTGGTAGAATATATATTGATAAGGATAATAAATGTAAGTGGAGTACAGGAAAACAAATATCAATGCTGCCAACGTACTGCTAGATTTGTAATGTAGATATACTTTCAATATATATGCTTCGTACTGGGGCACAGGCTAATGAGGAGATCTGAGCACTATGAAGAAGGACGACAATGCAATATTAATCAACACAGATATAAATACACAAAGAATATATTTTCTAATCTAATACACTTTCTAAAAGAGGTATGGCATGTTGATGGAAATGACTATATAATTCAATCAGAACAGGGGGTTTCCCCAGAAGAATGTTGCATAGCTACTTTGTCCCTCTCCATAAACCAAGTAAAAAGTCCACTTTGAGTGGGTATCACATTATTAATATGCAAAATGGTTTTGAACAAAAAATATTCTTTCTGATCTGAATTTTCATTTGTGGAGACAGCGGTTGTCCGGTCGCATTCACCTTACCACGGAGTCAACGCTATTTTGGCGCCAGCGCATGGAGGTTCGTGCTGCAGGTGACGACTGTTGATTGAAGTGGAAAGGTAAAAATGCCCTAGTTTAGGTTTTTTTTTGTGTGTGATAGAATGTGTGATCTGTGATCTATTGCAAATTTGCCAGCAGGTGGAATACGGCCTGGTCGAGTGTTTCATCTAAATAGCGGCCCGACTTCATTTTTGGGACATCTTTTCTTGGGACAAATTCACTGACCACGAAGTCTACTCGATTCGGTGCGGTTCATGGAGATCGTGCTATCAGCGACGGCCGTTGCAGAGATTCGTCAGTTTGCATCATGAGCCACGCACTTTTTTTTTTTCAAAAATGCAACACGTTTAATCCAACAGTATGAGCGACCAGGAGGAGCCTTTATTGGTTGCTGGAACAGGGTGGTAGCATATGGGAATGTCCACCTGCGGTGATGTCATTCCGTTCTAAAGTTTAAAGTCTTGAAAAAGTCAATTTCAGAAGTTAACGGTGCTTCTCGAAACCAGTGGAGTGTTGTCAAATACACTAGATGCTATAGCCCGGACAGAGACGCAACGACTAATGGTCCATCATTGAATATGAAGTATACGAATAAGAAAGAGGAATCGACCATGGGCACCCCTCAATCTCGAGGATGCCTAAAGTCGGGTGAAATATGGAACGCACGTTATCTCTAGTCGGTGAAACAAGCTTTACTTGCGGATCGTGCGCTGTGCAGCAACAGTTTTCATGTGAAGGAGGGTGGCGTGATGTTCTATTTCTGGGCACATGGTGAAAAAAAAAAGTAAAGAGCCGTCACGCCAAATGGCATATAGGGAATATGGTGTTAGTGACCATCATTTTTATAGACCTTCGGCACATTATTTTTTGGGATAATGTGGGTCGGTTTTTATGCCCGAGACGCTTTAATTTCCCAGAAAAAATATCAGGTACCCATTTAAGGTTGAACCCGGAAGCCGTCGAGCAAGATCGAACTCGACCTCTTGTCCTTTGTAGTCCAGTTCACTAACCGATGAGCTATCGCGGCTCCATCTATTTCTGGACACATGACTCGTGTCGTTTTCTCTCCGGAGCTGTCTCAACAGCATTCGTTACCACTTATTTTGTTTAATGTATACACTGCCATGGTTGTAAAATTGCATAGTTGGGGTCGAACTATCGCCTTTGTAGATCATCATGACTTACGTCCAGGGGCAGGTTAGAGTAGAAATAACTTAGCAGCTGCAAAAATAATAAGTGAATCAAATGACCACTTGGTGTAATAACAATGATGCACTCATAAACACAAGCAATGCTTCCGTCATAATAAAATGATTAAGGACACCTTCCCGGTTATTTGCTACAGTGGTACAGAAAGATAGTGCAAGGGGTCACACTCTTAAGTACTTGGATAGAACCCTTTCTTTCAATCACAACATTAGCTATGTTGTTCAAAAGACGGAAATTAGGGTGTGTGTTGGGGGGGGGGGGGGCTTTGAGGCAATGCAATATTGTGGCCAGCACGAATCTCCAACAAATGAGAAATGTCGTTCTTACTTACGCAATCTTTGGCGCTGTCCTTACTGGACTATGGTCTAGGCATGTTCAAGATCATTCACTAGCCTGGGTTCAAGACGAGAAGCTACGTCACGAGCACAGCCTAATATTATAGTGACTTACCGAGTAAGTATATGCTGCACTTATAGAGTGCCTCACAAGTATGTACAGACCAGACTACTTCAATGTTGTAAGAACCATAAATGATCTCTTGCAATGTAAGATGGACATACTTTCTAAATAAACAAAAATGATACATCTATCAAGTTGATTCTATCCAGCATTGTACCTCTTGTTTTGACTGTCCATCATTCACAATCATAAAGCAACACTATTTGGATATAGATTTTCCATCTGATATCAACACGGTTCCCAGGTATTTAAAACAGCAGGCGTATACTTCTTGTCCGAGTTTTTTTTTCCAATTGTATATAGAAAAGAAAAGATATTTGCATAGAAGTGCAAGGAAGAGGGAAGATATTTCTATTGTCTTCGTTGATCTCATCTGGAGTTAGAACAGGCGCAAGACAGGAGTGCATACTATCATTATATTGTTTATTCCTTACATTGACCACATACCTAATTTAGCCAAACCATCTGAGACAGAAAATTAACAAGCAGACGATCCGGCACTAATTCATGGAAAAATAGAAGACCTAAAGAACACACAGCCTAATTATACTACAACATTTAAACAGACTTAACATAACAGCTACCCAATACAACATGAAAATCAACATCAACAAAAGTTATGAGCATCGCAAAAGAAAAACAAAAAATATACTGATAGACAGCAGACAGTTAAAACAAATTGGGAAATTTAGATGTAAGTCTAGAGACAAACAATAAAGCTGTTGAGATGTAGATCCAAAGATGCAACAAAGCTTGTCAAATCATCTGACATATGTCAAATACTGTTCAACAAGAAATAACACTATGGATAAAACGGACACTATGCAACACAGTCTTCATTCTAACGTTGAGTTACAATTGCTAGACACAGACGATAGACTTAATTACAACAAGAAAAAAAAATTACTAAAGAAATTAAATGTGTTAGACGCATGACAGGAACCTGCCTGATAAATAATATCCGAAGCTGAAAAAGGCTAGGAATAATTGATGCCATTAAATACATAAAGAAACAACATATACAACGGTTGGCCACGTGATAACTGACAAGACAGAAATATCAAGACTAGATACAAGAGAATGAACATTCAGCAAACTCTAGGGGAACAGATGAGCCAAGGTAGACTACGAAACGAAGGAGCCAGTGGCGGGGTGTAATGTACACTCCTACAAGGTATGGTAACATCATTATCATCATCAAGTACCATTCCTGCTGGCGTAGGTGATCATGTCTCGTCACAACTTTCGATCTCAACAGTTATTTACCATTTCTGCTGTTGACCTTCTGCCAAGCCATTCACTTTAGCTGCCTTGTATCTTTTCTCTTTGCTTCCCGCTATATCTTCGTCTCTCAGTTTTCCCACTTGTTACAATATATTCCAGCTGTTCCCTTTTCATAACATGGCAAAAAAATGATGATTGTTTCTTCCTAGCCTTGGATATTAACTCTCTTTTTACTCGGGCCTCTTTCAGAACGTTTTCACTACTTTTCTTACCTGTCCATGGTATTCTCAACATTCTCTGTAAGACCACATTTCTACACCTCCGATGACTTTCTTGTCTGTTGTCCTATTGTCCATGATTCACATCCATATGTTAAGACTGGCTCTGCATAACATTTAAGAACTTTTTTTGTTGTTTCTATTGTCAAAAATGGATTGCTTAGTATCTTCCTCATTTTTTGGAAAGCTGCTTTTGCCGGAGATATTCTGTATCTCACTTCTGATGTACATCTACCTTCTAAGGTAAACATTGTTCCATATATTTTAATTCATTTACCTGTTTTAATATTGTTCCACTTATCTTTATTGTGCATTGCGGTAAAGACTTTATTCTTTGCAGCTACCATTACACCTGTCTTGTTACTATTAAGGCTGAATCCTTTATTTTTGCTTTCCTTAACTATAATGTCTAACATTTCCTGTACTCATTTTCACTCTTAGCGATTAAGACTGTATCATCAGCATACCTTAGATTATTTATATCATGAACTCTGACTGTTTTCCAGGCAAGCCCTTTATGGATCTTAAAATAATATCACTATGCATATTAAACAAATCTGGTGACAGCACACAACTTTGCCTAACACCCTGTTTATTTGTTGAAATATTCCCAATTGATTTCCAATTCTTATGGCGCTGTTTGTTGCCAGTACATGTTCTTTATTATTCTTAGATCTTTGCTGTCTACGTTTATGTCTTCTAAAATTTTGATTATTTCGCGGTGCTTTAATTTATCAAATGCTTTGGTATAATCTATGAAACATAGATATAGATCTGTTTTCACCACTATGGCTCTTTCTGCTAAAGATCTTACGATAGGGTGACCATTTGTCCCGATTTTCGGGGACAGTCCCCAAAGTGTAGAAGTTGTCCCCGATTTTGTCCCCGATTTCAGTGAATAAATAAATGTTCATACACGAAATCGGCCCTCTTTAAAATAATCACTAGGACTAAGGGCGTTACTGAGTTGTGTTTCTTTATCCTAGACTTAGCGGCATTAGCAGGAAGATAAAAGAAAAGACTTGGACGCGTTGTGTCAGAGATAGCTCTTTGAACTCTTGAGGCGCGGTGCTACGTCACTTCTATTCCAGCCATTGACTTCTATTGGGATGGGTTTAATTTAAAAAAAGCAGACACACACACTCTCTCTCTTCCTCCACCCCTGCCTTTCCTGACATCTCCCGCCAAAGTATCTTTCCCGGACAATTTTCAAATCAGTCCGAGTGTAATGACAATACAGTGCAGCCGTGTTTTTTATTTGTGATCAGTGGACGTCTGTTGCATAAAAACAATGCTTTCAAAAAACGTAAGTGTCATTTTAGTGATTCGCTGAAAGCTGAATTTCCATTTATTATACAAGCAATTTTAGAGGATGGAACGCTAGTGAAATGTAATATATGTAGTTCAAATTTTTCTATAGCAAGTGGTGGAAGGACATCAATAACTGATCATCTACAGGCAAAAAAGCATAAGGATGCGCTGCTTTGTAAGTCTCAATCTGGTGTATGACAAATTATTTTTGTAAAACAGAACCCTCAAAAGATGAATACACTATAGCTGTTCATGAAGGAACCTTCGCATATCATACTGTATTTCATAATCATAGTTTCCACAGTATAGATTGCACAACAATTCTACAAAAGAAATTTTCAGCGAAACAATTTTCCTGTGCAAGAACAAAGTGTGAATCCATAATTACCAATGTTTTGCTCCTTGGGCTAATGATGAACTAAAAAATGACCTCAAATATGTCAGCTTCATAACATTGTCTTGCGATACATCTAATCATAAACATGTTAAGCTACTTCCTATTTTAGTTCGTATTTTCAGGCTTATGAGCTGGAAACTCCAGTAAAGACCAAACTGATTGCTTTCATAGATATCCCAGGAGAAACGTCCGATATAATATCTGAACAATTGTTGAAAGCAATTGATAATTTTGACTTAAAACAAAAAGATTGTTGGACTCTCAGCAGACAATACAAATACAAACTTTGGAGGCTTGTTGAGGAAAGGAGGGATAATGTCATAATTAAAATAAAGTCCAAGTTAAACAGACACATAATGGGTCTTGGTTGCAACGCACACGTAATTCACAATTGTGCAAAAACAGCGTTTGATTCCATACCTATGGATATGGAAGTGATTGTAACAAAAATATTTGGATACTTTCACATTTACACGGTTCGTGTAGAACGCATAAAAGACTTCTGTGAATTTGCTGGACAGGAGTTTAAGCAATTATTAGGTTATTTGAATATAAGGTGGTTGTCATTACTTCCAGCCTTGGAAAGAATATTGAAACTGTATCAATCATTGAGATCTTTCTTCTTGTCAGAAACACACTGTCCTACAATATTGAAACAATTGTTTGAAACAGTGAATCAGAGCTTTGGCTCAGCTTTGCTCATTCTCACGCATCACTCTTCCATGAAACAAGTAAGGCGATTGAAGGCGACGACAAGAGTGCAACAGAATCAGCACTAGCTGTGAACAATCTCATTATAAAATTTGAAAAGGTTAAGGCATAAAAATGCGAAGCTGCAGTAAAGCTGAATATAAGGAAAAATAAAAAAAAATGGTATGTAAGAAGCTTTACGTGACAAGTGGACGACACAGACTAAACAACGTTTCGGCTCAATAGGCCTTCATCAGGCCCCACTCTCAGACATCTCACTCTTATCGTCTTTTTACACCTGTCGGTCTACTATTCGATTCTTTCTCCTTTGTGTTTGCACACTGACCCCTGTGTTAACTCCTCTGGTTCTGTGTACATTTACGCACTTTTTGCACGATTTTCGACTTCACGACAGCCGCCCACTGGTTGCGATTTTATTATGGATTTTACAGGATATTTTTATTTATTTTTTGTTGTTTTCTTTAACACATTTCGATTGTTTTTGTTTGGTTGTTTCGATATCAGTTTTGTGTGTGTTTTTTTTTGTTTTTTTCCCGATGAAGGCCTATTGAGCCGAAACGTTGTTTAGTCTGTGTCGTCCACTTGTCACGTAAAGCTTCTTACATACCATTTTTTATTTTTTATTTTTCCTTATAAAATTAGAGAAATCGACGCGATGAAAATTTCATCCCACACATGGTAGAGTTTGCTAACTGATTTAGTAGAAAGTGGTTACATCCAAATTGAAAAGGTATTTCAAAATAAGTAAGAATTCTATAATACTGCTGTACATTACTTGCAGTCTTGGAACAATCACAATGAGGACTTGTCACAACTGAGCTGTCTTCTCTTGTATAATGTGCCTGAAAGAACGGATTAATGTGAGCACGGTGCAAGCCATGTTAACAGTAAAAACTAACATTAATTTATCGTGTGAAAGCTTCAGTGAAAAATTTGCTTCAAATCATGAGATCTTGAGAAAGATACACTCAAAAACAAGTATCACGCCGAGGCAACAACCTCTTCAGTCGAAATAAGGTACAGTAAACATTACTTTAATATTGCAATTGATATCTATATGAGTATATGTTTAATTAATTTTTTTTAAACCTTTTTTTCTTATTGAGAAACAAAACTAGCTATTGTAACTTCATTAAGTGCGTGTATCGCATAAATACCGTGAATATTAACAAAAATAAAATCAAACAGCAAATAAACAAATTATTATGAAATTTAAAGTTATCTTTTTTTGCATCTACAAAATTTCTTGCGCACACACAGTCACACACCCACCCACACATATTATAATATATATATAAATAAATATATATATGTATGTATATATATATAAAATATATATATATATGTATGTATATATATATATATATATATATATATAATATATAATATATTATATATATATATATATATATATATATATTGGCAGCTAATTCTATAAAATATCCCAAATGTCCTATGACGTTTTCGTCAGCGAATCTGAGGCGCCCTAACCTCCTCCCCTGGTAGTGCGACCCGTCAGCTAAAGATGGCAAGGCATCTAGGAGAAGGTCAACTCTGATTATAAACCCACGCTGTCTAGCGGGTACCCGTTCACGGAATAGACTTCGGGAGTAAATCCTGAGGAAAATCCGGAGATGGAGTCCCTAAGGCAGTTCAGTGTTGATTTCAACATTGCTCTGGCAACTCCTGCAGCGCAGTTGGCACGAATCTGTTCTTACCCTGCCAGACCTTTGGCCCGCTCGGCTGCGTGGAGTGAAGAAACATGTAGCATGGGCAACAACTTGTCTCTTTCTTTTTCTGCTCAAGCTCGCGCTCTGGAGAGAACACTCCAGAATCGCCATTTTGGTGTCGACAGGATACCATCTACACCTGCCACACAAGTAAAACCAACAATAAGAAACTCAACCAACGTTTGGGTTGCTGGAACGTCCGCACAATGCAAACTGGCATATCTGACAATTTGTGTGATATAAAGACGCCAGAAAGACAGCCATAATCAATAATGAATTGAAAGGCTTCAGGTGGATATAGCCGCACTTCAAGAGACGCGTTTGGCAAGATCAGGTATGCTAAACGAGGCGGACTACGTGTTCTATTGGCAAAGAAAGAGCAGCGACGATATCAGAGAACACGGTGTGGGTTTGCTGTGGAAAAATCTCTAAATGTCTGGTTACACTCGGTCAGAATGCATCAGAGCGGATATTAACACTTCGCCTCAATACAACAACAGGACCAGTTACACTTATAGTGTGTACGCTCCGACCTTGTGCTCGTCATCTGAAACCAAGGACAATTTTCTATGAAAATTTGACAGGAGTCATGGAAGATATACCAGGACAAGATCACATTATTCTACTGGGGGATTTCAATGCTAGAATTGGCGCAGACCACAGTTCGTGGCCAACCTGCCTCGGTCGCTTTGGGGTTGGTAAATTAAATGAAAACGGCCAACGACTTCTAGAGTTTTGCGCCTACCATAACCTCTGCGTCACAAATACTTTCTTCAAAAACTAAGCCTCAGCATAAAGTATCTTGGAGACACCCACGATCGAAACACTGGCACCAGCTGGACTTGATACTTGTCAGACACCACGATCGAAACACTGGCACCAGCTGGACTTGATACTTGTCAGAGACCCACGATCGAAACACTGGCACCAGCTGGACTTGATACTTGTCAGACACCCACGATCGAAACACTGGCACCAGCTGGACTGATACTTGTCAGACACCCACGATCGAAACACTGGCACCAGCTGGACTTGATACTTGTCAGACGCCCACGATCGAAACACTGGCACCAGCTGGACTTGATACTTGTCAGACACCCACGATCGAAACACTGGCACCAGCTGGACTTGATACTTGTCAGACACCCACGATCGAAACACTGGCACCAGCTGGACTTGATACTTGTCAGACGGCCTTTCATCAAATCTGTAATTAACACACGGTCATACCACAGTGCGGACTGTGACTCGGATCATTCACTAGTCTGCTGCCACACGGTCATACCACAGTGCGGACTGTGACTCGGATCATTCTCTAGTCTACTGCCACACCGTCATACCACAGTGCGGACTGTGACTCGGATCATCTCTAGTCTGCTGCACACACGGTCATACCACAGTGCGGACTGTGACTCGGATCATTCTCTAGTCTGCTGCCACACGGCCATACCACAGTGCAGACTGTGACTCGGATCATTCTCTAGTCTGCTGCCCACGGTCATACCACAGTGCAGTCTGTGACTCGGATCATTCTCTAGTCTGCCCACACGGTCATACCACAGTGCAGACTGTGACTCGGGTCATTCTCTAGTCTGCTGCCACACCGTCATACCACGTGCAGACTGTGACTCGGATCATTCTCTAGTCTGCTGCCACACGGTCATACACAGTGCAGACTGTGACTCGGATCATCTCTAGTCTGCTGCCACACGGTCATACCACAGTGCAGACTGTGACTCGGGTCATTCTCTAGTCTGCTGCCACACCGTCATACCACAGTGCAGACTGTGACTCGGATCATTCTCTAGTCTGCTGCCACACGGTCATACCACAGTGCAGACTGTGACTCGGATCATTCTCTAGTCTGCTGCCACACCGTCATACCACAGTGCAGACTGTGACTCGGATCATTCTCTAGTCTGCTGCCCACGGTCATACCACAGTGCAGACTGTGACTCGGAATTCTCTTAGTCTGCTGCCACACCGTCATACCAAGTGCAGACTGTGACTCGGATCATTCTCTAGTCTGCTGCCACACCGTCATACCACAGTGCAGACTGTGACTCGGATCATTCTCTAGTCTACTGCCACACCGTCATACCACAGTGCAGACTGTGACTCGGATCATTCTCTAGTCTGCTGCCACACCGTCATACCACAGTGCAGACTGTGACTCGGATCATTCTCTAGTCTACTGCCACACCGTCATACCACAGTGCAGACTGTGACTCGGATCATTCTCTAGTCTGCTGCCACACGTCATACCACAGTGCAGACTGTGACTCGGATCATTCTCTAGTCGCTGCCACACGGTCATACCACAGTGCAGACTGTGACTCGGATCATTCTCTAGTCTACTGCCACACGGTCATACCACAGTGCAGACTGTGACTCGGATCATCTCTAGTCTACTGCCACAACGGTCATACCACAGTGCAGACTGTGACTCGGATCATTCTCTAGTCTACTGCCACACGGTCATACCACAGTGCAGACTGTGACTCGGATCATTCTCTAGTCTACTGCCACACGGTCATACCACAGGGCAGACTGTGACTCGGATCATTCTCTAGTCTGCTGCCAACGGTCATACCACAGGGCAGACTGTGACTCGGATCATTCTCTAGTCTGCTGCCACACGGTCATACCACAGGGCAGACTGTGACTCGGATCATTCTTTAGTCTGCTGCAAACTCAAGTTACTGCCCAGGAGGTTCCACTATGCCAGGCAGCCAAAGAAGAGACCTCGCATAGACACTAGCAAGCTAACACATTCTGGATTAGTCGAGCAGTTCAACAAGATCCTCAAAGAGTCGCAAAGCGCTCATGAACACTACAACAGCGCTGTGGAAAATGGGAGCATCTCCGCAACGTCATCTACAACAACACGGTTAGCATCTTTGGAAAACTGACACTTGAGTCTCACGATTGATTTGAAGCTAACTCCCATGTTATGACACCCGTAATCGAAGCTAAACGCGCCACCTTCTTAGATCACAAGCGCGCACCTAATGCAAATATTCTGCAGGCTATTAAAATGACAAGAAACAAAGTCCAGCAAACAGCTCGACGCTGTGCTAATGAGTACTGGCTCCAGCTTAGCGACAGACTGCATCTCAAACTGGAAACCTAAAAGTAATGTATGATGGCATAAAGAAAGCCAGGAAAAATTGAAAAAAAGAAAAATGGTATGTTAGAAGCTTTACGTGATTAGTAGACGACACCGATTCGAACGACGTTTCGGCTCAATAGGCCTTCAGCAGGAACAAACAAACAACATACACACACAGATATGTGAATAAATAAAACTAATCCTACATAGCTAACTAGTAATGAAACATCAAAAATAAAATAATCGAAATATGTTGACTTCCCTGTGTGTCGTGGACTGTGGTCAGGCTAGGAAAAGGAATTTCTCACGGTTGTAGCTGTAATTTATACCCTGTGGTCAGAGGTGAAGGGTTCTAAAATACACGAGTGGGAGGAACGTATCTAGGTACGTCGACTACAAAGGCATAGGCAATATCTGAAAGTATCTAAGGGCCCATAAATACATGTATACACACACAGATGTGTGTATACATATGTACACGTGCAAGAAGACGTGCACATACTAATACATATCAACATACACATACATATACACACACATACATGTGTATGCATAAGCAAGAGCACATATACATGCATGTATATGCGTATACATATATATACCAATACCCGTGCCTATGAACACATACATGCATGTGCACATTCATACGGGGACAATATGTGTGAAGGGTTCACACCGGGGTCAGTGTGCAAACTCGAAGGAGAAAGAATAGAACAGTAGAATGACAGGTACTCAAAAGACGGAAAGAGTGAGATGTATGAGAGTGGGGTGCAATAAAAACATATGAGGGGTAAGTAGCGCAGAAAAAAGGTATATAGGAGAACACCGAAGTGCCTCAACGGGGACTAGTGGAGAAGAACTAAGAATGGCGTGGCATAGTAGATAGACTAAAGAGCCACAACGTTGGTGGTAGAGACGGCTATGCAAGAGGGAAGGAGCAGCCGAAAGGAAACTATGTGTATGAGTGTGATACATTCATGCCTCGTGGGGTCAGCGAACATACTGGACTATGAGGCGATTTTCCAAAGTATATCGGCTGCGGTCGCCAGAGTGACAGAGGACAATACCAGTGACACGGATGGCGTCTTTGCCCTTGTGATCTGGGGAGTTGAAATGGGAAAACACTGGAGTGCCAGTATTCTGTTGGACATCTCGTAGATGTTCACAAAATCTTTCCGCTAATCTTCTACCAGACTCGCCAATATAGATCATGTGGCATCGTTGGTATATAGGCATAAATGATGTTGCGGGACACACATGTGAAGCCATGCTTGATCTCGAACCGTCCATTGGGGAATAAGACCGAGTCAGTAGGGAGCACATAGGCGCAGGTGATACAGTTACGACCACAAGGGGCCGTACCGAAGTGTTGAGGGTAGGAGCGAGGGAGATGGCTCCTAACCAGAATGTCACCCAAATTCCTGTCGCGCTTGAAAGAAAGCCCTTGGAGCAACAAAATACACTACTGCCCCACTAAAGTCATCCACTGGGGAGAAAATAACAGATAGAGGCAAACAGATGGAAAGATGGGTGGAACATTATTCTTCACTTTATTCAATAGAAAACACTGTTACATCAAACGCCCTCGACGCCATACAATGTCTCCCACCTATGGAAGAGTTGGACATTGAACCAACCGTAGAGGAACTTAGCAAGGCCATAGATAGATTGGCCACAGGCAAGGCTTCAGGACAAGATGGGATCCATCCAGATCTGATTAAATCCTGCAAAAGTGCTTTGTTATATTCCCTGCTTGAAGTACTAAGTCTATGCTGGAAAGAGAAAGCCATTCCTCAAGATATGAGAGACTCCTTGATTGTAACTCTCTAAAAAAATAATGAGATAGAAACGACTGCAACAACTACAGAGGCATGTCCCTATTCAGCATCGTCGGCAAGACCTTCGCCAGAGTCATCTTAGGAAGGCTACAAAAACTCGCAGAGCGCGTATATCCTGAATCCCAATGGCTTTAGATCCGGAAGATCAATTGCAGACATGCTTTTCTCTTACGCCTACTTCAAGAAAAATATAGACAGCAGAAAAACCTCTCTTCATGGCCTTATCGACCTTACAAAGGCATTTGACCTTGTCAGCAGAGAAGGTCTTTTCAAAATACTTTCCAAAATAGGCTGCCTACATACTCTACTGATGTTAGTCAAATCGTTTCATGAGGACATGAAGAGCACCATCCAATACGACGGCAGCACATCACAACCCTTCGGCATACGCAGTGGTGTCAAGCAGGGATGCGTTCTTTCTCCAACTGTATTTGGAATCTTCTTCTCTGTTCTGTTAAAACATGCATTCTCCCATGCGAATGACAGAGTATCTTGCATACTATATCCGATTGTCGATTGTTCAATATCTCAAGACTAAAGGCAAGGTCTAAGGTCAGACATATCTCTATTAGAGATCTGTTATTTGCTGACGACACTGCACTTGTCACGCAAAGTCAGGAAGAACCCCAGAGCATGGTACATCGCTTTTCACATGCCTGTCGAGACTTCGGTCTAACAATAAGTTTGCAGAAATTAACATACTCGGTCAGGACGTCGAAGCAACACCTGAAATCTCTATCGACAACTATAAACTTGATATCGTGCGGCAGTATAACTACCTGGAGTCCATCATCAGCGACAGACTATCTTTAGATACAGAAATTGACACTCGTATTGGTAAAGCTACTACCACCCTTGCCCGTCTTTCTAGGCGTGTCTGGCAAAACAGCGAACTGACAATTAAAACAAAAGCCGCAGTGTATAATTCCTGCATAAATTAGTATCTGCCTGTATGGCAGCGAACCTTGGACAACCTATGTAAAGCAGGAGAGAAGGTTAAATGCATTCCATATGCGATGTCTACGCCGTATTATTGGTATCACCTGGAGGGATAAAGTGACAGACGTGGAGGTCATGACTTGCGCAGGCCTACCGGTTATCTACACGCTGCTCAAACAACGTAGGTTACGCTGGCTTGGCCATGTACACCGTATGAAAGATGGCCGCATACCGAAAGATATACTCTACGGACAACTGGAAGATGGTAAAAGAATTAGGGGCGCCCAAAACTTCGATTTGTAGATGTGTGTAAACGCGACATGAAGACTCTGAACATAAACCCTGCAGCATGGGAAGACATAGCTGCAGACCGCAATCTCTGGAAACACACTCTAAAGGTTCACCTCAAAGAAGAAGCAGACAGATTGATGGAGAAAGAGAATACACGACGAAAGAAAAGAAAAGAAAAAAATAACATTCTAGGGGCGCCGAAAAATCCATAGTCAACTATGACTGACGGAGGCTACTACTACTATATATATTATCGTTCGTCCCCGATTTGTGGGACAGTCTCAGAAATAAGCAAAAAAATCATCTGAAATGTAAAAAATATGACAAATGTCCCCGAAAACAACGGGGAAAAAAGAGTCACCCTGTCTTACGATGTATGCATTGTTCGTTCCTTTACCTCTAGTAAACCATACTGTTCATCACTAATTTGTGGACTGATTTTGTTTCGTACTCTTCGCATTATGATTCATAGTAATATCTTAGTCATGTGGCCCATAATGCGTAATGTGCGATGATCGTCGCATTTAATCGCAATAGATTTCTTTGGTAGGGTTTGATTTGAGCAGGTCGTCTGGTATATATCCGCTGTTGTAGATATAATTCAATATATTTGTTATTATTTCTATTCCAAAATCACCAATGGCTTCAGTCTCTTCTTTAGTTATATTATTTGGTCAATGAGCTTTTCCTGCTTTCAAATTGAGCAAGGCGTCTTCCACTTTTAGTTTGAGTATCTCTGGTCCTCCCCCAGTATCCTTAATATTTACTTCTGTTCGTTCATCATCATCATTCTCTCTCTCTCTCTCTCTCTCTCTCCCTCTCTCTGCGATCAGGACTCAATCAGAGTAGGATTCCAGACTCTCACATGAAGTCAGCTGTCAGGTTAAGTGTGTTGATCGCCCCCACAGGCAGAACATCACAATTAGAGTCTGCCAGATGTTCATCATCATAACGATCTTTAACGTATGCTGTCCGTCGATCCCTTGTGCTTTCTTATTCAATCAACAGTTCTCCTTCCTTTTCTTAAACATCCAGTTATTTATTCAGTTTTTCTTCCTGCTAATTCTTCATTTTGTTGGTATATAGCTTTGGCATCTCCATTTTGTTGAGGTTTCAATCTCTTTGCATCTCTGTTTAGCCGTGCTTCTTTTGCTACATTGCATTTTATTACAATTTCTTTATTTAATCTGTTATACACATTTTTGTTATCCTTATCTTCTTCTTACATCCATTAGCTGTAAAATGTCATCTGCCATCCATTCTTTCTTGAATTTGTTCCCACAGGTGGTGGAACTCTTTTGATGTTTGTTGTATTGATTATTTTAGCATTTCTCAGTGTTTATCAATGCGTTGTATCTTCTCTATTGCATTGTACCGGTTCTTGATTGTGATGTTATATTTGTCTTGTAACCTCTTGTCCGCTTTAAGTAAATCTAAATTTAACTTGATATTTATTAACTAAGGCTCGTTTTGCTGCTTTTATTATTGCTCTAAGCTTCCCGACAACTGGTACATGATCACTATGTATGGTGACAGCTTTACAAAAAAGGAACACAACACAATACTGATGTTTCGGCCTACATGCAGCCTTCTTTCAGAGAGCAACACACAAACGGACAACAGAATAAAGATAAACTCTTACTAGAAAGCAGAAACATGGATGGCGTTAGACAACTTAAAGTAGCAACGGTATAAGGTAAGTGGGGAACAGGCAAATAATTATTGTAAAGCTGGTAGTGGTTTCTCTGAAGGCCGCATGTAGATCGATACGTCAGTATTTTGCTGTGTTCCTTTTTTTTTTTTTTTTTTTTTTTTACAAAATCTCTCACCATACCTTGTAGGTGTACTTTACTCGCCGTCACTGGCTCCTTGCTACCATCTCTACAGCAGCACTGCAGTTTGTTTGACTATGCCTACGGAAAGATGGATTGATGGAATATTAGACACACTAGGAGACATAACACAGTCGGAGAGACTAACAGAAGAGCAAGATACCGTAAACTCTATCGCCTTTCGACGCTGAAAGTGTGAGTACTGAATCATGAAAAGCAAACGAGGAAGGAAATAAGTACATTTTCTAATGAAATGCATTTAGTAGGTGGCTTTTTTACTGTTCACTACAATTACTTCTGTTTTCTTTTCATTTAAACAAAGTCCAATTTTCTCATGAAAAAAATAGCTGTTGTGTAACGAGTAATGATTTATCTTTCTCGCTCTTGTATATTATTTTATACTATAACACAATTATAATATATATATATAAATACTCATTTTATAATTTAATGGTATATCAATATAAAGTGCATTAGTACCTATATATTTAAATACATGTATCTGCATATCTCAAGTTGTTAAAATTAAATCCCACTCCCGTGATTCCATGCAGTTTTCCACTTTTTAGCGTTATAAGTATTTTTTTTTTTTAAGATTATCAGACTCCCAGACAAACTTTTATTTGTTGTAACTGGGTTTCATCACAAGTAAAACTGTACTTCATGTTTCAACTCGTTGTGGTGTACTTGCAGGTCAAGGTCTCTGCCATCACTTTACGTGAGTGCGTCCAAGGAAGAGCGGCTATGGGCAAGTAAATCTGATCAAAACAGTTGTCTCTCTTTTGTATACAATTGACTATCATGTTATTGTAGTACCAATTTCAGATACTTTCGAGTAAAGGTACCTTAGTGAAAGTTATTTTTCGTCCAAGGTTGATTATTTTATCAAATATTTGTATTATTCTGGTTGTTAGTCGTGCAGCCATGGATGCACCATTAAATGTAAAGCAGGCGTTGTCATATCAAAGGCGCTTGCAAACTTTCTTTTCGTCACCACCGCTGCCCAACAATCCAGATATGTGTTCAATTTCCAACTCTCCCATGAAACTAGCAGAAGCCGGGTTTGTTCGTATGCCTAATGCTTTACTCGATGAAGTTGAGTGCCGTTTTTGTGGTGCCAAATACAGAGGTTGGTCAGGTGAATCACCATTAGCTGTACATCGTACACTAAATCCAAAATGCAGCTTCCTCAATACAGTGAATACAACAGCATCAACAAATGCTACATCCACTACGAATGGAAATAAAACTAGCGAGTTAGATTCCCTCAGAAAGCGATTGTTCCCAGGACTGGATAATTCAACATCAAACATTTTAGATTTTGTGATATGGACCATCTGTTTATTCCAAAACAAGGAGGTGATATGTTGTTTGAGAGTCACAGACTTTTAACTTTTATTTATAAAGACCTTATTTCATCACATGCAGCATTGTATGCTGAGGCAGGTTTTGTGTATAATGTTACATCTAAAAGTGTCATTTGTGTGTTTTGCAATTTGGAATTGGACTTTCAGCCTAAAAGTATGTCTTTCATAGAAAACATTCATATTGAGAAATCTCAGTTTTGCCCTCTTGTGAAGATGTTTGATGTTGGAAACATTCCTATGGAAGCTGAAAAGAGGATCCGCGACAACGAATCTTTGCAAAATCAGAAATTACATGAGAATGATGGCAAAGTGAAATATGCAATAAAGCACATGGAATATGAAGATGAGTCAGTTCGTCTTGGAACATATTCTACATGGCCTAAATGGTTGGCCAAGGCAGTTCCTTGCCACAGAATGGCTGAATGTGGATTCTATTATACAGGTAGTATATTGTAAAAATTGTTTATAAATATATTACAATTATTTAGCTCACTAATTTTGTTTCAGCCTGTGTTTTCACAGTTTGTGTTTTCAACATTTCATGAAACCTTGCTATCATCATCCATAAAAAGAAAGGATTAAATTCCTAGTTCTGTAGAAGAAATAAAAATAACAAATTATATATTCCATGTTCAAGATGAGAAGGAATAAGCAGGCTTTATGAAACTGTTCAGGCTAAATTTCAAAATGTAACATTTCTGCTATCGTTACTATAAAATATTCCTATGTTTCTGTAGGTGAGGATCAGCAACTGGCCTCCTGTCATTGGAAGAGAGACAGTATTATAAAAAGATTCATTAGGCAGAAAAATACAAGAGGCTCCTGAACCACCACCTGCATCAAAGAATAACTTACTATTAAAGGACAGGCAATACAGGAGCAAATCTGTGGCAGTTTCAAAGAATCTGATACCAATACCTACTCTGCCAGGCAGCACCACTCCTCCCTGAACATGAACATTATAAAAACTGAAAGAAGAAATAGAAGGGGTTAAGAAATAGGAACACAAACAGGCCTAAAGTGAAAACCTATTGCAGTAGAGAACATAGATGTTAGCTATCCAACAGACTTTTAGGGCTGCTTTTATTAAAAAAAAATTTTTTTTTCAGATGGCTCTGCTACAAATACCAACTATTAATGAATGAATGGGAAGTTATTCTTAGACTCAAACTAAGTAACATTAACTCTGGTCATAGACACATGCAAACTCTCAAGTAATTACAGTGCTGAAATTGAATTTTCCAAGATTGCGGCAGATATGACCCTTCAACATAATAATTTGCATCATTAACTGGCTTTACTGATTGTTTATCAACCATGACAGCAGTGAAATCTCTAAAAAGTAATGAGCTAAAGGTAACTCTAGTTTGGCTTTCATAATTTTCAGAGTAAAGTACCCAGTGAACACCCTTGAACCGAAGTTCAAGGTAATACTGTAGTTCAAGGTAATGGGAACGTAGATAGACTGGCCAAATTTGGGGGAAGATTACAACAGAAAAGAGACTACAGAACAAAGGGGAAACAAGATCTCCCAAAATACAATGGTGAGGATGGATATTACAAACTACGAAACAGAATTATATATTTTTATTATTATTTTATAATATTTTGTCTCTATACCCGTCGCAACAAAATGATATTAAAAAAATAGAAGAACCTTGTCTGCTATGTGTATAGTGAATATGGTGTAGGTGTCCATATTTTTATAATCAGTTGCACATTTTTTGGGTAATGTGGCTAGCACTAAGCCCAACTATCTTTCTCAGAAAAAAATTCATTTCTCATTTAAGGCTTGATGGACCTAGAAAGAACCAGCCATAAGAATCAGCAACAAAACAGGACAGCTCCAATATATAAAACAAGGAGTCAGACAAAGTTGTGTTTTGTCGCCAGATTTGTTTTCACTTTACAGCAAAAATATTATGAGATCAACAGTAGACAAAAATGGAATTGAAGCCAATGGTCACAGCATAAGCAATTTGTGATATGTGGATGGCACAGTCTTAATAGCAGAGACAGAGAATGAACTACAAGAAATGATAGACATAATAGTAAGAGAAAGCAACAATGAAAGGTCTCAATCTGAATTGTAATAAGACAGAAGTAATGGTCATATTGAAGAAACAGTCATAACCATCATGAAGCATAAAAAATAAACAGTACAAATCTGAAAAAAATGCAACGTGTCAAATACTTGGGACAATAATAACATTAGATGGAGGATGCACCAGAGAAGTAAAAAGCAGAATAGCTCAGGTCAAAATAGCATTTCAGAAAATGAAAGATGTCTTATGCAATATATCATATTATCTATATCAATGGAAGTGAGAAAGAGAGTTAATTTGTGCTATATAGAGTTAATTCTGTCTTATGGAAGCGAATCATGGACAGTAGACTAACAAATTAAAAGATGATTTGAGGCCACAAAGATGGGATTTCTCAGAAGAATGTTGAAAGTTTCCTGGATAGCTAATGTTGAAAGTTTCCTGGACAGCTAAAAAGACCAATGAGGAAATTCTCAAAGAGCCAACACAAAAAGGGAGCTCCTATAAAACATCACAAAGAAACAATCAACATTTTTTGGGCACATCATGAGAAGAGGAAAGTTGGAATACTTGGTTACAACTGGCAAAATACAGGGAAAGAGAGATCGCAGATGACAGAGAGAGAAAATACTAGATAGCTTGGTGTCATGACATGGAAAACAGTCAACAAAGAGAATCGTATACGATGCACTGTAGATAGAAGATTGTGGAAGGTCATGACCGCCTATGTCAACCGGTATGGCACATGATGATGATAAACATAGAAAAGTTAGATGCATTTTAATACAAATGCCTCAGGAAAATACTTTGTATAACAAGGAATGAGTTCAAATCTGGGGCAGAAGGAATAGAAATGGCCATGCATAAAAAAATACTGTCTATAATAAATAAAAAAAAAAAAAAGTGGGCAGATGTCAGTCATGTGATAAGAAGATATAACAAGAGAATCAAGGAGGGAAGCTCTCAAATGAGAAACAGCATGCAAGCGAAAAAGCACTTTACCTAGAGAAATACTAAGAACACTATTATGAAAAGCATTGACAGCAGCCATCAAATCTCTTGCTGAAATTCAGAGGTTTGCCTAAAATACGGACATGTGCAAGACGCGCTATAAGATATGTTCCAAGTGTGACGAATATCAGCAAAGAATGATCAGACATTTTGACTTGACTTAATCCCCTTGTTAGCCGTGAGCTTTGAGCTCTTTACAGCTTAATGCCTCTCGCATGAAGGCGCAGGTCCTTCTCAGTTGTACAGTTGCAGAATACAATGTGCTATTGATGGATGGAAGTGTGGCAGTAACATGCTCCGTCGGTTTTGTAAATGGGGACAGTGTAGTGGCAGGTGATCTACTGTCTCAGATTGTTGACGGCAGTGTCTGCAGATTGGATCATGTTGTGTTTTTATTCTGCTCAGGTATTGATTGGTAGGAGCATGGCCTGTTCTCAGCTGGAATATCAGGCTTTGATCCCTTCATCTGAGCTCCCCCACAGGGTCGAGGGGGTCTGGTTTTGTTTGATATCTGTAGAGTAGGTGTCCAGTCTTAGCTGAAGCCACATATTTAACCATTCCTCGTTGTAGTTGTTTCTCAAAATTTGCTTGCATGTTTTGAGGCTAACTTGAACAGGAAGCTGTGGTAGAGATGCTCCCAGGTTAGCCAACCTATCCGCTCTCTCATTTCCTGCAATGTTGATGTGACCAGGGATCCATTGTAGAGTTACAGTCATGCCATAGGTAGTGGAGAGTTGGTTGGATAAAGATCTTATATTGGAAGTCTCGGATGTTAGTCTGCTTTCAATTGCTTCAAGTGCTGATTTTGAATCCGAGAAAATATATATATCTTATGATCAGACATGAATAGTTTTCTGTTTCCACTTATATGCCATCTTCAGCTAAAAAAAACAATGGAATAGAACCTGGAAACTAGTTGGTTGCAAAATCTAACCTGTCCCCATGGGTTGTTATACATTGAGGCGTTTCATCTTTAGGAAAGTCTGTTGATTTATATCTTTGATCATGCAGGGGTTCATAACAATGAAGGATCAGAAATGCTAGCTAGTAAAGGCATCAGTGTTGAAGAACCTAAACATAAATAGGGAAAAGAGACTTGAAACATCAGATGTATATGCCCTAATGAAGAATATGACAACCAAAGATAAGATTATAACTCTCATAATATGGAAATTTAAAACTGAATGTGGAACAAGTGAAACAAAATAGTGCATATATAACCAGTACACTACTGGAGTAATCAGTGTACTTACCTTTTATTGACTGCTAAAGGAGACTGAATATCTGTGGCTTTGTCCAGAGTTGATTCTTCAACATTAAAAAAGGTAATATAATAGCATATATCAGCAACACATTTTGGTGTATAATGAGGCTAGCAAGACACAAAGAATACCCTGGTCATCCACTGCACCCGAGTCCATCTTCAGACATCTTGACTTGACTTACCAATGATTCAGAAAGACTCAAATGAGAGAATGAGATGAATGTATTGAGCAACTCTTCCTCACTTTAATCCAATTCACCATACATGTTTTTTTTTCATCACTCATCTATAACACAAGTTCTGTGGTGAAGAGCAAGCAGAGTAGAGACAGACATGTAGCTGCAAACCTACACTCAGGTAGCTTAGGCCATATGGTCATTTAAAGAAGCTAAATAAATCACTTCCACTTAGGAAGCTGATGAGTATCAAATGGCAAGACAAGATCCCAGATATCATCATTTTGGACAGAGCTAATATCCACAGCATTGATACTGTTCTTATGCACACACATACCTGCTACCAAATGTCAAAAATACTTAATATGTCCAGCTGCTGAAAAGTAAACACCTATAGGGTGAATAAAAGAAGCTTCAATATTAATCTTGACATATTGGAAGATGTGGCACAAAATAGAACTAAAAACTGCTTGGCACACATCTCTTCAATATGGTATAAAGCTAGTGAGACATCAATACTTATTAGTAGCAGCCAAAGGAAGGAAGACAAGAAAGGCTCTTGAAATAGATCTTTCACATCAACAACAATTACATATCCATATTAAACTAGATTATTCTAGACCAGTATCTGGCTTAACTTTAACATTCACATACATGACTAATGTAAAGATTGGATGAAATATTTGGTCTTCATCAGTGACAGATGAACCATGACAACTCTTACTTCCCATTTCAAGTCTTCTTTACTTTTTAATTCTCTTGTCTTACTTATCATTATTGTTTTTTCTGCTTTTTGTATTTATTTTGTGGAATACTGTATTTGTTTGTGAATTTTATCTCTGAAATATATTTCCAAATTTATTTTCAATAACTCATAAATGAAAATTGCGAGCTTATTTAAAATGTCTTATTTGCTTGTGATACCATATTCTGGAAAATCTGGTCTCTTAAAAAGACAAACGTTACTCCAATATCTTGATACTTTTGTCTAATTTTATTTTTGTCCTTGTCGGTATCAAAATAACTTTAGCAATCAAAGCCTTGTGATCATGTGAACTTGACTGTTTGTCCTGTTTCATGTTGGAGGAGTAGGAACAACATCATGGCACACGATGAGCTGGTTGTATGGCTAGTACTCTTATGTGTACACATGTGTCCTGATTTTACCTCTAAACCTGCACAATGGCTGACACACTTCGGCAGGCTGGATCTTGGTTCAACATGGGATTTTTCCTTTTCGTAGGGTGGATTACATTTTTTAAAATTAATTAAATTATTAAATTTTATATTATGACATGGTCAGTGCCATGCCAGACTGTTCTACATTCCCACTGAAAATCTTGGGTACTGATTTTCTGAGGCTGAAATCTCAAGGCCATATCACTTGGATAAAAGCATCTGACTGTTGGGGATCAAACTTGGATTGGTTAATCAGCAAAGTACACTAACCACTTTACTGTGGCATCAAAGCTCTCCATTTTCTTACTATCTTCTTGTTCCTTTCAGCCCCTTGTGGAGCAAAGGTTTTCAACAAACACTTTCCAAGCCGTTCTGTTTCTTTTAAGATCGTTCCATGTCTTCCCCATCCTCTTCATCTCTGCATTCACTTGTTTTCTCCAAGTATATTTTGGTCTTCCTTTTTGTCTTCTCCTCTGGGGATTCCAAAAAAGTGCTTGTCGTGTAATACTTGTTTCCCCACTATATTCCCATTAAATAAATAATAATAATGTTATTTTGTACCTATTTTCATTTCAACCTAATCACCTCAGGTTTCAGTGACAAAGTGATTTGCTTTGCTTGTGGTGTTGGCCTCAGTGACTGGTCCCCAGAAGCTGATCCGGCATTACAACATGCCAAAGCATCACCGCAGTGTATGTTCTTACTGCAATCTAAAGGCAAGGACTTCATTGATAGTGCACAAAATGTACAGGTGAAACCTCTTTTCTCTCAGTAAAATGTATAGTATTACCACGTGCATAATAATACACATTTACTTCAGATTGAAAAATTAATTTATGCACAAAATTAAATTGTAAAAACTGTCATTATTTCATGTAATGAAAAGTTAACTATCTTCATTTATTGAATGATTAATTTAGTACAAATTAGCCTTTAGTCTTTAATTCATATTTCAGACTTCCGTTTCCAAGATGGTGGAACGAAGTTCGTGTTCTCTCGATTGCTGCAGAAATTGCATTTGGGGACTGATTAATTTGGGCTCTCCATTGCAATTTTCTGCGTTAAAGTAAAAATGATGTTCTACTTACAAATCTGCGCCAATGAAGCGGAGTTGTACACACGTCAATTTTCCTTTTTGACAAGTTAAGTGTTGTGAATGCGACCTTCCACCATCTAGAGTTGATCTGTGGTTTATGTCAACACATTGAGTGCTGTTCAATGACCGTCTTTGGAATTGTTTGACGCAAGTTATTTACTTGTTACAACTCATTAATGTGGACTGCTCCGTCAAGTCAGCCGAAGTTTTTTCTCTTTAGGGAATTAGCAATGTGTTTAATTCGTTGTAGGCTGCATTCACTAGAGTAATTGGGAATCTTTGTGCGCAGCCATTGTTGTGTGTGCTACGTCATCATAATGGCTCATCGTATATCCCTAGACCGACCCTATGCTAATCTTATGGTCTGTTGTTTGATGTGCAACGGAGATAATCTGACGACTAACTGTGTTTTATATGTTCGGAATTGGAGTAAAAAATGATGTCCTAACACCATCAAGCGCTATTAATTAAAAAAAATATGACGATCATCATTTTCAGGAGGATGTGAACTTCGGTCAATATGGTGGATAGGCGGCAGGAACCACTGAAGGCTATGTATGAAAAGTGTTCCTTGTTGCAGTTTCCTCATATTCCAAGTCCGGCTTGTTGCAGGAGCTACTGAGCTAAGTGCTCTGTGCACACCGTGAGCTGTGTGTTTCATCCGTTTGATAATGTTTTGATATTCCAATTGTTTACGATGAATGATGATATCGTATGACAAGGAACAGTTGACTGTGTTCACTTTCTGTGCGGTTTCGCCTATGTCTTTTGGCATGTGCTGAGACTGCTATGATGGGGACTACAGCTACCTTTCTTTGTTTGGGAGATGAGTTAGTAATTCGGATGATTCCACGGCACGGGCGGTTGAGCAATTATGGATTTAATTCATTTGCAGTGATACCGGGGCCTTCCATAACCATATCCATAGTTTAGATTGGCATCATCACAGTCGGGGTTCTGCCTCTTGTAACAATGAATCACGGTTTGTAGTTAGTTCGCACGAGATTGATGTCTTTTGCTCTGAGGCTGGTCTGATCAACAAGTTACAGATTGAAGGGGCGATTGTTGCAAATATCTGCTCAATCTACATTGGCAGGGGGTCGGAATGTGGCTCTCAAACAGAACACAAACCAGACCGACACATTTAATGCTTGTTATACAGGAGACAGATGTGGACCAGAGGCCGCAGTTAATGGCAAAACAAAGACCAATCTCTATGACAATGACTGCACACACACACAATTGAGAAGTGGAACCAATTCTGTTTACTGGTATCTGAACTATGCCACGCCCCAGAAGACTCACACCATTCGAATTTATCATCAAGCTAGCACTATGATTCGGGTAAAGAATGCCACTCTACAGGCTTCTCTGACAGTGGTGGTGTAGTGTTCCAGTATAATGATATATCATACCCAAACATTCATGTGAACACTATTGTAGTCACCACACAAGCGACAATGGTACACATTAAGATTGAGTTCTCACCGACCATTTCGCAAGCCGACAGTGCACTGACGGTGAGTGAGGCACATTCATTTTCAGACACCTATTGTCTGGACGGACATTCTTGGATGTTTTGTGCAGTGTGTAGTGGGTGCTGCTTAGGCTACAACGTCATCATCGGTAAGTATCACGGCAACTGTTCACAGGGATCTATGGACACGACTGCTCCGGGTCTTGTCTTAGTGTCTGTCCTTTATGTGAGGAAAAATCCAGAAAATGCCTACAATGTAAACGTCCTAGCTACACCTGTAGTGACACTGTCCCGATGGTAATTTTGGGCTACAGTGCAAACAGATGTGTTATGATGGCCGTGACATCATATGTGACCCGGAAAGTACAGACTGTACATGCAAGGAAATGTACTATGGATCAGGCTGCACTCTCAAATGTCCGGACAACTGTTTTAACGACACCTGTGAATAGTCAACCGGAACGGTACATGCAAGGGAACGTTCTACGGGTCAGATTGCACTCTCAAATCTCCGGACAGCTGTTGAACGAAACCTGTGAACAGTTAATCGGGGCCTGCATCTCGTATGTCGATGATTCCCACGTTAAGAAGAGTACTACAACAAACCAAGCATATGGATACCTTAATGTATTTCTGTGCTGGACATGGTTCATTCTTGGTGTTTTTCCGTGAAACCATGGCTCATATCTTGATGTGTTTCTGTGCTAGCCATGGCTCATATCTTAGTTTGTGCGTGTGTGTGTGTGCTGGCCATGGCTCATATCTTGGTGTGTGTCATGTTAGTCATATCTCATATCTTGGTGTGTGTCATGTTAGTCATATCTCATATCTTGGTGTGTCCGTGTTAATCATGTCTCATATCTTTATGTGTGTATGTGTTTAGTCATATCTTATATCTTAGTGTGTATCTGTGTTAGTCATGTGTCATATCTTTGTGTGTACATGTTTGGGTTAGATATCTCATATCTTTGTGTGCATGTTTATGTTAGTCATATCTCATATCTTTGTGTGTGCATGTCTGTGTATGTCACATCTCATATCCTTGTGTGTGCATGGCTATGTTAGTCACATCACGTATCTTTGTGTGTTCATGTCTATGTTGGTCATATCTCAATTCTTTGTGTGCATGTCTATGTTAGGCATGTGTCATATCTTTGCGTGTGCATGTCTATGTCAGTCATATCTCATATCTTTATGTGCATGTTTATGTTAGTCATGTGTCATACATCTTGATGTGTGTCGGTGTTAGTCATGCCTCGTATCGCTGTGTGTATGTCTGTGTTGGTCACATCTCCTGTCTTTGTGTGTGCATGTGTGTGTTAGTCACCTCTAGTGACTCGGCAGATGGTGCTCGTAAACCTGGGAGGGCCGACCATTAAGGGCAGAATCCTCCTACAGAAAAGATCATCTGCTGCCTTGCAGGAAGATTGGGGACAATCAAAGGCTAAGGAATGCAAACCTGAATAAAATTCTGGCTGAAATCGGATACACTGGGCCACTGGCACAGAACACAGTGCAACGTTTTAACGGGTGTTCAATCAGAGTGGATCTGGCGGACTCTATTGTGATGTTCTGTCTGTGGAGGTGATCAACACACTTAACCTGACAGCTGACTTCATGTGAGAGTCTGGAATCCTACTCTGATTGAATCCTGATCGCAGAGAGAGAGAGAGATATCTGTTCTTCTGCCTGTTTCAGCAATCATTGAAGCATTCGTCTACAGATTGTTCCTGTCTTGCAATGATTGAACATGTTATATTCTTGCCATTGAGAATGCTTATCCTGCTTGCACCCCTTATGGCGATGTGTTCCAGCATTCTTTTAAATTGTAGATTATCCTTTGCTTCCTTGTCGCTATCCTGTGAGAAGTGTTCTTTTAAAGCCTGCAATGTCGTATGTGTCTAATTTTAAGGTTTTCAGCACAATGGCAGACCTCACCAACCTGTCAGCCATCTCATTGCCATGAACTCCCTTGTTTCTGGGGGTAATATATCCAAGTTAGGTTGTCAACAGGAGACATGTTGAGTAGGTGCACCTACACTCACTGAGTGTGTTCTTGTCAATCTAGCAAAGCATGCTTTGTAAGTGATTCACTATGACCACATGTGTTGTTGGTCTTTTAACCAGCCATGTCATAGCTTCTGTCACAGCCTCAGTCTCCATACATGTGCTGGAGGTAGTAGTCTTGTAGGCTCCTGCACCTTTATCAACTTTTCATTAGAATATGCAACAAAACCCCATCAGTGTAGATGATCGGGTCTTGAAGCTGGGAATGAAGTTGGGAATGACGCTGGTTAGCCCATGCTTGTCATGCGCATCTATCCAATCCCTGCCAGTAGATATGTCCTCCATATTGCATACGCTCCGTAGTGTGGCCTCAGCCTCTGCCAACCATGGTCTGCCACGTTTAATGGAGTTGCCTGTCATTGATTTTTTTCTGGTAGCGGTGGATATATTTTGTTACATGCTACCCCAGCTACGCTTACACTTGCATGTACTTATGTCATGCTTGGATGTCAAACAGGAACTGCATTGCTAGGATTGGTGTATCCTTCATGCATATAGCCTCATTCTGTACGTTTTCCAATTTAGCTAACTGAGTGTGAGATAGGGTAAGAAAGCACAGCCTGTAGTTGATGACTGGCAAAACCGGTGCCTGGATTAAGAGGTATAGCATTTATGGATGGAAACCAGACCTTGCAATAACCTTTACTACATTCAATCCTTTCCTAGCAAATTGGACTACACTGTTTTTATGTTTGAAGGACAATGATCTGACCAAAGAGATTCCAAGGTACCCCAAACTGTGGACCCTTTAAATGTGCGTTCCATTATACAAATTAGTCTATCTTGATGTAATTAATAATTTGCCATTTAATTAAAATAATTAACTTATTAAAATATTCTTTATTTTGTGTGATGGAAACATTTGTCACTTCATTAAGATAGCAAGTTGAAATGTTGATAATAATAAACAATGATAAAAATATGTACCTGTAAAGATATTTTTTTCTTTTCTAGTTAATTGTTGAAAAGGACCAAGATACAACTTTTTCACAGACAACAGGTAAGAAAAATGTTATTTGGTGAAATATTTTTCTCTGTTGCAGTATCTAATGTTATTGTCACTTCAAACTAATTGAAAATTTAAACGCAGGTCATTAGCTTGGTCATATCAATCTTTCTAAGAAGATGCTTCAACAGTGTATATTTGACAGTGAACTACATAAACTATCAAGAGGTTACTATCATTAGACTGTTGATGTTCAGATTGTTAACCTAGAACCATCATCCTAAATTGTAACATAATTTTTATTTATTTATTGGATTTCCATCTCCTGTAATTGTCTTTTGTCTCATTATCATCATCATCAACAAGCAACCAGTTTTTTAAGGAACTGAGGTCCTCAACAATCCTATTCTATTATATTTTGAAGTTTTGTTGGCTTATATGTTCTAAAGGATGGGGTAACCAGTCAAATATTAACTCTTATGAGTAAAGTAAGTACAAAAATAAAGAGCCTCCATCACGCCAAGTGGCGTATAAGGAATATGGTGTTAGTGACCATAAAGTTTACAGACCTTCAGCACATGAATGATTTTTGGGGTAACGTGGTCGGTATTACGTCCGTGCCGCTTTACTTTCCCAGAAAAAAAATCCGGTACCCATTTAAGGCTGGGTGAACCTGGAAGCCGTCAGTTAGATTGAACCCTATCTCTTGTCCTTTGTAGTCCAGTTCACTAACCACTGAGCTATCGTGGCTCACAACTCTTATGAGTAGTTTCTTATATTAAATTTTCATTCGGTTGTAGTGTTAGAGTTCTTTGCTTCTCTTCTAGACATCAGCAACAGAAGGGTTGATTTTCTTGTCTCCTTTGTACTATTATCTACAGTACACTCTAGAGCAAATAAAATCGTGGCATCCAGAATTTATTTACTATTACTTGTGAGTCTAGCATACAAATAGACACTAAAATGTGATAGTTTTAAATCAGTCATCTAAGATGGGTTTTAACAAACCTATGCAGCTATAAGAAATGCACTGAAGGTTAACCTGTTAGCTTGTAACACATTTTTAGTTTAATTTTCTTGTCATAGCTTCATTTTCTCTTTAGAGCGTTATGGGCTCGTGAGGAAAGTATGTCGGTGGCTGGACCCAGGATGCAAGATGCCCTAGGTGAACTTGAAAAATGGACGAACACCTGGTTCTTACCAATCAATGAAAAAAAAACTACATATACAATTTTCGGCCTATCAAGAAACACACTCTCTGCAAACTTGAAAATAAAAGACCATACACTTAAAACCCAACATATCTTGGCGTCACCATGAATCACAGAATGACTTGGAAAAATCAGATAGGCAGAGCAAAGAAAAAAGCCAGAAAATGAACAAATATTATGAAGAAATTGGCAGGAACGGACTGGGGGGCAGACAGCAATATTTTGAAAAGACTTTTGTAGGAAGAGTCAGACCAGTTCTAGAGTATGGAGTCACAGCCTGGGCTATGGCTTCCAAATCACGCCTTAGCAAAATTAACAGAACACAGAACACAGAACCAAGCTGCCATATCATCACTGGTGCTATGAAATCTACACCTATCAAGACTCTAGAAACGGTGACAGGTTTACAACCCTTAGATGACAGACAGGTCACTAAAGTATTGCAACAAGCGGAGAAATATAGAAGGCTCCTTAGCCACTCCATGCACCAGAGAATAACTGGTTCCGGAAATGTACGACTAAAGAGGAGAAACTTCACTGCAATTGCCAATGAACTAACTACTGGAGACCCAGTACTTTCCCAAATAATATCGAAACCCTTGGGCCCTTCTGATATGTCTCCTCATGGAAAACATAAAATACCAGAACTTAAGGAAATATAACAGGAATCATGAAAAAAGGCACCCAATCAGACACAGAAAGAAAACACGTAGCAGAAAAACACATACACGATACCTACACACAGGACTCTTGGTCCCACAAATACACAGATGGCTCTGCTACAAATGCCACCAGAAATGGAGGGGGAGATGTGTTCTTGATGCTGAATAACCAGGATGAGATCACCAAGTCAATAGCTACTGGAAAATTCTCAAACAACTTTAAAGCAGAAACTGAGGCCATCAGAGATGCTGCAACACTGGCTACTCAACACAAAAATAACATGCACAATAAACTGGTGATTCTGACTGATGCACTGTCAGTACTATCAGCTCTAAAAAGCCCCAAGAACAATGAACTAGATGACTTGAGAACAATCCTGGACCAACTATGCAATAACTTCCAGAGAGTAGTCATTCAGTGGATACCATCACACTGTAATATACACGGGAACGAACACGCAGACAAATTAGCTAAAGAGGGAAGGAGATTACCACAAGAGAACCATCCGCTCAGTTATAATGAAGCCAAATTGATCCTCAAAGGTCAGTTCCGTGAAAAATGAAAACGAGAACACCCAAAGCATAACGAGAGTGACGGATACCACCAACTATCAAGGATGGATCAAGTTATCATACTTCGCCTACGCACTGGCCACATTAGAATGAGAAATCACATGTTCACCAAATTCAAAATAGGTACAACCAGCCTATGCCACTGTACACTGGACAATATGACTACAAAACATGTTCTACAGGATTGCCCCAAGTACACAGACCTGAGAAGAGCAATGTGGTCCACGCCCACCTCCCTGGAAGAGAAACTATATGGGGCAATCGATTCACTTAAACAGCTGACTTCATGTGAGAGTCTGGAGTCCTACTCTGATTGAGTCTTGATCGCAGAGAGAGAGAGAGAGAGAGAGCAATTTTCTCTTTACACTTTACAGCACCATATGATCTGTAATTGATTAATATCAGTTTTTAGAAACAAGGTTGTTAATGTTAATTTCAGTATTTTTCTTTTCTAATTTCTAATTCTCCAAGTCAGTACCTTTTTATAACTGTATTAGCTTCATCACAATCAATCTTCATTCCATCAGTGTGCTATAATATGCCAGACCCCAACACTAGATGCTTCTTCTGCAATCATGGCTCATTCTGACTTGGCTTACTGACTATCTTATGAAATGTCTCTTTCAGTGATTTGAATGCCCCATATAGTTTCTCTTCCAGGGTGGTTGGTGTGGGCCATATTGACCTCTTCAGGTCTGTATGCTTGGGGCATACTGAATGGATGTATTTTGTTGTCATGTTATCCAGTGTACAGTGGCATTAACTGGTGGTTCTTATTTTGACTTTAGTGAACATGTAATTTCTCATTCTGTTGTGACGTGCATAGATGAAGTATGATGACCTAATCTCTCCTTGATAGTTGGAAGTATTCACTCCTCTTGTTATAATTTCAGTGTTCTTGTGTCCATTTTTTGTGATTTTGGCCTTTGGTGAAGGATTTAGCTTCTTTGTAGTTGATAAGATGGTTCTCTTCTGGTAATCTCTCTTCTGCCGTAGCAAGATTGTCTGCGCAATTGTTTCCTTTTATACTGCAATGTGATGGAATTCAATTGATGGCCACTCTCTGGATATTCTTGCACAGTTGCTCTAGAGTTGTTCTCAGGCCATCATCAGTTATACTAGCATCATTATGTTTTTTAAATATATGTTTGAGTTGCATCTTTTCACGGGTTAAATTTGTGTCTTTTTGCAGGTTAGAGTTTTGTCTTTTCGCGGGTTAGAGTTTTGTCCATTCATGAGTTAGAGTTGTGTCTTTACATTGGTTAGAGTTTTGTCTTTACATGGGTTAGATTTTTGTCTTTACACGGGTTAGATTTTTGTCTTTACATGGGTTACAGTTTTATCCTTACATGGGTTACAGTTTTATCTTTACATGGATTAGTTTTATCTTTACATGGGTTACAGTTTTGTCTTTACATGGGTTACAGTTTTGTCTTTTTCATGAATTAGAGTTGTGTCATTACATGTGTTAGAGTTTTGTCTTTTTTTATATATTGAGAAGCTAGCACACTTACAACATCTCTAGTCTGATTGCATTTGAATCAAGTTAAACTACAGTTAAACTGCTCACTAAAGGTGAATGGGAAAATATAAAATGCCCAATAGTGTTTTTTAATCACATCTGGTGTAAATTAAGTTATTTTTTATATGGTAACATGTATAAAATGTATCTGCTCAAAATATATACATTTATAATGTATATAAAGACCACATTACCCCAAAAATCATGTGCCGAAGGTCTGTAAAATTTATGGTCACTAACACCATATTCCCTATACGCCACTTGGTGTGACGGGGGGTACTTTACTTACTTTTAATGTATATAAAAATTAAGTTATTAATAAAATAATAAATAAATTATATATTTCATAATTTAACAGAACATGGCCCAGCATCATCACCTACAGTCTCAAGTTCATCATCTTCACCATTACCTGCAGCAAAAACATCACCAGCATTGTCATCACCAACTTCTGCACCAGGATCCCCTGTTCTAGACCAGGAAGCAATCAAAGCAGCCTTGGCATGTCAGTACACTCTAGAGCAAATAACTCGTGCCATCCAGAATTTCTTTACTATTACTTGTGAGTCTAGCATACAAATAGAGACTAAAATGTGATAGCTTTAAATCAGTCATCTAAGGTGACTTTTAACGAACCCATGCAGCTATAAGAAGTGCACTGAAGGTTAACCTGTTAGCCTGTAACACATTTTTAGTTTAATTTTCTTTCTGGATTGCATTGTATTATTGTTTGTCCACCTACAGTGTGCTTGACACATCAATATGTATATTATAATTCATCAGGAATCAGAGCTTGTAGAAAATTATCAGTGCTATAAGCACATTATAAAACTTTCTGTCTTGTAAGAATTTCCTTAAAAATAGACTAGCAAATCCTTACACTGCATTTATAAGGAAGTTCGCTTAAACAGACATCTGACTTCATGAGAGAGTCTGAAATCCTACTCTGATTGAGTTTTGATCGCAGAGAGAGAGAGATAAGGAATTTACATACTATTTGTGTGATTTCATACATTTTTTTTCTTTTTAAGATAAATCAATAACTTTTCTTTAAATTTTGAAAAAAAGTCTTTTATTATGTCATATAAATATGCATTGTTATGTTGGAAAGTAAGTTCTCTATGAGAGCTATTTTTAAAACATGTGTATTGACTTATATATAGCCGGGATGCATTTGTACTCAGCATTTTTAGTATTTGTGTGGATGTGGGTATACACTATCTGCGGTGTGCTGTTATAGTTGCTCAGATATGCTTCCCTATTTTAGCACCTTTATTCCCTTTGATTTAAGATACACCTTTCTGTGACCCCCTCCTCAGCCTTTATTCCCTTTGATTTAAGATACACCTTTCTGTGACCCCCTCCTCAGCCTTTATTCCCTTTGATTTAAGATACACCTTTCTGTGACCCCCTCCTCAGCCTTTATTCCCTTTGATTTAAGATACACCTTTCTGTGACCCCCTCCTCAGCCTTTATTCCGGGAAGATATTGAGATAATTACTTTTCACCACTCTCCCCTTTTTCTCTTTTGGCCATTCTATGTCACCGACTTACGGAGGAAGGACTGGGATTTTATGGCAGCTAAATCTTGTTATATTTAAAAAAAAATTGGTTTCCATTAATGAAGTTAGATCTCAGCACACTTCTTGTGTTCATGTTTTATGTGTCCTGTTTATTGTTTTTATTTTCTGAGGAAGGCTCTATGTAGGCCGAAACGTCATTGTTTTTTTTTTGTTATGTTCTCTCATGTAAAGCCATCATAATACACAGTGTTCACTCTGTTCCCTACTCATCATCTTTGCTACAGAACCACCGTTTTGTGCCCGTATTCTAAAAACTGATGTCTGAGTGATACTTTTGGCTTTGTAAGAATTTTTTGGGTCTGATGTACAGGTTTGTATTTTTTAAATACAGAATGTATGCATTACTACTTTCATGCACTTATCTTTAATTTAACATGTGTATATGAAGTTGAGTTTCATTAGTAGAGTAAGCAGTTGAATGTTAACAAATAAATCATTCAGTGCATGAGCACTAGTAAGTTGGCTGCTGATTAAGTAGCCCATTGTTTATCATTCCGTTTGGCCAATATTGTATATTGTAATTTTCAGTGCTGTAATGTTCATTCATTTTTGAGTACAAGTGTGGAACCAGAAATGGAACTGTCGCATCAATGTGGGACACAAGTTAACACCTGCCCTTCTCCTAGATACTGTAATTAAGGCAGGATTCACCGTATTCATTTTTCACTATCAATTTCCTGCTGGAGATGTTTAGCTGTTTTAATGTTCCAAATATGTAACCACAAATGTAAGTCGATGAGATTAGCATGTTCACACTATTATAATGTACTTCACCTGCAACAACACTGTTTGCCTCTTTAACTCCAGCTTCCGGTTCTGTTCCCACCCAAGAGAGTGCATGTATATTATATAATGATGCACAGATTGTAGAGATGAATTACTGGTATAGTTATAAGACATAAAACCTTACTTTATACTTGTTGTAAAATATCGACTGAACTATACTGTAACATGGTATCATATCTGATAGGTCATGTGAGAGGCCTCAGCTGGCTCGTGCACATCAGAAAACAAATTGCAGTAACTATGTTTGTTTACTTTTTCCCAGTTCGATACCCAAATACAACACTGCTACTTGGCATACTTAAGGCAAAAGATGAACATTACGGACGTCTGTGTGAAAAGAGTCAAGAAGTGCTTGAAAAAGAAGCATTATGCAAAAAAAAAGATGCCCAATTCCAGGCTAAAGAAGCTCAACTTAAAGCAGAAAGGGCAGTATATCAGCAGCAGATTACAGCCAAGGAAAAACAATTACAGCGTACCACATTTGAGTTGGAGTTACGGAACTTTGTTAGAACAGAATTGGAGCAGAAATATGAAGAGCAGATACAACAACAGAAAGAAGTGAGTTAAATTATGTAATGACTGATTCACAAGTGACAGTATTTAATTATTTGTGCTTTTTTTGCAACAAGTATATTCACATGAGTAACATTCAAATTAATGTTATCATGTACATTTATATGTTTCATTATACTGTACCTTACTATTTTTCCTCTTCTACTCACTATATAGGCATGTCGTAAGAGGCGACTAAGGATGTTGATCGATGGCTTGACAAGCTGTCATTGTAAAAAGCATTGTTATGGAAACAGAACCATAGATTTTAGAAGCAGTGATCTCTGCAATATGTGCCATTTTGGCACGCAAGGTTTCTGTTTTTGAGATGGCTCGAAAGGACAATAGATAGATAGATAGATTCACTATATGTGTTTCTATAATGAAAGCTCTACAAGTACATTCATTAATGTTCATTTGGAGGAAGGAACAGTTAAGGGGGCTCTTTTATCCATCTCTATTTTGAAATGCAGAAAATATTTTAATAAGCAATTAATGTAATACAGTAAATTGTTTTTCAAGGCTTACTTAACTTGGGGTTATTTTTTATCATATTTCCTTTAAAAAAATTTAATAAACTGTAAACTATTTGAAGTGAAGGTTTGGTGATATTATTGATAGAAAATCTTACTTATGTTGCCTTCTCAAAGCTTATAGTTAATATAAAAGAATCACAATGTTAGTTTACATTGTTGCAGTAAAGTGTTATGTCCATTCAAAATGTGTATTTGGAGTGGAAACATGATAGGATAAAACAGGAAATTAAATCCCAATATTAAATGGGTGGATGTGGAAAACAAAACAAATAATAAAGTTTGAAACAGCTGAAGATAAAAAAAAACAACTATTAAACAGAAGCAAGATAATATTTGCCTGTATGGTGAGGGACACCTGAACACAATGATAAATAAAAAGAAAAAGTAAAGGGCCCCCGTCACGCCAAGTGGCGTATAGGGAATATGGTGTTAGTGACCATAAATTTTACAGACCTTCAGCACATGATTTTTGGGATAATGTGGTCGGTATTACGCCCGTGCTACTTTACTTTCCCAGAAGAAATCCGGTACCCATTTAAGGCTGGGTGAACCCGGAAGCTGTCAGTTGGGATCGAACCCTACCTCTTGTCCTTTGTAGTCCAGCTCACTAACCACTGAGCTATCGTGGCTCCCATAGGTATTATTAGGGTGGGTAAATGGAGTGAGGTTGCAGATGTGAATGTATACTGTAGAAGATAAGTTGATTCTAGGAAACTTTGTGGGGAAAGAGAAGGAGACTGCTATGCAGAACAGGGGAGAGCACAGATTCAAGACCAGTAGATGACCAAAATACTGGCACTGAGATGAGCTCCTGAGATATAGGCAGTTTTGATAACAATATACAGGGTGAATCAAAAGTAGGTGGACAGTAGATAATAAGATTTATTTTGAGTTTACAATACAATTAAATTTTAATAAACAATAATTACATTAGTATTTAAATTATGGTTCTCTGAAAAGAAAAAAAAAAGATTAAATTTAAATAAATTGAGTTATAAAATTGAATATAACACAAACTCCTTAAAATAAATATTATAATTTACTTTCCACCTACTTTTGTTTCACTCTATATAGCTAGATAGAACATGGGAATTGCACAGAAACTTTTTAATCGACAGAAGTACTTATACAATGACTTTGACACAAGACTGCCAGTTGTGACCATGATGAAGAATGTAGATTGTTAGGAGTAGTAATCAAGGAGTTTTAGTTTAGTTTTGTGTATACAGGACAACTTGTGCTTACCTAGATAGAAATTTTTATATCAGAGCTGTTGAGCTGGATAGCTATGCCAGTCCAGGGAGACGATTTCCACTGGTAAAGATCTTAGAGATTGAGTGAAGAAAGGTGATGACTGCACCACTACCTGTTTGAAATGGTGGTAGCCTCTATCATACAGGAATGGCTAACATCTAATATATTTCTGAAACTCTGAAGATAGTAAGTTTTAACCAGATGCAGTGTTGTTAGTGAAATCTAAGAAAGGCTCATTAGTTTAATGATGTGGATGGATATATGTCAACTGATTTTTCTAATTGATTGAATCTTAATTGAAGACCCATGATGACAAATAAACCCATCAAGAAATCAAAAACTCTGTTTTTTTTGTTCCTTAACACACATAAGTGTACATTGTAATTATTGTTCAAAAGAATTCTTCAACTCCATCATTATCTAACTACACTGTATCACCTATGCATGTCTCAAGTGTGCCAACACAATTTATTGGTAGCTCAAGATCACCACCTCCGCATACTATACACACAATAATATCAGTCATACATGCAATTTTTAATACAACTCATCCACTGAATGACCCTTGTATGTATGTATATAATACAATTCAGTGTAGAAAAAATTTAGGGAAATAGAAGCAATACTGGAGAGCATAAAAGAATGTCATGGAAGGAAGTCAACTGCTGAATTGATTAACAACTGTAAAGACAGAAATCATGGATTTATATGATTATTTATGCCAGAAGACATGGTACTTGATGATTTATAAACATGTTTGATATCTATTAAATATATGTTTTATATCTATTACACCTACAGATGTTACATCAGCAAAGAGAACAAATAGAACAAAGAGATCAGGTCATAGAATACAAAGAAATTCAAATCCAGGACCAAGAGAAACACATACAGTCATTAATGGCTGAGCTTAAAAGGAGACAAGAAACCCCTTCCAGTGGTGAGTTTGTGTAGTTTTGTATTTAAGAGCATGTGCATGCCATCTTTTATTAGGAAATTTTGATCTAATAATAACTATTGACATGCATCAACAGAAAAGTATGTTTGTTTGTCTGCCAACATAGTTAATTTTTTTAAATTTGCTCATTCATTTTAGTATCCTGTCATTCAGAAAATAGTATTATATATATATATCCCTTTACTGTTTATTGTAATAGTAAGTAAGAAAAGCATCTCTTTAATAGATGAACTACCAGCAACATGCTCACTCATGCATGTGTGCACACAAATACCTTTTTTCTCAATTAATTACGGATTTTAAAATACTAATAATTGTATTTTACAAACAATTCATTTTTTTTCTATAAAACAAATTATGTAATATTAATTTGGTATAAAAGTGATTTTGTTTTTCTACTGCTGTAGATGATGAAGAATCCACCTCCTCAGATCTGGAAAATAGTAACTCTGACTTCGGCAGCAATTCAGATGAGATTCCATTGGCAAACTGCAAAGTGTGTCTTACTAAGCCATTACAGATAATGTTTCTACCTTGCAAACACATTTGCTGTTGTGACAGTTGTGCTTCACATCTTCGTGGCAAGAATTGCCCTATTTGCAGAGAGAGCAGCATTGGATTTGAGAAAGTATATCTTATTTAAACAAATATCTTGCATACCAACCATCGAAGACATGTTTCAAGTCTCATTGTTTTTTAGAACTGAATAAATTTAAAAAGTAAAAGGTTTATGTTACGTCTTGAGAAATATGGAGAATATGGTGTTATTGCCCTTATTTTCCCATAACCTTCAGCACATTTATTGGTGATGTGGTCAGTATCATACAGAGCCCCTCTATTTTCTCAGAGAAAACCTTTGGTGGTTATAAAATGTAAGGCTTGGTTAAACCCCAAAGCTGTGGTGATCTAAAACAGTTTGTCACATTGTGTTTTGAACACAGACCCACCATGGCTTCTGAACTAAATTTATTTAGTCCTAAATTTGGTATTTCATTGCACAAATTATGTTGCTTAACACATGTCCACACAGCTCATATATTTTCACAGAATTTCAAACAAGGAACCACTAAATTCATTCCTTTTACTATTTTTTAAATAAAAATTTATAATTTACTTTTTATTAATGTCAGACATTTTAAGTGTTTACGATCGTCTACTGTGACGACCTCCCTTTCTTTGGGTGCGGTCTGATGGGATAGGAGTCACATCCTCAATACAGCCAATCTTTATGCCTGAACGTGCAAGAGCTCTCAGAGCAGACTGAGCACCTGGTCCTGGAGTCTTGGTTCTGTTTCCACCTGTTGCCCTGAGCTTGATGTGCAAGGCACTTATGCCCAGGCCCTTGCAACGCTCTGCCACATCCTGAGCTGCCAACATGGCAGCATATGGGGAGGCCTCATCAGTCAGCCTTGACCTTTATGCCACCAGTGACAATAATTTCCTTTCCTGACAAGTCAGTTATGTGATGTATCATTGAAGCTGGCAAAGATGTGAGCTACACCAAAGACATTCTCTCCTTTGGCTTGTGGACCCAACACAAGTTGCTCTTGTTGTTGAGGCTTTCCACTCCTTGGTGCCATTCTTTTTAACAGATGCAGTGATTTAAATTTACCAACCCAAGCATCCCAACAGACAAGACAATAATAATGAAATGTATTACATGTAACAAATCTTGATTGATTTAAAGATTTTTGCTTTAATGCATTTGAGCAGAATGCATAATTGTGTTTTGTACTTACACTTTTCATGTCAAAAGAATTACTGAAAGCAGCTCTTCAGCAGTGGTTCCCTAAGTGTTTTGAGTGGCCTTTTGATTCCATAAACTTGTCTCACTTCTTTCTTTGGTTCTGTAAATTAATCTCCCTTTGATTCCATAAACTTGCCTCACTTGTTTCTTTGGTTCTGTAAATTAATCTCCCTTTGATTCCATAAACTTGTCTCACTTGTTTCTTTGGTTCTGTAAATTAATCTCCCTTTGATTCCATAAACTTATCTCACTTGTTTCTTTGGTTCTGTAAATTAATCTCCCTTTGATTCCATAAACTTATCTCACTTGTTTCTTTGGTTCTGTAAATTAATCTCCCTTTGATTCCATAAACTTGTCTCACTTGTTTCTTTGGTTCTGTAAATTAATCTCCCTTTGATTCCATAAACTTGCCTCACTTGTTTCTTTGGTTCTGTAAATTAATCTCCCTTTGATTCATAACCTTGTTCTAGCCCCTAACCTTGTTCTAGGCCCACATTAAATTCACATTATCACATAGAAGCAATTTTTAAGAGTAACTGTTCACAGTGCACTCTCATAGATCAATGGTCATAAGGACAATAAACAGTTATACAAGAACACATTCAGACAATCCAATTGCAATTTATATATAACTTCTTCTCAAACTGCAGAACTAAAAGATAGATCATGGATATAATATTTTAAAAAAAAATTAGAAACACTGAGCAGACAGACAACTGTAAAATTAGCACAATAGATATGTCTCCGATTCTAAATACTAATGTGATATTCTTGTTAGCTACAGACCGCAGTAATTCCACTTGTGTCTTTTAGTATTCCCTTAAGCAAGTCATCTCTTGTGCCTCTTTTTACTATCACAATGACCAACAAGCCACCATGATCTTCCTATAATAGTTTTATATTGGCCCAGTTTTGGATCCACTGCTCAAAATCATGTTTCTTCAATTGGTTTAACATCTTATTTTTAAAGGTAATAGTAAATCACTGAATGTTAATGTGTAACAAGCTGTAACTAGCAATTGTCCTGTCCTAGTCATGTATAATGCAAAGCATGTGGTTTCTACCCTGGGCCAGTTTTGTTGCACTAGTTGTTGTTTGTGTTGCTGCAGTATTTCCTTGCTATTGACCGTCCTTGCTCTTGGTCATCCTAATGCTTTGAAGTTTGACTGATGACTGTTGTAGGAACATAGTGGTAGCTGGTCTCTTGTGCCTTCTTTTTCTATACTCTTCCATTTAAAGTTGAAATCTTCTGTCACAGTTAACTTGTCCATCACATTAACCTTTTTTAGTACATTGAACAGGTGTTTAAAGAAATTCTTGTCTGTTTTTTCTCACTGTATGCTGTAAGCTGTCATTGCAAGGATGCTAGAAATGGAACAGTGTTATCTTTTTTTCATTCTATAGCTAATTTATTATCATTGTGTATGAAAAAAATACAATGTTTTTAATATAAGATTTACTTATATCTTTTTAAAACAACATTTAGGTTTTTATATGAATCGTATGCTAATTTAATATTTTATCTATGGCAGCTTTTGTATAGTGTAGAATTTGCAAACCAGAAAAAGAGATTGATATTGTTTTGTAGCTCTACTATGTATATTAAGTCATATCGAAAACCATATAGAAAGTAAGATTAAAATGTACAAATGAGACAGAAGACCTATACCACAAAAGACATTCATAAACTTCTCTGTGCAATTGACAAATTATACATTTTACTGTAAAAGTTCAGCTTGTAAGAAAACAATTAATTTATATCTTTTGAATAAAACATTTCAACAGGGTGTACCACTAGGAGGTACAATGTTTCCTGCTCTTTTCTTAATCTTTATAATATTATTCTTCAGCATGGGAAATTAGTTCTACAGACCAACGTAATATCGGATTCAGTATACAAAACTCAAAAGAATAATGAAATGAGAGCAGCTTTGTGCAGCTCCTTCATAATTGTTAAATAATTCAGTGGAAACTTTCACACTGCAACATTCATGGAGATGAGTATGCACTTCAACTAACCAAAGAAGGAGGGAAATTACCTGAAGATGACTATTTGGCCTGTAATGAAAAACACATTTTATTATCAAAGGGTACTAGAAAGGGAAGTTATATAAAAACCATCCCAAATACAAAGTGGAGAATGGATATATATTACCAATTGACCATAAAAGAATGGTTATTATACACCACCTCTACAGAAGGTAAAACATTTTGAGATATAACTTGTAATTCAAGATAGCTACCACTGGCCTGTGCCATTGCTGCCTATCAAAAATGACAGCAGAATATATTCTATACGACTCTCACCAGCCTAGGAATTTGAAAAGGAGAATGTGACCCACTTTTACCACCTTCATAAAGAAAGTTTGAAAAGCCTTGGACAGACTTTAATAGAGAATCAGAAATTCCAGAAGAAAAAGAATACATTCTTTTAACATATATATTTATATAAAAATAGACGGAGCATTTATTGTATGGGAAGCTACAAAATGTGAAATTATACTCTCACAAAGATCCAAAATCAGATTAGATCCTAACATTAGACAGTCTCAGAAAGACCAAATGAAGTCATGTTAGAAGAAAGATAAAATAATTATCTTATAGAAGAATAGAAGGGCAAAGTGTTCAATGAATTTATTTCTTATTAGTTTGTGAAATCATATTTTACAATTATTTCACTGTTCATCTAAGGCTATTACAGTAACTTTAAGGAGGACAAATAAATTGTCTGTTTTCATAATAATTTTTTTTTTTTTTACCAATGTCTTAGTTTGGTGCCTTTGCCTAATTATTTATATTTAAGCCTCTTTTTTACTTTAATTTTTTTTTTATCCCCTTTTGGATATTATAACAATAAGTCTTCAAAGCATAAGCATAACATCAGATGAGTTGGTATGAATTTTGAAAATGTGAAAATTGATTGTGGATTGTTGGATTTGATTCTATAATGTTGGTCAGTTTGTTGAATCTGTATGTTGTCATTTTGTTGAATCTGAAATGCTGGGTTGATGGTTTACAATCTGAATTGTGGGGTAGAGTGATTGAATCTTAAAATGTTGGGTTCTTAGTGTGCACTCAAAATTATTGGTCTAAGCGTTTTTTTTTGTTTTTTGTTTGCTTTAAAATGGTTTTAAAGTTGCAATGTAAACTTTGTAGATACTTCAAGGCAGCCATTAGTGAATTTAATTAATTCACCCATGCTGCAGAAAATGAGAACCTTATAATGTGAAAATGTGCATATGGTGAATGTTGAGTGTACTTACCAGTATCCCTTCACTGATTTTAAATTTTGGTCCAGTGAGATAACCTATATGCAATAAGATTATTCATAATAATATGAACATACAAACCACAACTTTTTTCCCCTTACATGATAGAAAATACCCTTGGTGTAGTATTTCCATTAAGTAGGTTATCAATAGTCTTTTTAGCTGATGAGACAATTTTCCTATTTTAAAATTGCCCATGGTTTACTTTTACAAGACAGGACTGACTTTGTATCTTCTACTGACTAGAAAATGTCACAAATATTTTGAAAATCACTAATAATTACTGAGAAACACAAACACACACTGTCTGTATAAATTTATAATATCAATGTTATTTACTATTTAGATTTTTTTTTTTCAAAACTGCATAAGAAACAAAAAAAAAACATTAACATTATTTATTAGTGTTAGTGTTGTTTTTTTTTACTCTCTTATGAAAAGTAAAGTCATTACAAATAAATGTATGTTTTCTCCATCATTCAATACTCATTTAGTTGAAATGCAAAGAAATAAGCACTAAAGAGGACTTTATATATTTTCTTTCATGTATAAACACATAAAAGAAATGTGAAATACAACAAAAATACAAATAGTGGAATAATAAATGAAGAAAGCAGCACAACTTCATAGAACAGTGACCATTTAAAAGTTACTACATATTTGAAAACAAAAAATATTGAATGACACATTATGAAGATGACCATATTTGAAAAAGAAAATAATTTGATTGCACATATTATTCCACTTTCATGTGACTGATAGCAAACTGAAACAGATTCAATAATTTAAATATTAGAAAACATTTTCAGAGAATATAGAGAGTAGAAAGTGAAATATGATTAAAAAAAGAAACCAACTGTACTGACATACCAGATGATGACAGTACCCAAACAACCAAACATGGAGACAGAATAGCAAATGATAAACAAAATATTTTTACCATCTCTTTGGTATTAATGTTCAACATACATGTTCCTGATCTAAAGTGTTTGAGAAAAAAATCACATGTGATGAGATGCTTTAGAAAAAAAATATTAATATGATCAGAATAGACAGAATAATATATGTGTCGGATAATTGTTGAAACTACGTCTTGCTTCAAATTGTTAGAAAGAAAATAAGTGTTCAATTACTTTGTGATAATGTAGTTATGCCAGCTACCACTAAATAACTACAGCGGTTGATGATGTGGCATCACACCAATGTCAGATGCATAGACAGCATCAATAAAATTCTGCAGCTGGAGCACATATTAGGCCACACTCTTGACCCATGGTATAAAACTGCATATCTCCATAATGCTCAATGATTCTTGGCAAATATGGATAAGACAAGACAAGATTATAAATGTAGCAATGTAACAAATAATTAATGTAGTACTTTTCTTTGTATTGTTGTTAATACATTACACTTCATTGTTTGTTTTGTCTATTTTTCTTGTAAAAAAACCAATCAGAAAATAATAAATTCTGATTCACCGGTAAAAGGTAGTTCCAAAACATATAAAACCAAAGACAAGTAATAATAATAAAATAATCATAAATTGGAACAACAGAGATGTAGTTTCTGACCCCATTGTTATGCATTCCAAGGACCGCTAAGAAATCAGATAGAAAAAATATAACTAGAAGTTAGCATGAAGATAGTTAGTTTAGATTAGCTTTGTTGTTGAATCATCCTCACTATTCGTCAGACACGTCCATAAGTGCTCAGATCACCTCCCCAGTATGTCCCTCAGTGTGTGGAGACTGATTACTTCAATTCTGTGCTGAATTGTTATTCTGTGTTTTCCTGTATAGTGCTACAGCATGAAGAGAACTATGGTAATGAAAAGAGACAATTATAACTAAAATAACATTAATATAGATAAGTTTATTAACACATACTTAGATTTGACAGCCTGAAAATCTATTAACAGCAGGAAGGATCATGGACAAGAGATGATGAAGATATAGTAGAGCCAAATGACAAAGCATTTTGGAAAACAAAGATTATATAGAGATGGATGACAAAGTAGTTGGCAAAACAGAAGGTATATAACTTGCTTAAAACACATGATGCTTGTGTCGATATTATGAGTCATAATACATGATACTAATGAGTCAGTTATACTGTCTGCTGATACCCATATCCATATTATAAGATGAAGTCATATTGTTTATGAAACGATATAACAAATATTAATCCATTTGATAAAAGAAAATATCCAATTTGGTTTTGGAATAATAGCATTATTAACAACCCTATTTTTCCATCACTTTTTCTTTTAACTTCTGTATTTTTAAAATGGTATTCAGGTTTTCCCTATAGAAAATCCCCAGCATGCCCCTGAAATTGGATAAAAACTATAACAATAGTTCAGGTTTTCAATGCTAATAAAATGATGTCCCATTTAAGAAATACTTTGTAAAAAAGTGTCAGTTCTGAATGAGCTCCTCGTCTGTGTAAGGGTTTTCTATCACTTTGTGATGTAAATAAAACTAAATAATGAAAAGCCATGGGGAATGGCTGAACCATTGCAGCAGCTTCCCAGAGTAAAGAGTGGTCAGCTAAAACTTATCTGGTCTCAATTTACTCATGTATGATATTATCAGCATATTTCATGTAGTATAAGTAACAGAGTTAGAGTTAAGCAGTATGATTTATCACTTTCTTTGCCTATGTTCACTCATTAGGCAATTTCACACTCACATAGCGTTCATCGTAGCGCCATGGTCTAGTCAGTAGTTAGTTGATAGTCTCAATCTATTGAGATTTTTTTTTTTTCATGTATACCCTACCATACTCCCATTTTGTTAGAGCAGAATGTCACAATATTTGTTATATGATGTTATCAATAATAAACACTAGGTTGGCTACATATCACATTTTCATTAAATTAGTACATATATAATAAGACAATATAAGTATTTAGACACTCTTATCATTGATAACAACTAACTGTGTAAGCAAGTTAATGTCTCTACTAATCTTTAGACAATATGTTTTTAAAAATATTAACTGTCTTTTCACTTTAATGTGAACAGCTTTGTTATTTTGATATATAGTTAGTACAAATATTAAATGCTACACAGCTGAGTATTTTTAAATGATGAGAGTACATGATCAAAGCTATGTTGACTCAGAGATACATTATGTATGTATTATTTTAACGAAAGTGCTAGGTTTTTAGCATCTTGGTCAATATATGAATGTGAAAATTATTGTTCATATTGTGAATGACAAACTGAGTAGGTGTTGCAGCTGTACCATGTCATATGCATGGATTCGACATTTGTAGATATTTTCTACTGTTCCTTCTTGGCCACTTTTGGCATTTGATAACACTTCAAAGTTACAATGTGCCTTTCAGATGACATATTAAATGCCAAATGTATTCATGACACATGACATCACATGAAACAGTTCAATTCTGTTATCATTGGACAGGAAGTAAACAAATTATGCACACCACGTTATGTCTTTTGTCATTATTGATTGAGAAACAAAGTGTTGGTAAAACATACTGTTGTGACCCTTTTTAACTAAATAAAGTCTTCTTGAGTAATATAGATAACTGTGTTTTAGCTGTCTGTTTTTAGTATTTCTGCATTTTACCCCTTGTTACCTTTCTTTCAATATCAATGCTTATTCTTCTTGCTAAATCCTTTAAGATCTTTCAGTTTTAACTTTGAAATGAGTAGTCCTGTTATAACTATCAACTGTTTACAATCAGTTTGACAAACTGTATCATGCTTCTCCGTTTTATGTTAATAAATCAAGTATTTTATACACAGTTTGTCCTAATTATGACAATAATTTTGGGGTTCATGATTATAAAATAATTTGAAAGTGAGGCCTGCTGTTTTACAAGTAAATATACTTTAATTAGATTTAGGATTTGTAAGGTGGCTCAGTAAAGCGACAGCTGTAAAATTTTGGTTGCACCATTGTGAAAATGTGTGAGAATTTGCATTTTAACCTCATAATGTGGGATTGACGGAATGTTAGCAACACTAGGGAACATAACAGCAGCTGAGCTGAACAGAATAGCAAAAGACCTCAAATTATATTCCTCTTGACCCTGAAAGGCAAATGAGGAATGAAATAAAAAGAAGAAGAAGAATGTATAAAAATAGAATATATTTTTACAACCACAGTTTTACAAAGTACAAAACAGGTACAGAATAGACATCTTGCTTTTTTAAATCCCTCTCTCCATCTTTCAGTTTTCATTACATTTTTTTTTCTTCCTGGTCTCTTCAGAGTAAAGGACTGCCGTTAAAGTTGCCAGCAACGATTTTTTTACGTTGGCAGTTTAATTTTGTAACAATACACCTTATATAATAAAGTCATTATTTAAACATGCCCTTTCATAATTACCATTTGAATTATTGGATAAAGTGCAGTCATATTGTTTTTGTTTCTTATACTTAGCAAGAATTAACGATAGTTGTTTTAAAACATTTGTCCAACCAATGTTTATTTTTTAAAATTATATCAATCTCTATAAATAATATTCAGTGTTATACACCTTTGTGGCTTGTTGCAAATAGTAGACTTTTAATTCTTACTCAGAATCTGTGTTTCTCATTGTAAATCTAATTTACAATTGAACATTTTTTGTGTGTTTGTGTTCTTTCTATGGCCGTTTACATTTTACCTTTATTAAGTTTAATGCATTTAATTTATCATGCTGAACATGGAGCTCTGTAATATTTTGTATATCTGTATCCTAATTCTTTGTTATAAACCAAAAACACATTTATTTGAAACATTTTTGTTTTCGGTCTTGACCACATGTGAGCCATTCTGAGCAAATTGTGTTCCCCAAAAGCAATAGTGCCATAAACATCAAGAACAAATTAACAAAATGAAATATGGTGTGCTGGTTTCATGTGCATTAAAGTCAATACTGCTTTTTTGTTACTTAAAATTTATTGTTCTAAAATAAAATGCTCTTTTACAAACTATTTTATAAGTTTTGTTTCAAGCTTATTTCATTTGCATAACATGTTAATTTACAAACTTGTTACATTTTATCTGTAATAATCACTGCATATAAACATTTCAAATGTCACATGATAACTATTTTTGTTGTTGCAACCTTAAATGTAAATTATAAATATGTTTCCTTATGTTATGATAAAGTTTGTTGTAAATAAAAAATGTGTTTGCTATTTATGTACCTTAAGTAATAAAACAACAGTTTAGATATTCATTATGTTGCATCACAAACATGCCCATAATGGTTTTACAGAGTAACCACCCTTGAGAAGTATATCAATTATTATTTCCACATAATAATGAAACAGGAAGAATTTATTTAAGCACTCAGTAATTGTAAACATTCAACATTATTGAAGATGTAATGCAAGCAGATATCCTTGATTCACATTCTATATATTATAAGGAATTAATGTACATTACTTCATTAGTCCTGTAGCCCAGTGCATCTGAACTGAACAGGCTTGTTTATTTTGATATAGGACAAGCCCCTTGATCTGTCTTCATTTGGAACTCCTGATAGCATTTTTACTGCTAGAATAACTCTTGTAATGAGGACACACAAGCTAATACCACAACACGGCAAAGACATGTCAGAGAAGGCTTGTATATTTGGTGAAATCATGACTCTGGAGAGTGAGAACGGGTGCCATTTAGATCTTGAACACCTCAGATGTTATCTTTGACAAGTCTATATTGCCCGTTAACATTCATCTATTGGATTAGACCTAATTAATTCAGGGGTAATTTAGAAATTGATCAGTAGTAACTATAATGGTGTCTTTATCTACAAATTGCCAAAAATTGTCTTCCTTTAGTCCACCTTGCTCTAAACTACATTGGGCTCACAGAGTTAGGAAAGATAAAACAATTGAAACGATCACCAACCACATCACCTCTAAATGCTGAGGCTTAACTGTCAAATTATTTCACAGCCCCAATAATATCTTGTTATGGAATTACCTATTTAAATCCAGAGGGTGTTAATTTGGCTTATTTTTAACATGCCTCTTTTTTAACATTGAAACAGGTTTGTTATGTACACTGAATTTGAATCTGGAGTGTCTATTACTTTTATCTCTTCTTTGATGTGTATTTGTTATGAGTGCATAAAGAAATACTAGTAACTTGGTTATATTGTTCATATTTCACTGGCCTCAAAGTGTTCTCTATTATTCCTACTTCTAAACATTGCATGATTTTTAATAATGATCTGTTATACAATAAAACATTTAATATATTAACAATACATGTATATAACATTACTCATTGTCAATTATTATATTGTTTTAATGTTAGTGCTGAAAGCCAATGCACTGAATTGACAAGTGCAAGTGTTTCAGCTCAACTAAAGTAATGCACAAAATATTCCATGTTAAAATAAAATAAAGCATGACTGAGGATAATGTTATTTGTTAACAAGATTGGCCTCACTACATTCAGCACAGCTTCAGGAGTGTTAGTTCAATTGTAATCATTGTAAAGTGTGTACATGCTTATAGTTGCATATCCTCACTTGTTAAAAAAATGTCTCAAGCCAGCTTCAAATTTCCCTCATCATGTCAACAATTATTCTAAATTCATAGTGTCTCAAATTATAATTTCCTATTTTGATGTGTTCTCACCCAGGAGGTTCTCATTGACTGACTTCACTATTATTTCTTCTAAAAAATTAATATCCATACTTTAGGCACATTCAAGAAAACAGTTCTGTTATTACTTTGCAGAGAAATACCAGATGCAAGAAATAACTGCATTTGGTTATAATACAACAAATCTATAATTATTTATGGGCATAAATAATAATGGCAGCCACAATAGCTCAGTGGTTAGTGAACTGGACTACTAAGGACAAGAGGTCGGGTTCGATCCTGATCGATGGCTACCAGGATCACCCAGCCTTAAATGGGTACCAGATTATTTTTCTGGGAAAGTATAGCGGCATGGGCATAATACTGACCACGTTATCCCAAAAATCATGTGCCGAAGGTCTGTAAAGATTATAGTCACTAACACCATATTCCCTATACGCTATATGGCGTGACGGGGCACTTTACTTTTCACTTTTATAAATAATAATGTACTTAAAATAAGTATGTTTTCAAGATTTGTACATTAATTCAAGCTGACCAAGATCTCCTCATGTTTGCTCCAGAAATGGACTAACCAGGCTAAGTGAGTAGGGATTGAAGACGGAACTGGTGTTCAAAAAATGCTGTCCTGAAGTCAGATATATTGGGCAAAAAAGCATAAAAGAACTTAAAAAAAACATTCAAAGAAATGAATATGTTGACACACAATGGGAATAGTAGAGAAATATAAACAACTCATCATGGGGAAGTTCAAAAGGCTAAGACGATAACAGCAGGTAAAATAAATTTAGGCTACATAATAAAAGAGAAGAGTAATAGGTTGTCTAGACACGCAACTTAACCATTGGTTGATAGTGCACATCAACATAAAACAGTAATATGATTAGAAAATTGACTAAACCATTTTCATAAAATGACCAGGCTAGAATCTGCTAATCCTGCAAGTTCATGTTTGCATTTCTCTATTTCTTCCACAATTTCCATTTCTCATGTAGGCCACATATGTTTATCATTATAACTGACATAATGAGCACAATCTAAAAGTACAAATTGTGCAATAAAAGGCATAAGACAGAAATTAACTGTAACCTGACTGCAGCTACATTTCTCTTGCATCAAGAAAATATATTATACATACTTCTTTGGAGTTCAAACACTAAGTTATGTGTTTGTTTATATTTTATTCAGGTATTATCTTCGATAAATACTAATCTTACATATTTTCTCTCTCCCCACCCATTTATTACTATCTGCTGATAAACATTGTTGTTTTGTTATTGATCCACCAGCTTATGAAATTTTGCTGATCTTTTTTTTTTAACCTAAGGCTTTGCATTCTTTCCTGCCTACTGATGTTTCTTTTCCTACTATATGTATATGGTAAACATTTTAATAGTGAAAAAAATGTTTGTAGAATTATTATTTTTCATAATTTACATTGGCAGTGACTTAAAGACAATGCAACCATATCTTTTTAATTTTTCAACTGCTGTGGGTTCACTCCTGTACTTAAATTAAACAGAGGGTCTATATTTTATTATCTGTCTCTAAATGCCAATAACTCTACTCTTCACCTCACCACAAACCATTGAACAAATATTAGCTTTTTATAGGCAGATGAGTCAAAGAACTAATCATCAAACAAACGTAAACAACAAAACCCTAATCACACTTTCATGTGAATTTTTTGTCTTCACCTTTTGCATTTATCATTTAACAATAAAATTGTACATCTAGAGAAAACTATAATATTCTGGGGACTCTTTAAAAAGCATTTCATTTAATGCATAAATACTAAATGAAATATAACTGCAATTCATTACGCTGATAGAATATGCTGCTTTCAATATTAGTACAAAGTCTGGGTAAATAAAAGTAAGTAAGAACACTGACCACAATATCTCCAAGTGATGAGGCATAGTGCTTATTAGAAACCTTTACACTTTTCAAACAAACATGCTATGAGGTTACTTTATCTATTTTTGATTAATATGACAATCATCTGACCTCAACAAATTATATTTTGGTCACAAGAACGAGTATTTTATCAAAAGAAATATTTAACAAACATTCAAAATAATTAAACTTAATGAAGCCCTCGTGACAAATGGCATGGAGTTTAATAATAAAAAAAAAAAATTTAATTACATTGCCATGAAACTTATAATCATACTTCATGGATAAACGGAAGAAATTATATGACAGTTATAATATCTAGGATCTCTCAAAATAATGATGGTTCCAAAAATCAAAATTAATATGAGTACTAACATAAAATCGCACAGATGACAACTGCATTAACAGCAAGACTTAAAATAATTGGGAAGACAGACTGATTAATCTACCAAAAATACAAGGTTAGATAACTTTGTGCGCATTTTTATATTTTTAATGCCAATAAAACATGAGCATTTAAAAAAATTTGCATGGAAATAAAGACCATGGAAATTAGGTGTTACCATAAGATCCTCTGCATCTCACAAAGAGGCCACATTATGAGCAATAATAAAGGACGAAAAACACGTTTGCAAATGGGAAAATATAATCCAATTACAGAGCTTAATCATTAGCACTAACTTGAAGCTATCAAACAAGAAAATATGGTACAAACCAAACATATTCTTTCCCACAGACTGCAAATCACTCCCAGAATCACTGATATCATCCAAATAAAAAATCTCTAAGCTACCACACAAGGCATCTTCTCAGAACTAAATCAACTGTCTGACCACAAAAGCAGCTCTGCAGTGAATACCTACTCAGTACCAAATTTTTTTGAAATGAGGTAGCTGATACCTTTCCAAAACCGGCTGTAAAAATGTCCATTAAACCTACCCATTGGACAAAGAAGCTATGATCATCATTTGAAACAATTGAAGAACTAACTGGATACAAAGGTTACCAATATATACCAAGCTCCCAAGGCAAATTATCACTTTCCACTTCAGAACAGGATGCTGAAGACTGCCAAGTCACCTCTGCCACCTGCAATTCACCCACACTGATGAATGCCACTGTGAAAGGAAACCTTTATTCCTGAATAGTGTCTTCAGAAGTGTAACACACATGCCAAACTTCAATGCCACATCTAGCAGAATGATCAAAACAGCAAAAAACTGGGAATATTTTGAGAACCTGGAAAGGACTGGTGACAGGCACAATGACAAAGCATGGCCAAAAATCTTGAACAAGGAAAGTGGGAGACAGTTCAAGAAAGTTCATAAATGATAAATTTGGCTTCTTTTTTGCTTATAAGATCTTCTTGTAGTAATTCCCTTTCTTTAGCCAGCATCCTCTGTATCCTCATTTATCTAGATATCAAATGATCAGGGTTAGACTTTCCTCATTTTTTTTTTATTTTAAGAACCACACTCCTTCACAGAACTGTCTGTTTATGCAAGGTTTATGATTCCATTGAGTGATACTTCCATGTACTCCACTGTGATAAGATTTCTCTTCAGCTCTGATTATGTTCCTATTTTCTTGATTGTATCTATTTCTTCTTGTTCTGTGCCTGCCTGGGAGGAATGATTTCACTGGCTATGTATCTTCCATTTGCTGCAGACATGTCAGTTTCTACAGCCTAATTCATCATCATCATCATCGAGTGCCGTCTCCACAACGAAGGTTGGCTACCATGGAGCGCCATTCTGCTCTGTCTCTTGCTTTGATGGTGCAGGTTGTCATAGGCTGATTTGTCCATCTTTTGATGTTACTCGTCCATGTTAGTCTTGGTCTGCCTCTGCCTCTTTTACCTTGTACTTTCCCCTCCAGGATTACTTTTAGTAGGCTGTTGTGTCTTTTAACATGGCCCAAAAATCGCATTTGTCTTGTTTGAATTGTGCTTAGTAGTTCTCTTTTCATTTTTAGTTGTTTTAAGACTTCGTCGTTTGTTTTCTTTTCCTTCCATCCAATTCTACCTATTCTTCTATATATCCACATTTCAAAGGCTTCAATTCTCTGTTCTGTTTTCTTGTCTAATGTCTATGTTTCTGCACCATATAGGAATATTGAGAAGATGTAACATTTTGCTATTCTTAGTTTTAGCCCTGGTGTTATTTTTTTGATGTTAGTATGTTCTTCATGGCATTAAAATTACTTTTTGCCATTCCTATTCTTTTGTTTATTTCAGTTGTACATTTTCCATCACTGGTTATAGTATGTCCAAGGTAGTTGTAGTTCTGAACTGTCTCCAGGTCTATTCCTTCAATTTTGATATCCATTTGTGGGTTTTGAGTATTTCCTTTGTTTATGATCATAGTTTTAGTCTTTTTGATATTCATATCTAGTCCATATTTTTTTGCTTATCATGTTTATTTCATTAAATAATTGTTGTAGATCTTTAGGATTTTCTGCTAGTAGTACAGTATCATCAGCATATCTTAGATTATTGATTATCTGTCCATTAATTTATAGGCCTGGCATCTCTAGTTTTTAAAAATTTGCTCAGTGTATAGATTGAACAAGCTTGGTGATAGGATGCATCCCTGTCTTACTCCTCTTTTTATATCAATGGGTGTAGAGTTCTCTTTGTTATATTTTATTATTGCTGTTTGCTGTCAGTATAGATTACATATTAGTTGTATATCCATGTCATCTAGATGTATCTCTTTTAGGCATTCTATAAGTTGTTTATGGTGTACTCTATCAAAAACTTTGGTGTAGTCTATGAAGCAGGCATACATTAGTTTGTTTACTTCTGTGTACTTTTCGATTAATGTTCTTATGCTGAATGTGGCTTCTTTTGTCCCGCTATTTTTCCTAAATCCAAATTGCTGCTCATCTAATTCAGTATTGATTTTATTCTGAATCCTTCCTTGTATAACTTTTAGCAAGATTTTTGTAACATGGCTCATTAGGCTTATTGTTCTAATGTCACTTCATTCAACTGCACCATTCTTTTTAGGCAATGCAATGAAAGTTGATGTTTTTAGTTCATTTGGTATGTATCCTGTGTGGTATATGTCGTTGCATATGTCTGTAATCACTTCATTGCCCAAATCTTCTAGTGCCTGTATCATCTCTATCTGTATGCTGTCAGGTCCTGCTGCTTTCCCTTTTTCATTGTTTTTATAGCTTTTTCCACCTCAGATTTTAAGATTTTATAGCCTGATGTACATTTTATAACTGGTTTCTTGTCCCTTTGATCATGAAATAGTTATGTTATATATTCTGCCATCTATCTATAATATCTTAATTGTCTGTTAGCATTTTTCCTTTTTTGTCTGCAATGCATCCACCTTCTGTGGCTTTTTTATTTTTATTATTCATTCTCTTTATTTCTGTGTGCATTCCTCTTAGGTCTTGTTTGCTTTCCATAGTTTCTTTTTCTATACATTTTTGGCTGAGTTAGTCTACTTTTGCCTTTTTGCACGTTTTGCTTATTTCATCATCTATTTTATTGTATTGGGCAGTGTTCTTTGCTTGTCTCCTTTCTTCCATTTTTTCTAGGATGGTGTTAGCTATCCAGTTTTGTTTTTTGTTCTTTTCTCTTTTGGGTAAGGTGTCGCGGGTTTCTTGTATGCTTCTCTTTATGCATTGCCATTTGGTTGCTAATTTTTCATCAGGATTTTCTCTTCTGTATTGCTCAATTCCTTCTTCTAGCAGCTTCTGGTATGTGTTCTTTACTTGTACTGTATCTATCTATTGTCCTTTCGAGCCAAAGACGGCACATAAGGCAGAACCACAATCTCAAAAACAGAAACCTTGCATGCCAAAGTGGCACATATTGCAGAGATCACTGCTTTAAAATATATGTGACTGTTTCCATAACAATACTTTTTACAATGACAGCTTGTAAAGCCATCGATCAACCTCCTTAGTCGCCTCTTACGACATGCCTGGAAGGTCACAGTGTCACTATTCTTTACTTCCCTCATAATGAGGCCCCGGTAACACACAGGAATATTGTATTGTATAGGTACCTTTAATATCTTTTTGATTTAAAGCTGTTATATCTAGTGGATTTGTTGATGAATTAGACTTTTGCTTGTTTCTCTTTAGTTTGATTTTCATTTTAATCATTACAGGATTGTGATCTGAATTAATATCTGCTCCTGGGTAGGTTTTGGCTTTCTTTACGCTGTTACAGAACCTTTCTTTTATCATTATGTAATCTATTTGATTCCTCTTCTTATCTCCAGGACTTTTCCATGTGTATAGTTTCCTTTTCTCTTGCTCAAAGTAGGTGTTACATATTATCAGCCTGTTTTCTTCACAGAATTGTATTAATCTTTCTCCTCTGTCATTTCTTTTTCCTAAACCATGATTTCCTATAATGATCTTATATCTACCTTTTCCTAATTTAGCGTTCATGTCACCCGTTACAATCAAGATGTCTGAAGATTTCACCTGCTTCATAACTTTATTTAGGTCTTCATAGTATGCCTCTATTTGTTCATCTGTGTTGTCTTGAAGTAGGTGCATATGTCTGTATTATTGCTATGTCGATTGGTTTTGCTTTCAACTTGACTAGTATAATCCTATCACTGTATGTCCAGTGGGTACTTATATATTTTTGTAGCTTTCTTTTTATCAGTATTCCTACCCCTTTGATGTTCTGTTATGTTTCCTGAGTATATAAATGTATATTTTGTGTCTTCTATGTACCCACATTCTTTCCATCTTGTCTCTGACATGCCTAAGGTATCTATATTTATTCCTAAATTACAGCCTAATACATACATAAATACAGCCTAATTACATGTGTATTTTATAGACCCTACAAGGCGTGTTTGTTCCATGTTCTGCTCATTTTGCAGAATTGTGTTTTTTAATGATATGGTCCAGGTTGTAACACAATATATCAAACTTTTACTGGTATAGAGCCTTTTTCAAATTTTGCTATTTGCATTCCAGTTGGTACTTGCCAAATTGTGCCTTTCCTGTATGTTTAATCTATCTCCTGTTCTAGTTTCAGCCTCACTCCATAGTCCAAGAAAATTCTGAAGTTGCTAGGTTTTGCTCTTTATAGGACTTACGTGGTCTTTTATTTGTTAAGTGTTATTGACTGAAACTTGTAAATAAGTTACACATGGTGTAGGTATTTTTTTTTTTTGCAACAACGAATTTGTTTTCCTAAATAATATAGTCACTGTGCTTCTTGCATTCTAGTTAACAACTGCTATTGAACTTTCTGTTTACCCACAGTATCTGGACATCTGCATGCAATACAGAATGTGCATTAGTAGGAGTCTTACACCGTGCCATTTACACAGATTAGGATACTGTGTGAGGTAGTATTCCTTGTTGTAGTGTTGTCTATGTTCTAGTTCTCCCGTCCCGTGCTTGAACTCTATTCCTTTTTTTTTTCTTTTGCGGTAAATAAAAATATATATTGCTGATTCATAGTCTGAGCAGATTACTATTCTTTTCCTTGACTGTTGATAACCTTCTTGTCTGACATTAAGATCATTGTATGCTTTTGAACTAGCCTGATGACTAGTGACGCACGCACTCACTGGTTGTATGTCTCAAACTTTCCATAACACTAAAAAAAAAATAATAATTTTCTTCAAGTTCAATATAAAATTCCCTTAGCCCAGAGATGATAAACTCATTAAATGGAGTTTAATTATGCAACAGACGTTAGACGTCACATATGCACGCACACAATAACAACAACAACATCGATCCTATAAATGGGAGCATTCGGGAGATGCATAATTAATTAGTCAGTGTCTGACTGAATATCGTCTACCGTGAGGTGATGTCATAATAAAGTATATAAAGAAAACAGTTTATACGGTTCTCAAAATCAAATTGTATTCTGTTCCTTGCAATAATAATAAATGTATTAAAATTAGTATTACATATAATATACTATGTGATATATTATATGCAATAATTTCATTCCGGCAAGACGGCGCATTGAGCTGACCGTACCGCCGATGCGTCCACAAAAATATATTAGAATTAATTATCACAAAAAATATGTAACAAGGGAAAGTATTTCTACCCAGAAAACTGAATTGTTACTTGGAGTCACATCCCTTTGTAGTCACGTAAATTTCTGCTTAGGATCGACATTAGCATAAAACTGTTACACTGATTTGTACATACAATTAAATGGATAAATGGCACCACTCAAGCTTTATTACATTCTTTATGAGTAACCAGCGTTATAAAGTCCGGCTACATGCATTCTCTGTCAGTTTTAGTCTTCATAGTTGGAGCTACACTTCGACAGACTGATTGCAATTAGTCGATTTCTTGAGTACTTCCATTGTTTACTTTCAGGGAGCTCATTGCACTTTTGCCGTTTTGATTTGGTCACAGCCACAGATGAAAATTAAACTATAATTACGGCTTTAGCTTTCGAGAGGATAATGAATTTGGAGTTTGAGTGTATTTATATTTATCAGTCTGTCTATGGACAAAGAGACAAACGCCAGATATATATTTAGCAAAAGTGCAACTACAAATGCTGAATAAGTGAATTGTAAAATGGAAATGACTGAAAGAACTTTCGAAGAATGGAAACGTTACAATGTACATTTATATGCATACTGCATATAAATTTGCAAAGATTTATAACTACTGTGCAAATCAGATTTGCATTGTTTGTTGTGGTATGAATTTATACAATATTAAACATCACCCATAGACATTAGGACGAGTTGAGTTACACAAATTTATGACAATCATGACCACTGTAAAGTGTAATCATAAATAATACTGAATGATAATGAGCAATTCTACAAAAAAATTTATTAAATTATTAGTAGGATAGTCCATTACTGTTCAACACAAAAGGAATTAATTTTGTTGAATTTATTGTCAAAACACTTGGTTTTATCATTATTAATAATCCCAGAAATTTTTGTTAAACTACAATTTTTATTTACTTTAAATAAATTATTTGGACGGAAAAATTGTATGATTTACAATTCAGCAGAGGATGCTTTAAATGTAAACAATGTCAGTTATGTTGACAGGTGAAACTTAGGTTTAAGTCCATGGAGCTAGGTGGAAGAAGTAAAGAGTTTATTTTAAAGTCACATGTTCAATGTTCAAAACTGTAACAAAAATAACCTGTAATTTTCTATGTAATTTATCCCATTGTCTTTACAAGTTACTTAGAATAAATAAATGTCAGATTTATCCATTTTAATCTTATTAGGGGCAAATAGTTTCAGAATCAAACTAGAGTATTTGCAAAAATTTACAAATAAATCTAAAAAAATATGTGTAGTCTTGTTAAAAAGAAATTAATTTAAAAAAAAGAAAAAAGAAAACTGTGCCTGAGTATGTTTATGTAATTAAAATTTAAAAAAAATCAGTTTTGCATTTTTGATCTATAATATTACATCATACATTTGGAATGGGAATTCTAAAAATGCTTTACTTGGTAAAGTTGCATATTTCAGTACATATTTATTGTACTACACAGTAGCCTGTGAATCTATGCAGAGCAGAGATTAATATCATGAACACAATTTTGCATTGGAATTCTCTTAGTCTGTGCAGACACAGAAAAATACACAGAACACTGGTTTTTAGAATAATTTTCATTACATATATAATTAGAAATAACTGCTTGGAGTGACCTACAGAATCAAAGAATTTTAAAAAGTTAAGTAGTTACACTATTAGTATTCAGCAACATGTCACCCTCCCCCCCCCCCCCCAAAAAAAAAAAAAAATTAAATTATTAACAAATAGGAATATGTATAGTTTTCACTAGTTTTTCTATTTTCACATTCTCTATAATAAAATAATGCTCATAAGATAGTTAACACGATGATGATAGCGAGTTATTAAAGGTAAAGGGGTGAGTTAAGCTCATCTTCTACAACACATCCCGAGGCCATTCCAGATAAATTCTGAGAAAACACTGGGCACCTAAGGCTACATATATCACTTAATTAATCTGTTCTACAATGACATTAATGGTGACTGTAGTTTTTCATTTATAGTATACTGGCTATGTCTTTAACATTCATTTTGTCAGCTCCACAGTCACACTCATCTAGAGATTCCAGTCTTTATGTGTTAAAGTGGTGTAAGTGTGATGTATTTACTCTGCTTATTACTGCATTCTCTTTCTGCTGAACTGGATGTTTGCATAATTCTCCTAGTGAACCTGATTTTCTGTATTTCTTTTGTTCATGTATCTCATCTTAATAAATGTCTGGAACTCTTAACAAGTTGTAGATGTATCTTGTTACCTCTTTCTATTATTATCAGTCTTTTCATTTCCAGGAATTTTGTTGTAAAATGAAATCTACAAAGTTACAACTCTGTTCCACCAATGATACAGCTTGTAGAGCATTGCACTAAGTCATTCAGATTTGTATTCCCATGGCTCCTCAATGCTGTAGTCACTGGCAGTATCTGCAAAGAATATAGTATTTCTTTTGTCGCTTTCCTCCTTTTGGAGAATGTTGCTGCATTTTACAGTGCATCTACCTCGTCTTTACGTTTATTTTGGCATTTTTTTTTGTCACTGAGAACTATATCTGCATGCCACATTAAAAGCTTATGAAGGCTTCTTCATTTTCTGTTTGTTACTGGCTCATTTATCTGTGCTTATGCCCAAAATAATGTTTTGGGAGTGTTTCTCCTTGTGCTGTTATGCTCTTCTTTGTTGCTTATTGTGGTTGTTTTTAATTCACAATGCAGAATGACTCACTAGTATGTCTGAGAAATGTTCCTCTCTACATTTAATGTTTAATAAAGTGTTAATGTTGATGTAGAAGTTTTTGGAGTATAACTTTTAAAAGTCTTTATTGATTTCAAGTTAATCCACATAGGTCTGCATTCCTCAAAACCATTTATTTAGCATTTATTCAGCCAACTCTCTGCATGGTTCTCTTTATCCATCTCATTCATTGATTGGAGGTAAGTAATATTTTTGCTATCCTTTGATAAGTGTTATGCCTTCAGTTATAATTGTCATTGCCCTATTTTGGACTCTCTTGGCATTCACAAAGTTTGAGTTTGCAGCTTGTTACTTATTCTTCAATACCATACTATAATTCATGCCCCACCTACTAGATGTATACCACACTTCATTCACTCTCATCTGTACCTTCAATATGCTGACAAAAATTTGTATTGATTGCTATCCTTCATTTAGTTTATTATCATCTACTTTTTATCTTAGCTTTTCAGACAGTTTGCTAAGATTATGGCCAAATTTCTTTCAATTTGCACATGGGTGAAGATTTTTACAATTTGTATTAGTACTCTGAGATTTGTTTGATAGAAAGAACACTTAGTTTTTCTAATATTATTATTTTATTTTTTTCTTTCTTAATTACGCCTCTGCTAATTTTCTTAGCACACACACATATATATATATATATATATATATATATATATATATATATATATATATATATATATATATGACTAGCAGTATCAGAATGCATGCTGTGGTAGGCTTATATGTGTTCTTCACATGTCTAGAGGGCTAAATGATCTGCAAAAATTGACTCATTTTGAGGTGCTTTTGTTTAATGAATCTATATTTTAATATTGTATTTTTCTTGGTTAATAATTTGTTTTACCTTTTCTCTTATTGTTTAGCTTTATTACTTTTCTTTCTATAGGATGAATGCTCGTCCAACATACTACTTATTTTGTGTAGACTTTTTCCTAATAGACTTATAATATTTGTTTAACTTGTTTTGATACATATTTTGTTTACCAAAATTAATGATTACAATCAGTAAATTAATATTTTGTTTTGGGTTTAATTAGTGAATAGTTTTGGCGCAGGGACTATATATATAAATATAAAAAACCACAAAGGTTCATATACCATCTTTGAACTGTTTATGCGAGTGTGTGCATGTTTCTATCTGCCTATCTATTATCATAGTCAGTTGTATGAAAATTTTTAAAAATAATTTTGTTTAATGCTTCAAATAATGTAGACAAAATATGAATAAATATATTTTCTAAAAAAAATTATTTGGCATAAGAAAAGATGGAAAATTAGGATTTAATTATTTCTCATTATTTGTACGTATTTTGCAAAAATATATATTGGATAGATATCATGGCTCTGTTAATGGGAGATTCATTCTATACATTGCTATTATAAACATTTAGTTCACTTTATGCATGAACATGTGCTTTGATTGCGAATATTAATTTTGTAGTTAAAATTCTTCACAGCAAAGTAGATGTTAAAAGTGCAGATGTCACAATCCATTCTTTGTTAATTTCTGTAATAATTTCAGATTCTCCTAATTCTGTAAGTTATCAACCCCCCAAAAAATGAAGTCAACTGAATCACAAATGTAAACAAAATTAGAAAAGATAAATTTAGAAATAAAATATTGAGAAAAAGTATGGCTATAACATCAGCTGTTGACTATATTGAACAAAGAATAAGATGGTTTGGATATCCGATCAGTATGAAAACTAATAAAACAAACTGCAGCTTGAGTATATTATATTAAAACATCAGGCAATAGAATTAAAAGGAAAACCAGAAATATGTGGATAGGTGGAATAAAAGAAACATTAAGTAGCTTCAACACGATAATGACTCAAGTCAGGCAACTAATGATGACCAGAAAATGAAACATTTCTTTACTCTACTGCACACAAGCAGTAGGATAACAGAAAAAAAAGCCTTGTATCATGAGCTCAACCTAGGAGCAAACCATTTATACTTAGTTTTTAGAAGTTAGTTCTCATATCACTGAAACATCTATCTATTTCAAATGAAATTATAACAATTCTTGAATGAATATACACAAAAATTAAATACATCACGTATAGCTGTATATTGAAAATGTTAATAATTTAATCATAGTATTTATGCTTTACTCACAAGTATTATTCTTTGTATTTAAAACTACATCACCTTCATGAAACTTTCAAAACTTTTTTGCGACGTATATTCTTCAGCAAACTTTTTCATATTTATTCAACTCTTGGCCAAATCATTCCAGTTCTATGTTCACCCTGTTCTATTATATATGTTTTTAACTTTTCCTGTTGTATATTTCTGGGCGTTTCTCTGTTTCTGTTACTTTGTTTTATTACAGAATAAGGTTCATCTTACAATTCTTTGAGCCAGTTTTGTTTTAATGTATGTTCTAAATAGTCCAATCATATTCTTTTCAGAACTCTCATAAATGTTGTTTTTCACCAAAGTATGGTGGCAGTTTAAAGTGTAATAAATTATAAAGTAAGCTTATTTGATGGTTACTGAGTATTTAGAAACCATTGAACTTGTTTTATTCATTTGTTTTAGTATGTCTAGTTGGAATTTAATTTGTTTTGCTAAAACAGTTTGAAAGAAAAATGTAAATGTTATAAATAGCATTGTATAATTTTGATGACTCAATGCTCCAACCATTTACATTTAAGTATTGAGAATCCTTTTGTCTCCATATTGAATCTTTGATTTAACCACACAAATTATCTTATATGTTTGTAGTATGTTTTTTTAGCTGAGGAAGTTTGAATTGTTTTATGACTGTAAATAATGAAAACTAATGATGAAAGATAACATCTTTTCAGGACTAAGTAGTGCATACAAGACAGCAATTTGTAATGTATGCATGGTCAATGGAGCAGATCCAAGCTGGCTTTCAAAGGTCTCACTATTCCAGAAAGTTCTACAGCTACTGCTTCCAAAAGGTTTGTTATAGCATTGAGACAAGGTGATAAGTTCAACTTAAATATAAACGCTCATTTCAGTGTGAATTGATTATTTTCTGAAAATACAGCCAAGACACCTGATTTTCACTTGTGGTAATTTTCTGACATACTTTATTTAAATGATGTATATTAATCTGTATTGAAAGTCTGTAAGAAAATTTAAAGCACTGTATGTGGTGGACTGTATGTCCACCTATAAACTAGAAGGTCTGTATGTATAAACGATTATAGAATCATCTCTAAGACAGCTTGAAGTCACAATGAACTACATTCAGGTTACTTTTGTAATATTATTGATACTGTCATTTATTAACTAACTCAGTTTTATTGAAAATATCTTAGAGACTACTTTTATGGCTACAAATTATCATCAATACAAACTGTTATTTGAACTAAACAACTACCAACATCTATTTTATACAAGGAGAAGTTTCAATGAGGATAGTTTATGAACTTTTCTATGCAGAGCAAGATTAATATTTGCAACATTAAAAATATTTTTAAATTAAATTTGTAGGTTTAATTGTCATTTCTAACCATACTTTATATTTAGCATATACAATAATTAGCCGTCCATAGCAGGTGGTGATGACAACAGCTTCAGTCCTATGTGAGTTTGTACATTTCCTGTGTGTGCGGAGATGACTATAACATTCAGTTTTGGAAAAGAGTCTCCTGCCACATGTGGGAAGTTGGTCATATGGATGTTGTTTGTTCTCTTTTCTGGCAGCGTGTTTTCTTTGTGCCTTGTTGGTTTCCTATTTCAGAACAATGCAGACATCTTTAGTAATGTTGTTTACACCATGGTGACCAGTTCTAAACCAGAGTTTCCCAGGAAGTAACATCAATGTTCAAACTTTCTTACAGACACCTTGAGAGAGACTCTTCAAATCAATTCTTTTAGTTCACCACCTAGTCACTTCTTTTTGCTGAGCGTCCTGTACAAAAGTTGGTTTAAGATGCATTGATCAGTCTATACTGGTGGAATCATAGTTGAGGGCACCAATTTGGTCCATGCTTATCTGGCTACCCATATCTTCCCATGCAATTTTGGAACCCTTCCTAGTAATTTCACCTGTGCTTCCTGTTTGCCCCTATCACATAGGCATACCCAGGGAGCTTTATTCACTTTCTGGCCTGGTCAAGCAAGCACTGCAAAGACATTTCTTTAGATTCATTTTTTAGTATTATTTTCTTTTTCAGATATTTCATTGTTATTTTACTAAGTAGTGTTAATTTTTTATGCTTACATACTTATGTGTATGTATATGTGCTGTCCATTGTTCCTGCTGAAGGCCTACTGAGTCACACCATCGTTTGATTTGGTGTTGTCCTTACCTCCGTAAAGCTGTAACCATACCACTTTTTTTCTTTTTGCATATATCATCAGCTTCACATTTTTATGCATTTCTATGTTTTTATCCCTATTGGCTTTTACTGCAGTGTGTGGATGCTTGGAATTTTGGCTGTCTTGATTACTTCATCGTATCTGGTACTTTATATTACCATTTTATTGTAAACAGTCTTTAGAGATTGTTCATGTGAGAATTGTTAGTTTTCAGGCATGTCTGCCTAGTACTGAAGATGGTCATTATAAATAATTAAATATTTATTATAGAAGGAAACTTCTGGGACTAGAGACAAATATAAATGTACAAAGGCACTAGTATTTTATCACATTCAGAGGATAGGTGGGGGCTGGGTGATCTAGAGATAAGATGTCAGCCTCTGGAGAATAATGTCTCAGGTTCAATTTCCACCATCTGTGATGGGAGTTTAAAAAAAATGAAATTGGTGATTTCTCTGTCACTTCACCCTCCCCAGGTTTTGGAGTGGTGAGATCCCATCTTTAGCCGTCTCGAGGAGCGATAAAAAAAAAAACAGGGGGTCCCGTGTTCATTCTGCAGCACTAATTAAAGAGCCCTTAGTTAAGTTGAAAAGTTGAGAAGAATAGGCCAAAAATGCCACTATCTGGGCAAAAATACAGAAATCTACCCTTACTGAAGACAGATGAGTCTAGCATAAAGGCGCAGATATTGCGACTTTGCCATACACTATCAACACCACATATCCATGTCCATTTAACAGGTGAATGGTAAGAAGAAGAGAAGCACTCAGAAAAATCCACAAACAAGGAAAAACACAACCTGAACCATTATTTGAACCTTGTCCACCAGACACTGTGTCTTGCCATTAGAGAGACCTGCACGTCATCACACGGACAGATCATTATACCCAAAATAAGAATAACTGGCTGAGAAGTCAATCGTGCACATTATCATCACATGACTAGATAGATCATTAGGTTGCAACACCAATTCAGAAATTAATTTAACTCTTTCCGTATGGAAGCTTTTTATCGACGCCACGGAAGAGATTTCAGAGACAAAATTGTTCATGGTTTTAAAAATCAATCTATATATTTATATTTATCTAGCATATAACATATTATATATGAATATTTAGATAATTGAACAAGCTATTAGATTTCACCAATATCAAGATGATACAAGACATGTAAAAAGAATATGGTTTGATGACATTCATACTAAAAAAATTGAGCGTGGCACACTATGCGGCGAAATGTACAGAAAGAGTTAAAGATACAAATGTTTTCTGAGTTTTATTTTACCTAGAATAAGCTGCGCACACAAAGGCTAAAATATTTGTGTTGTAAATATACAGCAAGAGATGACAACATGTATAGTAGTTTCCAGTGGATAGATTGAAGACAATCAATGATAAATAATTGAAGAAATTGAAACCCGAACTAGGATCTGAACTCATGCCCATTGATGCCACTAGAGAGACCTGCACCTCAGCACACTGCCAGTTCATTATCACCTGAATGGTGTACTAACATTTACAAACCAAAGAGAATGCTGGCAAGATGTAATATTTACAAAGTTTGCTCAATTTATTCACTTTTTTCTTTAGTAATTTCTATAGGATGTTGGATAATTCTATCTATTGACCTTTCGAGCCGTAGCCGGCCCATAGGGCATAGACCCAGACACTCTTTCTCTTATCTAAATTTTTATTCTAGTAGTTTTCAATCCTTCTAAAGATATTTTATCAAAACTCACCATTTATCTCTGTTCTGTGCAAGCAACTCTATCTCATTGAGGGAGTCGATTCCTGCTGCTCTTGCCTCACCTTGTCAATGTTCTTCTCAGTGTCTCTCTGGATCAGCCTCTTTTCCTCTTACCTGTTGCTTCCCACATGAGGGCTTGCTTTGTTATTCGGTTGTTATCTTTCCTCATCACGTGTCTAACATATGACCATCGTCTTTTCTTGATTACTGAAGATATTAGTGGTTGATTGGCGATTTCTATAATTTCTTCGTTTGTTTTGAATTCGCTCCATGCTATACCAAGTATTTTCCTTAGACATTTATTTTCGAATGCATTCAAATTTGTTTCTATGTCTATTGTTTTATAACTCCCACATGCATATGTAGTTAGTACATTTGATTTGAATAGTCAAGTTTTGTGTTTGTGCTGATGAGTTTTGATTTCCACAACTTTTCAAGGCTTTTGAAAGACATTGCTGCTTTAACTATTCTGATTCTAATTTCTTTACTTGTATCCCCCCTCCCGATCAATGTGACTTCCAAGATAGATAAAATGACCAATCTCTTCCACTGGTTTGTTTTCCATGTATATTCTGTCATCTGTTGGAATTAAGCTTTTCATGACTTTATGATTGATCTCAAACCCAATTTTGCTGGCTATTGATGATAGTTCATTTGTGTTTTCCTGCAATGTTTTTATCAAACTGCTGATGAGGACTATGTCATCAGCAAAGTCGAGGCCCTCCAAATGGTCTCCATGTATCCATTAGATGCCTTTGTTACCAGTGCAGCATTTCTTCATTATGAAGTCCATAACAATCCTTGTTTAACTCCAGTTTCTATTGGAAAACATTTGCTAATTTGGATAATTAGAATTTCACAATTTAACTTGAGGATAGGAGATTCTGTTAGCAAAGTTAATGTTAAGCTGATACTGAGATATGAGCTGCACACTGTCATCGAATTTACATACTAGTACTTCTTTTGGTCAAAGTCTTTGATCCTGTGATTTTGATCTGCTGTCCTGTTACTGTGATGGAGATAGGAATCCCATGATGTAAGATGAGTCAGTTGCATGATGAAAATGTATGTGTCCTGATTTTTCCCCTAAGCTTTCACAATGGCTGACATACTCCATCTGTGGCATACTGGTCCTAGGTTTCATGTAGAATTTTTACTTCTTGTATAGGGCTATTCCTGTGGTTTTTGTCTGGGTTTTCTCTCTTTACTTTTCCTTATCTACACAGGGTGGGATTTAGACTTAGTGTGGCCCCAGTAAAAAAAAAAAAGTACTCCCGTCACGCCAAGTGGCGTATAGGGAAATATGGTGTTAGTGACCCTATATTTTACAGACCTTCAGCACATGATTTTTGAGGTAATGTGGTCGGTATTACGCCTGTGCTGCTTTACTTTCCCAGAAAAAGAATCCGGTACCCATTTAAGGCTGGGTGAACCCAGAAGCCGTCGCTTGGGATCGAACCCTACCCCTTGTCTTTTATAGTCCAGTTCACTAACCACTGAGCTATCGCAGCTCCCAGTGTGGCCCCAAGCTAAAAGAAACTTGTTGGCTCCCTTTATTAATTTACACCAGAAAGTCTCTATCAGAGATTACAATATAAACAAATTTGAGGTCCCCCCTGATTTTGAGGCCATAAGCTGTAGCTTATTTATCCTAGGCTTAAATCCAGCCCTTCTAAGTATCTACATAACAGTACAATTATATACCAGAAAGAAGACTATATTATAACTGTAGCTTGATGTAGTTTTTAACTCTTATGTCTTGGAAGGACAATTTTTTTAAGAACAAAAGATAAATAACAAAAATGGCAAAGTTTACAGATTGCCTTAAAGTATGTTAGATAGAGACAGAACATTTCTATACAGACCAAATTAATTTTTAAGAAAATAATATCAAAGAGGCATAGATAGCAGAAGATACTTGAAATTAAATAAAACATGATTTAATGTGGACATATTCCAGTGTTATATGTAATAAATGAAACTATGAGTTTTTGTCATATTTATTCTATAGATTATTGATGTTGTTATGGTTCTAGAATTATTGATGAAAACGGCTAATGGAACAGCATTCCAATAGATATATCAGTGCAAAATTACTTTATTAAAATGTACCTAATATTACTATTTTTCAGCAAAGCTGTACTCGTATGTGTTTTTTATAATTATTAAATGTGATATTTTTAATTGCATCTATAGTTCTTTTATATTTATTGGCAGAATCAATATTATTATACTTATGGTAGCCTCTAAAAATGTCTACTAAGATAGTAAAACATGTGCATGTTGATGGTTCCATTAATTTGCTTTTTGTACGCTTCATTCATCTGCACCCTCATATATCTCTTCCTAATTGTGTCAACCCTTACATATGCATGCAAGAGCTGGAAAGCAACAAAAGACATATAAACAAAGTTGAATGCATTTGAAAATAAATGCCTAAGAAAAATACATGGTATACTGTGGAGTGAATTAAAAACAAACGAGGACATTAGAGAAATCGCCAATCAACCACTAATATCACCAGTAATCAAGAAAAGACGATGGTCATATGTTGGACATGTGATGAGAAGAGATAATAACTGAATAGCAAAGCAAACCCTCAAGTGGGAAACGAAAGGTAGGAGGAAAAGAGGCAGACCCAGAGAAGCACTGAGAAGAACATTGATCAGAGAGGCAAAGGCAGCAAGAATCTGCTCCCTCAATGATATCGAGACGCTTGTACAGAATAGAGACAAATGGCGAGATTTGATAAAAGATCTTTGCAAGGATTGAGACTGCTAATTTCAAAACAGGGAAATACTATCTGAGTCTATGCCCTATGGGCCGGTTACGGCTCGAAAGGTCGATAGATAGTTAGATAGAATTGTGCCACAATTGATTCCACATTCTACTCTCAGGATTGCAGTTTCATAAATTGTTGTATTGTCATACAAATAGTAATCACAGCATGCCTCCCCTGAATTTTATATTATGCTTATCACAAGATTGTTGCTACAAATATTTTTTTTTCGTCAGTAAACATAAAAGGCCTCCTCCACCTGTTAAAAGCCTGTGGGATGGGCACAAAATTGTCTAAAACAAAATAAGCACCATTGATATTGGCCGTCAGTCCTTAATTTTGTATTACAGATGAGTAATTTATGAATAATGCTTACTTTTAAAATATGTCTTTATATCAAGAATGTAAAGATTCCTTGGTATTTAACATATGCTCATATTATATCTTCAAGCCAGTGGTGGCATTAAAGTCCACATTTCTTTGTAGATCGGCATCTGTTCCTCAGATTTAGTGATAAGTAAAGTGCATGCTGGTGGTGCAGTGCATTAAAACATAGGCAGCTCTGGGGTACTTGTTAGAAACTCTCCAATGCCATTCTGACAAACCACTGTGATATTGAGGATCAGCCTGGTGTTTTTTTTTTCAAGTAATTGTCCTGTTCTAAGTCTAAAGTCAGGTGTTTGTTCAAAATTTAACATTTTAAAACTAATGTATGTCTTTTAAAATTATATTTTGTCATTGCTAACATACTTATGTGCCTATACAGCCTAAAATGCTGAGCTAGATGTACCAACATGTTAGTGGAACATGAGACAAATCTGTGGAATTTTAATTGCCCTGAACAGCATAAAAAAGGATGTGATGTAATGTTTTGTTTGCTTGTCCCTATAAGGGTATTTATTGTGTTGCAGTTCACAACCAAGCTGTGATATTTGAGCCTATAACCAAATACACACCCAACTTCATAGCAGTAATTTTTTGGGAACAGATTTGACTTCATTCTTAGGTCTCTACTCACTTGACCAGTTGGAATAGCCTTTTAACCAGGACTACGATGTAGAGGTGGAGTAAGGTTTGGTCAACTGTGGTTTATGACCATGACACCTGCAACTAGCTGTTATTCACTGATTACTATCACATGTGCTGTATATATCAAGTCTTAATTCACTATGATGATGCAAATGAAGACTCAAATAGTTATCTACTTTACTCATCATCATCATGTGCCATACTGGTTGGTGTAGGCGATCATGTCCTTCCACAATCTAGATCTACAGTGCATCATATCAGTTCTGTTGTTGACTGTTTTCCACGCTATGACACCAAGCTATCCAGTATTTTCTCTCTTTGTCATCCGCGATCTCTCTTTTCTTGTATTTTGCCTGTTGTAACCAAGTATTCTAACTTTCCTCTTCTCATGATGTACCCAAAAAATATTGATTGTTTCTTTCTGATGTTTCTGAGGAGCTCCCTTTTTGTGTTGGCCTCTTTGAGAATTATCTCTTGGTCTTTTTAGTTGTCCATGGAACTTTCAACATTCTTCTGAGAGATCCCATCTCTGTGGCTCTAATCGTCTTATCATTTATTTGTTTACGGTCCATGATTCGCTTCCATAGGTCAGAATTGGCTCTATGTAGCACTGATGAACTCTCTTTCTCACTTCTGTTGACATAGATTTGTTTGCATAAGATGGTTTTCATTTTCTGAAATATTATTTTGGCCTGAGCTATTATGCTTTTTTATTTCTGTAGTGCATCTTCCATCTGATGTTATTATTGTGTCCAAATATTAAATTGTACTAACTTTACTACCATTTGATAATAGACTGGAGATGTTCAGGGTCTCAAGAAGACCCATTTTCTTATGTATTGAAGTTAACTGCTAAGGATTTTCTCTTCAATTCCCTTTTTACTTCTCCTTTCATGAAGCCTTCTCCTTTCTTATTTTTTCTGCATTTATTTTTTTTTTACATATCTTCCTTTGACATAATGTGCTTGGTTAACCCTGTGACATTTTGTGTGTTAGTTCTCAAATGCAGATTTTTGGGACCAGATTGTTTTACATTTTATTGATAATTTGATGTTTTCTCTTCACTATCCCTTTTATTATTAAACTGTAAGTGAAATATTTCAGTATTTTTTTTTTAATTTTCTTCATATATTTTTTTTGGTTCTGTTGATACTAAGAAGTTAACTATTCAAAGACAGTCTCAAATAAAAATAAATAATTGTTCCCCTATTTCTTTATGTTTATTATCAAATGGCACATTAACGTTACAGACTCATATTACAATAATTAAGTCATATCTTGTGTGGTTTCTATTAACTTTTGCAGTTTCTGGTAGAATTCATCCTAGTTAATGTCATTTATTATTATTGGTTATTGGTTATGGAAGGCCTCGGTATCACAGCAAACGAATTAAAATCCATAATTGCTCAACCGCCCGTGCCAGTGGAATCATCCGAATTACTAACTCATCTCCCAAACAAAGAAAGTTTATTTATTGATGCATAACATATTGTGATGCTGACTCTTACTCTTAGTCCTTGTTCTTATCAGTCTGTTATTGATTTCTGTTCTAGAATTGTTCATTCTGTTCCTCTAAATAATGGCTTCAACATCTTAACAGTTTTGCATCTATTTTTTCCAGAGAGTAGCACTGTTTTTCCAGGTGATGTTTTGATTCTCCTTTCACCTGTTCCTAATGTGTTGATCTTATCGTTTATATCTTTTTTATTTTACATGTTTCAATCATAGCAACACATTCATGGCTGTTACATTCCAGAAAGCTAATCTTGTTTGATGCTTTCTTGCCAGATAAGATGCCTGTTTTAATGCCAATGGCTTCCTGATAAAATAAGATGTCTGTTTCAATGATAATGGCTTCCTGATAGCTTCCCCCATATACAGTCACACAAGCTTCAAGCTGTCATTATCAACTGGTATTGAAATTTGATTTTCTGTTGCATTCATCTTTTTTTTTTCTCATCATCTAATTGGGATAGTTAGCCCTTTTTTACAAACTTCCAAGCCTTTTCAACAAACTTTCGACCCTCTTCTACATACTTCTGACCCTTTTCTAAAAACTTCCAACCCATTTCCTTTTCTACAAACTTCCAAGCCTTTTCAACAAACTTTCGGCCATCTTCTACAAACTTCTGACCCTCTTTTAAAGACTTCCAACCCTTTTCTACAAACTTCCAACCGTATACTACAAACTTCCTACCATTTTCCACAAACCTCCAGCCGTTTTTTCTACAAACTTTCCAACCCTTGTCTACACAACCCTTTTCAATAAACTTCTGACCCTCGTCTATACAACACTTTTCTACAAACTTCTGACCATCTTCTACAAACCTCCAACCCTTTCCTACAAAGCCCCAGCCCTTTTCTACAACCCCAAAACAGAATGCTATCTTGTTTGATCCCTATATTTCTGTAAGATGTCCAGCTTGGTAGAACCCACTGGAGTATTCTTGAAATAGTTTAAGCTCTTAAGTTTTGTTATGGCACTCTAACAATATAAGATATAGTTGATACATACATGGGCAATCATTCTGCTGTGATCTTATTTTACTCTAGTTAGGGAGTATAATTGTGACCTCTACCAGTGGTATATATCATAACAATGTCTTTCTGTTTTTAAATATAAATTGTTTAGTAAGTGCTGCTTATTATAAGCTCCACCAAGTACTACATTCCCTGTTGAGCTTCAGATATTGGGTGAACCCCCAAAGCCATGTTGGTAAAAAAAAAGTTTCTTTTCAGGGAATGAAACCCCCAAGATCCTTCTGGTTAGTAGTAACAAACATCTCAGCCATTGTGGCTTTTGATATCTGTTATGTGACTTATCTATCATTTAATTTTAGTGACTGTGCATCTACAAAAATAAAAATTTTCAACTCCAATGTTAAGTCAGTCCTATTATATGGCTGTGAAACATGGAGAACAACAAAATTGACAGTCATGAAGATGCAGACTTTCATTAATGGATGCTTACGCAGAATAAAAGGATGGAAATGGCAGGACAAAATCACTAACATATAATAATGGAAATTGACCAGTCAAATACCAGTGGATAAAGAAATACAGCAAAGACGATGGATAGGACAAACACTGCGGAACGCAACTGTTAGTATTACACAACAGGCCCTTTTTTGGAATCCCCGGGGAAAAAGACAAAGAGGAAGACCAAGAAATTCTTGGAGAAGACAGACAGAAGCAGAGATGAAGATGATGGGGAAGACATGGAATGATCTTAAAAGAGTGGCAAGAAACAGAACGACTTGGAAAGTGTTTGTTGAAGACCTATGCTCCGCAGGGAGTTGAAAAGGTAGAAGAGAGACTGTACATCTGCATGTTCATGGAGTCATTATTTTTATGCATAAAAGCACTTTGCTTTATCATCAAATTGCTATTGGCAAATAAATCTACATTTCTTTATATATATACACAATCTTTTGAAATTGTATTATTGTTATAAAATATATAGATAGTATAGTTTTGGTAAGACATTTATTGTACAAGTTAATTGTATCTTTATTAGTTTGTCTCATGAGTTGAGACAAAAAAAAAGAAACTGTATGTCACATGTTTTAGTTAGTAATATTTGCGTACATGTCAGTATAATGCACTATTTCACTAAGAATTTGTTTTCTTTTTTTTTTTTTTTAAATAATTTACAGCAAAATATTGATCCACACGTTTTTTTTTAACAAAGTAATTTATCATTTATTAAATTTATGCCTCCCTCTAACCTGTCTAGTTTGTTTTTGTTTGTTTTATAGCTACAAAGTGAAATACTGGGTCTGAAAGAATGCAACTTTATATAGGCCTATTATTTATTATATTAGCATTTTATTTTAAATTACTGCTTACTGTTTTATTGCCAAGGTTATTCAGTCGACGGTGAGTTTACCAAAATCTGAGAATATGTTAATTAATACCCATCTGCCGTCCCATCATCATCATTTATAATAAATGAAATCACATTATTCATATTAATATATGCTTTTTAAATTCATTTAAATAATATTAATATTAGGATTTTGTGTAGTAAAATAATTATTAATAACAATATCAGCCCGTAATTGGACTAGCCTATTTTATACAAGTCTTGCCCTGTTTGTACGGGTTATACAAATTGAAGTACGTAGATTTATATTTTACAATATTTTGTGACAAACAAGAAATCGTTCATTTGGCATTTATTGGCAAGTTTATCATAGAAAGTTATCGATGTTTGACCTTGTTAAGGGGAAGCCACTAAGAGAGAAAGATATATGTTGCGGAAAATAGTGTCCCCTTTGTATACAAATGGCTGTCGGTATTTTAAACCTGTTTTCGATAGGTTTATAAACAAAGCTCGTCTTATGCATATATTCTCGGATTTTGTCATCGCATAATTATATTAGAGATATTTAGCCAATATATTCTGCGTAATATCACAATGGAAACGTGTACAATTTTGCAATTGTTCAAGCGTTTGCAAACTTTCTCACACTCTCGTTTACCAGAGGATGCTAACCCCTCATTATCTCCATTGAAGTTGGCAGAAGCCGGGTTTGTTCGCACGGAGAGATCATTTTCAGATGAGGTTGAATGTCGCAATTGTGGAATAAAATACAGTAATTGGTCAGATGAGTCACCGATGGCTGTACATCGCACCCTTAGTGTAAATTGTCCCTTTCTCATCTCTTCCTCATCTTCTAATTCTAAAAGTGAGAAATTTCCGCTATATGAACAAAGAAATAATAAAAACATAAATGAATTGGAGAAATTAACAAAGCAGCAGTTTCCATCATACGAAAGTTCATCTTCAGGAATTTTTCGTGTCCCTATTATTGAGCACCCATTTACACCAAAAAAAGGCGGTAACCTAATGTTTTTTGAAAGCTTTAGAGCATTGACATTTACAGAACCAAACTCAACAGATGCATATGTCTACGCAGAAGCAGGTTTTATGTATGATATTGCATCGAAAAGTGTTTTTTGTGTTTTCTGTGATGTGGAGCTGGAATTTAAGTCAATAAAATTATCTCTCCTAGAAGAAATTCATGCTGAAAAATGTCCTCTTTGCCCATTTGTAAATTGTTTTGATGTTGGAAACATTTCTCGAGATACCGAAAGGAAGATCAAGGAGAAATATTTTGCACTCCACCTTAACACATGTAACAAGAAGGTGAAATATTTAATCAGTCATCCTGAGTTTGAGAATAAAGCAGCTCGCCTTGGCACATTTTCGTCTTGGCCAAGAATGTTGACAGTTGCTTTTCCGGCAGAAGAAATGGCAAGCTGTGGTTTTTTTTACACAGGCAAGTTTATAATAAAAATCCATGGTGATGGATCACTGTAATTCATCAGTCAAACAATGTTTCTATTAAATTAAAGTTCTTCTTTGATGTGCTGATCACACCATTGCACAAATTATTACTCTCCACAGTTACTGTTTATAAATTGTTATAGTATTTTCAGTTTTTCAACTCTCATATTCATCCTTCCTCTGCTTTAGAAAAATTATTGATATTGTCACAATGCCTTTCCGGGTCTTCTTCTCATTACTGTTAAAATACTATTTTTAAAAAATAAATTTTTGAGGTGTGAAAGAAATAAGCTTATTCTGCATCAAGATACTATCATCCATAAATTGTGAATACTTTACTGTAAAAATCGAGTTTTTACAAATCTTCTAATATTTTTCTTACAAAAAAAATTCAAAAGATGCAGTAGCTACAAAATGCCATCTTCACGTTAAACCCTTAAACTCTACCTTAAACAGTTTCCCCAACTCTTAACAGTAACTTAAAAAGGTAAAGGTAAAGTACGAGACTTGAATTGGCGTCTTAGCAGGCAAGTTTTCACCCATGTGTGCTCAGTCTGCTATCCAGAAGTGTTCGGAGACTTCTGGATAGTGTCACTTCAAGCATCGAAACTCACGATGCGAGGCGGCATTCCTCACCTTCCCAGAGTAATAACCTGGTACCCATTTCAGCCAGCGGCTTGGTCGACCACGGGGATATTTTAATTTTCCAACTACGAGTACATCTTACACTGCTTCAAGCAGGAATTAAACACGAGTTGTCTAAACGTTGGTAGCCCAGTCAGATGGTTTTCCCAACTATGCTACCGAGTTAAAAAAAAAAAAAAAAAGTAAAGTGCCCCGTCACGCCAAGTAGCGTATAGGGAATATAGTATTAGTGCCCATAATTATTACAGACCTACTGCACATGATTTTTGGGGTAATGTGGTCGGTATTACGCCCGTGCCACTTTACTTTCCAAGAAAAAATCCAGTACCCATTAAGGCTGGGTCTACCTGGAAGCCATCAATCAGGATTGAACCCAACCTCTTGTCATTTGCAGTCCCGTTCACTAAAAACTGAGCTATCGTTGATCCCAGGCAACTAAGGCCCCCAGTAATTTAAAAGTTAAAAGGAAATTAAAGTTTAATGTGCAATATAATTATTATAAGCATAATCCATTATGAATATTATGTTGTTTGGAAATATTTTTTTACACTGATATCACAAACATATTTATCTAAGGTTGACAAACTTTAGGTGCATCTTTGTTGCCTTGGTCAAACTATGACATATTGGTCCAATTCATGACTGAACCAGTGTTTCCCAATATTTCTTTTAAGTAACTAAGTAACTGGTGAATCCCTTTATAGTAATCATGTACCATGTGACAACCATTAACAATACCCAAGTAATCCATGACCCCCTTTTTATAATAGCAAAGTAACCCTTATCTCCCTTTATATAACAGGCTATTAATTTGTCTGTAAAAAGTCACAAACCATTGGGTGGAAACCATATGATTAAAATATGTCTTATGACATTACACTCTTACATGTTATGTATTTTCACTCATCCACTTAGCCATTGCCTATAAGTTCTGCAACTCTTGGATTCCACAGTGTGTTAATAACAGCAAGAAGTTGTGTGTACTTAGGCCAAGATTCTCACAAGTAACTGGACTGAGAATGATCAAAGACTCAAGCTGACTGTGTTCATCAGTATCGGTGAGCAACAGAGCTGATCCAGACCTAAGACCCTAGTCCATAAGCAAGTCTGGATCAAAGTGTGAAGGCAACCTGATAGCTAAAAATACCATGCCAAAGATGTATGTGTGGGGCTGAAAGATACATATATCACAGCTATGTCATAAACCAGCAACACAATGTGCCCATCCTACTAATCGTCCTTTTTCAAGGGCAGATGTTGAAGAAGTGTAGTCATTGGGTGAATGCTGAAGTAGAAGAAGGTGTATGTCTACAGGCAATGAGGTTATCCTGGGTTTCTCAATGTGGTAGTTAATTCTAACACCAGAGCTATTCCAGGCTTCATCATAAGAAGCTAAAACTATAACAAAAATAAAAATGTTAATTTGTAAAGAAAAAAACTGTATATAACATCTGTAACTGAGGAATTTATGTTGAGCTAAATAAGAAAAAGGCTTTGAAAATACACCAGTCATGTGCTGAGAATAAATGAAAAAAAGACTCCACCCATCAGACATTCATGTGGAAACCATCTGGTAAAAGAAAACAAGACAGACTAAGGGAGTTGTTATGCACAACAATTACGAGTGAAACCTCAACCATGGGACTAAGAAACAACCAAGATCTACTAGCAGCAGATCATTAATTTTGGAGAAATGTGACTTACACTTTATGTGCCTTCTTCAGTCCAAGTGGAAAATGAATGAATGAAATCAAGGAAAGGCCTTTGCCAAATTAGGTAGACAATGGTTATGATAAAAATAGCAATGTGGAGTAAGTGACCATCTAATGAACCTATCCAAATGTTATACTAAAACAGTGAGTATAAAGTAAGAACTAATCCTGATCAGACATAGACTTTTACTATCAAGTTTGAAGTATTAATTATACATTAAGTCTACATATATGAAACTACAAACCCTAATAGTTATAGCACACACAGCATGCATGTTTTTCATATTGACTATGCAATATAAAGAAATACATTATTGCTATGAAAATTTTTAAAATATGATTTTGTGACTTGTAACATTGGTTTAAAAAAATGCAGAAGGAATAACTAAGGAAACTGAATAGTTGTTAAAAATGATTATAAGATGATTAATGAACTAAGTTGTTTTAAAATGGCTTTTACTTATGGTGTAACTTAAAGTACACTTTCTTTAACAACAGGCTTTAACGACAAAGTGAAATGTTATGCATGTGGAGTAGGTCTCTATGACTGGTCTTCTGATGCAGTTCCTGTAATGCAGCATGCTAAAGCTTCCCCTCAATGTGTATTTTTATTGGAATCACAGGGCAGAGAGTTTGTCAATTTTGCACAAATTACAGAGGTGAGATTTTGTTTGCCAAATGAACTTGTCTATTAAAATGAACTAGTATATATTTTAAAAACTAAATGCAGTTTAAATACTTAAAAGTAAATAATATAATCTTCTATCTAGCTATTTGCATTTAGAACCAAAAATCGCACATAGGGAAGAAAATTTAAACTCTTTGTATGGCAATCTTTGTTATCAATGTCAGACCAACTATGTATGAAAAGTGTTCCTTAGTTGCAGTTTCCTCATATTCCAAGTCCGGCTTGTTGCAGGAGCTACTGAGTTAAGTGCTCTGTGCACACCGTGAGCTGTGTGTCTCATCCGTTTTGATCATGTTTCGATATTCCAATTGTTTGCGATGAATGATGATATCGTATGACAGGGAACAGTTGGCTGTGTTCACTTTCTGCGCGGTTTTGCCTTATGTCTTTTGGCGTGTGCTGAGACTGCAACGATGGGGACTACAGTTGTCTTTCCTTGTTTGGGAGATGAGTTAGTAATTCGGATGATTCCACTGGCACGGGCGGTTGAGCAATTATGGATTTTAATTCGTTTGCAGTGATATCGGGGCCTTCCATAACCAAATAACCAAATGTCAGACCAACTACAGGACCCTCATTGTATCTCACCACATGCTCTTTTTCAGGGTGAGCCACACAATCTGGGCAAGGGAATTGATATCTGTTGTTGTTGCCTCTTGCCTCTGGTGTTCTTTTTAGTGTTTCTCTAGTTCTGCCTCTTTTTCTTTTACTCTTTGATTCCAATTTGAAGGCTTCCTTTGAGATTCTCTTATTGTCTCTTATCATGACCAACATATGACCATTTATTTACCTAATCTTAGGATAACAATTTTTCTAGTTGTTGCTATAAACAATGAAACATTGAATAGTCACAGAAAAGTATGCTTTATCTAATCTTAAATATACCAACATTTTAGAAACAATTTTCTTGGAGTTAACATTTATCAGATCTCTTGTCCTTTCAAGCCAAAGACGGCATATAGCCGAAAATCTAGACTCTCTGTGTCTGATGACCTTTGTTATCGAACATCAGACCTTGCACTGGACCCACATTGTATCATGCCATACATCTCTGTTATGGACGAGTGTGAGCTCTATCTCAGTGAGGGAGCTGATGCCTGCTGTTTTTGTCTCTTGCCTCAGTGTTCTTTTTAGTGTTTCTTTAGGTGACCTCTTTTTCTTGTACTCTCTGGTTCTCATTTGAGGGCTTGCTTTGAGATTCTCTTGTTGTCTGTTATAATCACATGACCAATATATACCACCTTCTTCTTTTGATTATAGGTAATATTTTTGGATGCTTTCTCTAATTTCTGCACCAGTCATAAATTCATTTCATAGTAAATGAAGTTTACATTTGCCATATAGGACTAAGTTGTTGCACCTTGACCAGAATGTAAAAAATTATCATGCCTATGGTTGCAATTTTTTATTGTTTATTTGCATTTTTATCTTGTACTACTTCCTACTTGTTTATCTGAATCAGCATTTCTGCAAGTTCATCTAAAATAAACTATAAGTGTTACCTTACTTTCAATATAAATGTTTCTAAATGATATTTCAAACATCAAAGAATTACAAGTTTGGACATCTGGATAGAAATGAAATCCAACCAACTGTAGCATGAGTATACTTCATGGAAACATCCAGCAGCAAGACAAAGAGATGATCCTGGAAAACATTGATAGAAGAAATCAAAGTCGCTAATGGTAAAAATTGGAAGGTCCACATACAGTGTCCCAGGTCCAGACGGGATTCAATTCAACCATCTAAAGTGGCTGACGAGGAGATGCTAGCATAAATGTGTCAGGAGTACAACCTCAACATAAAGGCACAATACCACAGGAATGGTCACATAGTTACCTCATCCCTCTGTCTAAACCAGGCAGGGACAGCTCAGACATTAAAGGCTACTGAATCATAACATTGCAGAATGTGTACAGTAAAGTGCCTGTAAAGATAATCACTGGACAAATGATATGGGAATTAGGAAGGCAAAAATTGCTTCTTGACTTGGTAATCAGATAATGCAAAGATACTACCACTAACGTGTCAGTCCTTGCGTATGATGTGTTGGATGGTTTCCAGCCAAGAGAGGAGACAGAAATAGTTGCGCTTGACAAAAGGGATGCTTATAACAGAGTTGAGTATGACACTCTATCACACCTAATACTCATGAAGATAGACACCCCCCCCTATGGATGATGCAATGGGTAGCCATGATGCTCGGGTATTCTCTGAACAATCACATCATGCAAGCGGAGCAACCTCCTCTTAGGTACAGTGATATGCATACTTAAAAAGTTGACTTTGGCTGTACCTTAGGGTCTTTTTTGATAGGTCATTGTCCTTCAACCATTATATAAACAGTGTTGCCCAAAAGGCCAGGAAAAGAGTGAATACTGTAAAGGTTATGGTGAGGTCTGGCTTCCAACAATGAATGCTTTTCCTCTTAATGCAGTTGCTGGTGTTGTTGGTCATAAACAAAGGCTTGGTCTTCTAAGGCTGGGTCTAAATTTTAAAGGGTACAGAATGAGACTGTGAGTGCTGTGTTGAGATGCACCAAGGATATTCTAATAACAGTTAAGCGATTTCAGTTGGACATCCCTAGCTTTTAAGTATGACACAAGAACTTGCAAATAAAAGCATACTTGGTAGTGGCATGCAAGAAAATACATCTATGAGACTATGGTTGGCAAGGCTGAAACAACACTCTAGGGCAAATGGAACAAGGAGAACATACCTACTGATAGTGCTTTGATAACTATATGTGACAGGCGCACACTAACCAAGGTCGTCATACAATTATACAGGAAATGCTGCGACTGGGTGCAGGGTGTGACTGTGTTTGAGATCCTAGAGGTACTGTAACTTCACTCCTAACCCCAAGACCCAATAATATACACTATCAGCTGTTTTGCCAGATTGACAAGAATAAGCTTCACAGAGTGTGTGTGTGTGCACCTATTTGATGTGTCTCACATCAACATCCTAACTTGTATATGTTACTCCAGACACACGAAAGTTTGTGGCAAGGGAATGGCCGGCAGGTTAACAGTGTCTGCCATTGTGCAAGGGACCTTAAATAGAGACCACCTCTCGCAGGAAGGTGACAACAAAGTAGAGGATAACTCATGTGTCAAAAAAATGGTGGAACACAGTTCTGTGTAGATTGAAAGCAGGAACATCATCCCCTGTGGAAAAGAATGCATCACTTTCAATCAATGCAAGACAGAAACAGTCCATAGACAAACAATTCAATGGTTGCTAGAATGAGTGGCACAGAGGCTATGGGAATGCCTTGACTACAGTGATGCCAATTGAAACTAAAGACTAAAGAGATGTGATTTGACATCATGGTATTGGTATCAATGTAATAAAGTGCAGTTCCATTCACTGGTGATGGACCAAAATCTCTCTACTGATGTGGCCATTAGCATAAACTTCATAATGGTGATGGTATTCCTCAACTTTCACAAAGCTTGAGATCTCGTTCCCATTGTTGTGATGGCTGGATGGACCACAGGAGGTATTTGCATATCTGGGTGGTCCCATTGTCATAAAGGAAAATTGAACTGAACACCTGGTGAGTGAGTAATTGTCACAACTGTGCTACTAAATAAATAATTCAAATGACTAAAAATTTCCAGAAAGATAACCTGTTTAAATCACTAGTAGTCCAGAAGTAACAAATGTTCTCATATTTATATTCTTAAATTCATTTACACTTTGTTATTGCAGCTAATTGTAAAAACAGTTCAAGAAGAAATTATCCCAGGATCACCAAGTAAGACAATATAGTTTTATGTGGTAATACATCTATGTATGTAAAAAAAGTCAAGAGCTCCCGTCACGCCAAGTGGCATATAGGGTATATGGTGTTAGTGACCATAAATTTTACAGACCTTCACAGCACTTGGGGTAATGTAGTCGGCATTTCGAAACAAGAAAAAGAGTTCTTAAATGTTATGTAGAGCCAGTCTTAACATATGGATGTGAATCATGGACAATAGGACAACAGACAAGAAAATCACGGGAGTCTGTAGAAATGTGGTTTTACAGAAGAATGTTGAGAGTACCATGGACAGCTAAGAAGAGTAATGAAGATGTTCTGAGAGAGGTCAAAGCAAAAAGATAGCTAATTTCCAATATTAGGAAGAAACAATCATAATTTTTTGGCAATGTAATGAGAAGAGAACAACTGAAATATATTGTAACAGTTGGAAAAATTGAGGGACGAAGAAATAGAGGGAAGCAAAGAGAAAAAATAACAGACAGCTTAAGAGAATGGCTTGACAGAAGGTCAACAAGAGAAATGATAAATAGCTGCCAAGATCGAAAGTTGTGGAGAGACATGTCACCTACGCCAGCAGGCCCGGTAGTTAATGATGATGAGTCGGCATTATGCCCGTGCCGCTTTACTTTCCCAGAAAAAATCCAGTACCCATTTAAGGGTGGGTGAACCGGAAGCCGTCGGTTGGGATCGGACCCTACCTCTTGCCCTTTGTAGTTCAGTTCACTAACCACTGAGCTATCGCGGCTCCCCATCTATGTATGTGCTGATACTTAACAGGTTATCTTCCCTAATGGTAACTTTGAGAGTAGAAAAGGTTTCATCTGTATTTCCTGTAACATCGGATATGATATCATTTACAAAAACTGTCTTAAGACCTGCATTGATGAAATAGGTAGCTGATTAAGTGACATTTCCATGTGCATCTCTGTGACATTTCTCATGATCCTATACATCTTTGACAGGCCATTTTCATATTCTCCCTACCTATTTCTGGCATTATCTCATGCTCTTTATATGCTTTTGAATACCATCTAATAGTCCACTTTGGTTCTTTAAACCTGATTTAGATTAACTCTCAAGCATCCATTTCCACAGTGGCATCCATTTTGTAAAAAATAAAAACAATTATTTTTGGGTTGTGAAACAAGCACACGACCACTAGCTTGATCACATGTACATAAACTTGCATTCAATGTATTTATTAACAGTAAAATTCACTTAGCATAAAGAGGAAATAAGACAGAGGGGATATCGCAGAGGAGTGATATCTGGTATAGATTATTGCTTTTATTTTTTAAGATCTCATGCAAATGTCATTTTTAACTACATGAGAAATAACTGTATCTTATCCTACACTCTGAAACTTCATTTTAGTTTTAATAAGCTTAACTTTCCAAGCAATAATATTTGTAATGCAGCTTTAAAAAATAATGTAGGATTTATTTTATAAAAGCGCCATTAAGTATGCAGCTTTATAATGAATTATGCCCGAACATCTACATCTGTCTTTTTGAATAGTTTTTTATTCAGCAAAACTCATTTAGTTTGAATTATTAATATTTTAAAAGTACCCGAATGATAATTTTACATGCTCAAATATAAGTTGATACGTTGTTTTTGATATAATGATATAATATAGAGTTGATGTGAGTTCATAAATCTGGGTTGATAATGTAACAGTGAGAATTTTCTTGATTTCACACGTTTTCCTGCAGAATCAAGTTCTAGTGGACAGCACAATACTAAGTTTTCTGTATCATCAGACTCCATCATTGATGGGGCTGCGATAGGGCAACTCATTAGGCAGTCTTATTTGATGCAAACTGTTACCAAGGAGCCCCAGTGAGAGGTGAAATGAGGTCATGACCAGCTTTTGGCTACAGACCCTATTGTGGTGGTCCAGCTCATGCTCCCAATAAGTTGTATTGATCTTTCAGAAACCCTTTTTCTAGAATAAAATTCTTTATTTATTAATCAAATTTGTCTTGTGCATTCTTCTTCAGAAGTCATGACATGCATTACTTTAGTATCAAATGCTTTCAACAAACTGATGAACATATGGAGATCCAAAATTCTCAGTAAATTAATAAAACTTAGATTGTTCATCTCCTGTGTGATACCAGTTCTAACATATTGTTATTTTTTTGTTTGTTTTGCATTCACCAGCTTTCACCTCTGGCGAAGTTCCTAGAAACTAGGGATTGAATTTTGCGTGTTAATTTGTTTTTCCCTGGCAGCCATGTGCACAGGGGTCCCTCGCCGCACAGGCAGATAACTCTATCTTCAGAGGTGCTCATATTTTTTCAGTCAATGAGTAGTTGATGTTTCAAGCCAGGCCTCACTGCTGAGACCAGGGGTGGTTGCCACAGAGAGAAATCACAAATAAAAATCCCAACTGGTACAGCCGGGATTTGAACTCATAATCTCTCTGTCTCAAGATTGGTGTCTTGCCTCGATACTAGCCAGTCCCCCACATATGGATATGAAAGTTGGAAATCCACCATGATTTTTTATAGGAAATTAAATGCCTTTGAAAACAAATGTCTTTGTGGGATCTCAAACATAAGCTGGAAAGAATCTATCAAATGAACAGGTACATGACGAATCAAAATAAGATGTGTCGACCTTTATAAAAATAAGGTGATGGAGATACATCAGTCATGTGCTGAGAGTAAATGACTTCCTCGTCATACATTTATGTGGAAACCATCTGATAAAAGAAAACAAGACAGATCAAGAGAATCACCATGCAGAATAAATACTACAGTAGGCTCAACCATGGGACTAAGAAATAACCAAGAACTAGCAGCAACCCATTAATCGTGGAGAACTCTGACCTCTGCCCTATTCGTCTTTGGCCTGAGTGGAAAATAAATGAATTCTCCTTCATGAAGGCTGGCAATATAATATATGGCATTATTTTTTTTTCACCTTGGTGGTAAACTAGTAGACTGTTTTTTGCCATTGTATTAATATTGCTTTGTCTTTTATAGTTCATCAGTGTCATGTCCTGTCCATCTTCTGGTTTCCACTCAAAATTTACAACATGGTGTTATGGTACAAAATATTTGATTTATCAAATTTAAATATTTTTTTTCTTCATTAATTTTAAAGTACTTTTTTTTTCCATTTCTTTCTATCAAGTGAATTCTTTTTTGTTATTAAACAGATTAACTAATATTAATTTTGTTAGAAGTGTTTGAAAAGTGTTTTCTATGTTAATATTAGTTAATATTTTTTTTCATAGCCATTACAGAACAAGATACAGATCCATTGGTCACAGACTGCATTTCATCACCATTGACATCACAGCCACAGTTGCAAGGAAAAATTTCACCTGTGTCATTGCCAGCATTACCACATCAGTGTTGGTCATCATCATTACCAGGCTCTGATATCCTTGACCTGGACGCAATCAATGCAGCTTTGGCACGTCAGTACACTCTAGAGCAAATAAAACATGCCATTGAGAAATTCTTTATCTTATCTTGTGAGTCTTGCTATCTAACAAGGGGTTAGAATATGTTGAGTTTTGTTTTATTATAAATCTGTTATTTGTAGATTTCAAATGCAACAGAACTACAAGGGCGATACATTTTGGTCTTCTAGATTAATTCTCAGAGAAATATACATAATAGTAAATTCTAAAATAGAAGGTGGTGAAATAAAAACGTGAACTGAGCAAGCTGTAAAGATGTAATGAGTTTAAAGCAGTGAAAAATAGCAAGACTGTAATGAATATCACATTTGAATATGATAGCTTTTTTATTATATTAGTTACACTGGATTTTTCTTTGGAATAAGATTTTGAAGAATAATTAGTTGTGATTATTCTTATTTCTGTAAACAAATATTTATGTTTCTGTGTTGCTTGTATGTAAATAGAATTATAACACATACAGCAGCTATTTCTTTGTGTCAATGAATATTACTATAATTGCTGCAACACTACAGGGTTAAGAGTTGAAAGTATGTATTATTGAAGCATTACTTTTAAATAAAAACAAAAATGACTTTGGAAGATCACAAAATAAATGCAGTCAACAAATTCACACTACAATAGGTAGGTGAATTTCACAATCTTGAGAATTCCAGAATTCGAAATCATGTTTCAAGACAGGTACCACCAGTCTGTGCCATCACACCCTAGCAGATAGACAGCAAAACACATTTCATAAGACCACCAGTACACTGTCTTGAGGAGGAAAATGTTGCTCATGCACACTGTCTTGGAGGAGAAATTGTTTGGTGTGACCATACCCTTGAAACTGACAGTCGACTTTATAAGAGAATCTAATCTTAGAGAATCTCTCTTAGTCTGAATGAGTCATGATTATGGCTGAAGAAGAAATCATGTGTAATGCAGGTTAAAACTGGCGCATAAGTAAATGTTTTATAATAATATGCATTCTTTCTTGAGAGATATATCAATGTATTATTGTAGGTCACTTATGAGCAAATATATATATATAGTTTATTATGAATAAAAAGTCTTCACATGGATTGCCAGTCATGCTCACTTACAGAACAGTTACAGTTGAATGTCGAGTCTGACCTTTGTCTTTTTGCTGTGTCTTCATCTTTAAGTTTTCTATCTTCTTGCATTGTGTTTTTTTCATCTCTGATCTTCATGCTGTCTACACCAGTGTATACCAATTTAACTTGGCACTTTTCTTTCTAAAATATTACTGCCATTGTTGAACTTTCTCATGTCACACAAGCAGGCATTTTTTAAAATGCAGTGCTAATTGGTCAATAGGCCATATTACAATAGACAGCTTGGTGTACAGAACTACCATGTTCCATATGGATCATGTACACCAGCCATCTCAAGGGACCTTGGTGTAGCAGGGAATGTATGCTGTTTATGTTTGGTGTCTTCAGAACAACTCTGTTTGACAAATGATCCTGCCATCTAGTCTTGGATTCTTAGGCAGCAAGTGTGGAATTCATTGTTTTGATATTCTTGATGGACATTTATTGTCGTCTCACTGCCATGCAGTAGAGTTCTGAGAATGCAGGCCTGGTAAACTTGAAGTTTAGTATTTTTTTGAGTGTTTTCTTTCTAGGAATGTACAGCCAGTACACAAGAGGAATTCATAAATGCACATATACCATTCTATATGTTTCCAGTGTGTCTGTAACATTAATAATTTCAGCTCATCATCATCTTGTTCTTTAAAGAACATTGCATTCACTAAAGCCTAACTGAAAGTATCTCTGTCTCTAGCCACTTTTTATTTTATGTTCCAAGTCTTCTTGATGTCATGAAACCACCTTCTTCTTGGTCTGCCATGATGCGTCATCTTGGAACCACACATTCCATTATTGTTCTTTCCAGCCCACTGTGTCTTTTGATGTAGCCATAGCAAGACAGGGTTGCATAGCATCCCCATACTTTTTATTACATACATGGACTATATATGCAAGTCAGGTAACCCATCAGAAATAGAGGAGACCAACGAGCTTCTACTAGCAGACAATCTGGCACTAATACATGGAAAATAGAAGACTTACAAGAACACTTAAATAGACTTAAAAGCACAGGCACAAAATACAACATTAAAATTAACAAAACAGAAGTCATGAATATCGCAAAAGAGAAACAGAACATCATCATAACAATAGATGGCAGACAACTAAAATGATAATTCACAAACAGCAGAAATAGACTCGAACTCAAGATGCAATAAAGCTGTCAAATCATTGGACAGCCATCACTACAATCGTCCAACAAGGAAATAATTCTAGAGGCAAAACAGACGCTCTACAAAACAATCTTTATTCCAATGTTGTGTTACCAATGGATGCTAGATGCAAGAGCAATAAGGAAAATAACCTTTACTGAGATGAAATGTGTTAGAAGAATGACATGAAGCAGTCTGAGTGATAAGATCTGAAATTAAGAACTTTTAAAAAACCTAGGAATAACTCCCTCCAGAGAATATATAAAGAAACAACAGATACAATTGTTTGACACGTGACAGGGCAGAAAGATCAAAACACAACACAAAGAGCCTTCAATAAATGTTGCGAGAACACAAGACCCATGGGTCAACCATGAAAAAGATAGATTGACGATATTAGAAACTCTAGGAAACATAACAGCAGCAGAGACAAATAAAGCAAAAGACTGCAAATTATATCTCCCCTCGATGCTGAAAGGCAAATGAGGAAAGAAAGAAGAAGGAGAAAAATAATATTCTATTTTCCTCTTCAGAATGGTGGAAGTCAGTTCTTTTTAAGTCTTTTAATATGTCTTCATTGTTTTTTTCATTATCCAAGGTATTTCTATAGTATTTTGTTTCAAATGAATTTTTCTTCTTCCTTGCTACTATGAGATTGATAATTTCATCTAGAGCCATGGTGATGTTCTTTCTAGTAGTAAGTAACAATAAATTAATCATGTGCGATTTTGTTTTTTATTTAACATGAAATATTTTTTTCTATCTTTCTGACTTTAGCTGGTCGTTATCCAAATGAAGAGCTTTTGTTAGGAACTCTTAAGGCAGCTGATGAGAACATTACAAATCTTCAGGAGAAGAGTCAAGAAATTGTCACTATCAAAGCAGAGTTGGAAGTGATAAAAGCTGAAAAAGTTGTGTATTTAGCTGAAAAGGCATTGTTTCAAGCTAAAGAAGCACAGTTTCAGGTTAAAGAAGCTCAATTCAATGCTGAAAAGGCAGCTTATCAACAGGAGATCCAAGTCAGAAATAGAGAATTCCAGAGAAGCATGGTGAGGACAGTGTTTGTACAGTAATTTCTTGATTTATTTTTATGTATTTCATAAAATCAAATAGTTGTTAAAGCTAGTGTATAATTCTTATTTTTGTACAATTAGTTATTTGTCCACCATCATCATGTGTATTATGGCCCTTTATCTGACCTCTGTCCTGTGGATAATCTCCAGAAAACACAAGAGTTAAATTTAATTTAGTTAAGTCTACAGGTCATCTTCATTGCCCATCAAACTAGTTCATAAGTACTCAAATCTCCTCTTAAATATATCCCCCAAATATGCAGTGACAAATAATACAGATCTTTTGTTGGAACTTTCTTTGGCATCCTGTGTACCACTCCCATCTAGCATCTCTTCCCTTAACATGGTATTTGTGCATGGAGAAATGGGAAAAATATATAACACCCTAAAAAATATAGCACCCTATATAAGGAGTTGAAAATTTGGTAACAGTTAGTTCCTACCATAGATTCAATAGATACAGTAATGCGGGAAGAACAGGCTGGGTTTAGAAAAGGGAGAAGCTGCCTTGACCACATTTTCACTCTACGACTTATATTGGAGGAACACATTGAAAAGCAAAAACCTTTTGTACTTAACTTCATCGATTTCAAAAAAGCATTTGATGGTATTCATAGAGATTCTTTGTGGAAAATTCTGAAGCAATATGGCTTACCATCAAAAATCATAAATATTATCAAAGACATGTATGATGGTTACACATGTGCAGTTTGAACAGAGGAAGGACTGAGTGAATGTTTCCCAATAGAAACTGTGGTTAAGCAAGGATGTATTTTATCGCCCTTGTTATTTGGAATTGTTGTGGACTTCTTAATGAAGAAATGCTGCACTGGTAATAAAGGCATCGAATGGATACAAGGAGACCATTTGGAGGACCTCGACTTTGCTGATGACATAGTCCTCATCAGCAGTCAGATAAAAATGATGCAGGAAAACACAAATGAACTATCAGCAATAGCCAGCAAAATTGGGCTTGAGATCAATCATGAAAAGACTAAAGTCATGAAAAGTTTAATTCCAACAGATGACAAAATATACATGGAAAACAAACCAGTAGAAGAGATCGATCACTTTATCTATCTTGGAAGTCACATTGATCGAGAAGGGGATACAAGTAAAGAAATTAGAATCAGAATAGCTAAAGCAGCAATGTCTTTCAGAAGCCTAGAAAAGTTGTGGAAATTAAAATTAATCAGCACAAACACAAAACTTAGTCTATTCAAATCAAATGTACTATCAACCCTTACGTATGCGTGTGAAAGCTGGAAAACAACAAGAGATATAGAAACAAAGTTGAACGCATTCGAAAATAAATGTCTAAGGAAAATACTTGGTATAGCGTGGAACGAATTAAAAACAAACGAGGAAATTAGAGAAATCGCCAATCAACCACTAATATCTTCAGTAATAAAGAAAAGACGATGGGCATATGTTGGACATGTGATGAGAAGAGATAATAACCGAATAGCAAAGCAGGCCCTCATATGGGAAACAACAGGTAAAAGAAAAAGAGGAAGACCCAGGGAGACACTGAGAAAAACATTGATGAGAGAGGCCAGAGCAACAGGATTCGGCTCCCTCAATGAGATAGAGCTGCTTGCACAGAACAGAGACAAATGGCGAGATTTGATAAAATATCTTTAAAAGAAAACTGCTAGAACAAAAATTCAGATATGAGAAGGTGTATCTTGGTCTACGCCCTATGGGCCGGCAACGGCTCGAAAGGTCAATAGATAGATAGATAGTTCCTACCATAACTCTCATTCATTAAATAAAGAACTTCACAAATATTTTTTGTTTATATTTGCACACATATACTTAATGGTTTTTTATTTTTGTGTGCATGGTGCATCCAAGATGATGGCGTATCTTCACTAGACCGTTGTCAACGAAGTGTATTTTTATTTATGTGAGCTTCTAAAGGACTGAAATAAATCGCCTACGGTGCCTCCATGTGACGTAGAACTGACTAACTGGAGTTGGCCAGTCTATAACGTGGAAATAAGTTTTGGGCAGTGTGACTAAGTGAGTCTAGGCCATCCACAGCATCGACGTTCAGCGACCATATCAATCATGACGACAGTAAGTATTCAAATGAAGCCCTAAAGACTACAACAAAGGAAGAAAACTAAAAGAGGTGGTTTGAAATTGTCGAAGTGTGAGAGGCTAGCCCTAAAGTATGTGCCCATTACATATTGGAATTGTGAAATCTATAAATCGACGTCCCATTCTTGATAAGCTACTGTGCGGCGCCGATATAATGATTTTGCAAGAAACATCTCTTGGTGATAGGACGGTTAGTGCCCCTGGATTTCATTGTTTCTACAATAGAAGACACCTTGGACAGGCCATCCTTGTGCGAAACAACATGGTAGCAGCTGAAGTTGATATGTCTGCGTGGGACAATGCAGAATTGCAGGTATATGCAATTAGGGTGCAGACCCCAGTTCCTTTTGTGGTTGTAAATGTATACGCCTGTAATGGGAAGGTGGACACACAACAATGGCAGAATCTCTTCGCATTCGAGGAGGAGAACGTCATTTTCTGTGGAGACTTTAATGCTAGAGGAAACCAGTGGGATAACATCATAACCAACAATCAGGGGGAAGACTCTAGAGAATGCACTGGTGTCGGTCGATTTAATGTGCTTGAATGGTGGAAGGGCAACCAGAATGGCCACTCGAACAGGGGACTCTGATAGTGTCATAGACCTGGCACTGGTGTCTTCTGCCTTCGCACCGGTTTGCAGGTGGAGTGTATTGGGATTCCACGGAAGTGATCACTATCCATGTGTCCTCCTAATTGAGAAAGGCAGAAATAGAAGCCAGAAAAGGAAACTTCACACATTCCACTATGAGAACACAGACCAGGACATCATTAGCAAAATCAGACATAGGAAACAGGGCGCCCCTCACAGGAGGCAGGAGAAATGGACGCAGCCGACCTGGTGGAACACTGAAGTCGAGGGAGCGTGGCAGTACAAGAGACTAACGGTCGAGGCATGGCAGAAAGCCAGAAGGAATGGAAGAACACAACCTGAGTTCTTGGAGCGTCTGAAAGAAGAGGTCAACCAAAAAATGATGCACTTTAAACTATGCGCTATGCAGGCTAAGGATGCGAAGTGGGATGATTTCTGTAAAAAAGTGTGCTCAGAAAAATCGCTAGCCACATTCTGGCGCCTTCATCAGAACATGAATTGCACAACACGACACAGAGGCATACCAGACTTCCAGAACACAGGCCAGATATGGCACAAAACTGATGAGAGCAAAGGGAAGGCCCTGCTTGTCCGCTACATTGAGCAGTCTGACCAAAGAAATGAGGCTGTAAGAATGAGGATACGGGGGTCCCTTTCAGAATTGTGTGAGGATGTCCTGGGAGAAGATCTCACAATCACAACTGATACCATTCGCACAGCATTTAAAAGGTCACACAACACTGCTCCTGGTCCAGATGGTGTTTGGTACGGTGACATAGGCGATTTAGCTGACAACGACTTGCAAAAACTGGCCAAAGAGTTTAATGCCAGCATTCGGAGTGGCCAGATTAAGGAGGAGTGGCTTCACAGCTACTTACTACCGCTACCGAAGCCAAACAAGGACCATTCTCAGATCAGTCTATCTATCTATTGACCTTTCGAGCCGTAACCGGCCCATAGGGCGTAGACCAAGATACACCTTCTCCTATATGAATTTTTGTTCTAGCAGTTTTCTTTTAAAGATATTTTATCAAATCTCGCCATCTGTCTCTGTTCTGTGCAAGCAGTTCTATCTCATTGAGGGAGCCGATTCCTGCTGCTCTTGCCTCTCTCATCAATGTTCTTCTCAGTGTCTCCCTGGGTCTTCCTCTTTTTCTTTTACCTGTTGTTTCCCATATGAGGGCTTGCTTTGCTATTCGATTATTATCTCTTCTCATCACATGTCCAACGTATGACCATCGTCTTTTCTTTATTACTGAAGATATTAGTGGTTGATTGGCGATTTCTCTAATTTCCTCGTTTGTTTTGAATTCGTTCCATTCTATACCAAGTATTTTCCTTAGACATTTATTTTCGAATGCGTTCAACTTTGTTTCTATATCTCTTGTTGTTTTCCAGCTTTCACACGCATACGTAAGGGTTGATAGTACATTTGATTTGAATAGCCTAAGTTTTGTGTTTGTGCTAATGAGTTTTGATTTCCACAACTTTTCAAGGCTTCTGAAAGACATTGCTGCTTTAGCCATTCTGATTCTAATTTCTTTGCTTGTATCCCCTTCTCGATCAATGTGACTTCCAAGATAGATGAAGTGATCGATCTCTTCTACTGGTTTGTTTTCCATGTATATTTTGTCACTTGTTGGAATTAAACTTTTCATGACTTTAGTCTTTTCATGATTGACCTCAAGCCCAATTTTGCTGGCTATTGATGATAGTTCATTTGTGTTTTCCTGCATCGTTTTTATCTGATTGCTGATGAGAACTATGTCATCAGCAAAGTCCAGGTCCTCCAAATGGTCTCCTTGTATCCATTCGATGCCTTTATTACCAGTGCAGCATTTCTTCATTATGAAGTCCATAACAATTCCAAATAACAAGGGCGATAAAATACATCCTTGTTTAACCCCAGTTTCTATTGGGAAACATTCGCTCAGTCCTTCCTCTGTTCGAACTGCACATGTGTAACCATCATACATGTCTTTGATAATATTTATGATTTTTGATGGTAAGCCATATTGCTTCAGAATTTTCCACAAAGAATCTCTATGAATACTATCAAATGCTTTTTTGAAGTCGATGAAGTTAAGTACAAAAGGTTTTTGCTTTTCAATGTGTTCCTCCAATATAAGTCGTAGAGTGAAAATGTGGTCAAGACAGCTTCTCCCTTTTCTAAACCCAGCCTGTTCTTCACGCATTACTGTATCTATTGAATCCTTTCAGATCAGTGCCTACAGAATAATTACGATGCAGAACACAGCGGGCAAGCTACTGGAGAAAATAGTTGCCCGTGTCCTCACCTGTCACCTTGAACAGAAACGCGTGTTCCCACCCACACTCGGAGGTTATAGATATAACAGAGACATGGCTCAATGTGGCAGTCTTCGCCTATGACGTGTTCGAAGGCTTCCACAGACGCGAGGAGATATGTGCTGCTGCTATAGATCTGGAGGATGCATACAACAGAGTACCGTTTGAATACCTCATGCATATGCTCCTCAAACTGGCGGTGCACCCTTCCTCATTAGATGGATCGCTGCAGCACTGTTTCAAAGGAAGGTGATACTCAAATGTGGAATTTGGTCATCCGAGCCAATATCCATTTTTCCAGGGCTGCCACAAGGCTCACCATTGTCACCAGTTCTATTTAACGTGTACACAATAACGATCACGGAACAACAACTGGATGGTAGGGAAAGAACTATGACTTTAGCTGATGATATTCTGGTATATATCGAAAAAGAAGAGACAGAGTCAAATCGCCTCCACAATGCAAGGCGAACTCGATTGCACCTCTTTGTGGTGTGGAGTATCAGGTGCATTAAAAAAGTAAAGTACCCCCGTCACACCAAGTGGCTGCGTATAGGGAATATGGTGTTAGTGACCATAAATTTTACAGACCTTCAGCACACGATTTTTGGGGTAATGTGGTCGGTATTACACCCGTGCCACTTTACTTCCCCAGAAAAAAATCCGGTACCCATTTAAGGCTGGGTGAATCCGGAAGCCGTCGGTTGGGATCGAACCCTACCCCTTGTCCTTTGTAGTCAAGTTCACTAACCACTGAGCTATCGCGGCTCCCCATCAGGTGCATTGGTTAATTCTAATAAAGTATCAGTTGCATGCTTCTCACTTAACAATCATATCGTTAACACGGAAACACTGGTGGTACGAATGGGAGCTAATGAAGTGACCAGGGACAGAGTGATGACGTACCTCGGAGTTAAATTTTATCGCAGCCTGTGTTTTCGAGACCACGTCGACCATGTGATAACAAAATCCCACAAAGGATTAGCAGCCTTGAAGGTCATGGCAGCTGCCAACATCGAGCAGAGGCTATTACCTTTCTGTTCCAGGGACTAGTCCTTGCACCACTCGAGTATGTCCTGGCAGTTCTTACAGTCAGTAAGACGCAAATTGGCAAGCTGGAGAAAATACATACAATGCTATGCGCATCATCTTGGGGTGTACGAGGGACACTCCCTGTGTAGCAATGATGTATCTTCTCAACTTTCCAACCATGGATGACAGGATCAAGATCTGGAGGGCACGATCATACCTGAAGATTAGTGCAGATAAAGAGCATCCATTGCATCATGAGCTCAAAACAGGGAAGGGTGTCAGGCTAAAAAGAGGCAATTCATGGGTGGGCCAAGCAGAAGATGTCATCAAACAGGTCTGTGGGCTTACCAACATCAACGCTGGTGAGGAGTGCCTATGTCATTCAAGTGGACATTCTCGTGTATTGTCACACTCAACAGGAAATGTAGGGAACAGAACTTAGTCGTGGCCAATGCGGAGGTCAACGATCTCATCTGGGATAACACCGATGAGAAAGATGCAGTCATCTATACAGACAGATCTGTAATACGACACCAAAGAAGTGCATGGGCATTTACAGTACACTCGGCAGGCAGAGCAGTGGTGCATACGTTATGACCACAAGTAGCATGACAATGGAGGTGATGGCAATGACCAAGGCATTCATCTGGCTAGAGTCACAAGACTACACCCACACCTATTTACTGAGTGATTCGATGAGCATGGTACGAAAAGTGGAGGCGGGATTTGTACGTAGGCAATGGGTAGAGTCATTGCAGAAGTCATAAATTCGTAAGGTCACCTTTGTCTACATCCTAGGACATGCTGGAGTATGGGGAAATGAAAGGGCAGACAGGTTAGCTAGCTGCACTGTTGTTGAGGACGGTCAACCAATGGATCAGGCGGACATCATCAATGTCCTCCAGGAAGTTGGAAGGACACAGGACTTCGATAACCATGAGTCCACATCACTCCTTCGGATGAAAGAAATAGGATTTAAGATGGGCACAGCTAGAAACGAGAAACTTAGTGGGTATGTAAGAAGACTAATCAACCAACACAGAACTGGAGGCGTCAATCGCTGAATGCTTCGAGACTTCCTGAGGAGGGGATCTGAGCACCTATGGACATGTTCGGAGTGCAATGATGATGACCCACTAATAACTCAATAACTTAAAGGTATCTCTTGCTTTACAGAATTTGAAACTGCAGACATGTCGGGGTGGAATTTTAATGTGGAGCCTACTTACTTGACCTATTTTGATCTTTAAATATGTGGGGTCAAATAGAGGACACACATGATAAATTTATTTGTAGCTGTCTTGTTTATGGCTTGAAATTGTGTAATCCTCAATCGTTCAAGTAAAAAAAAAAGTCAAGTACCCCCGTCACGCCAAGTGGCGTATAGGGAAATATGGTGTTAGTGACCCTATATTTTACAGACCTTCAGCACATGATTTTTGGGGTAATGTCAATTGTTCGAGTATCTCTCTCTCTCTGCGATCAGGACTCAATCAGAGTAGGATTCCAGACACTCACATGAAGTCAGCTGTCAGGTTAAGTGTGTTGACCGCCCCCACAGACAGAACATCACATTTAGAGTCTGCCAGATCCACTCTGATTGAACACCCGTTAAAAATGTTGCACTGTGTTCTGCGCCAGTGGCCCAGTGCATCTGATTTCAGCCAGCATTTTATTCAGGTTTGCTTTCCTTAGCCTTTGATTGTCCCCAATCTTCCTTCAAGGCAGCAGATTGTCTTTTCTGTAGGGGGATTCTGCCCTTAGATGGTCTGACCTTCCAGGTTTACGAGCACCATCTGCCCGAGTCATTAGAGGTGACTAACACAGACATGCACACAGCGATATGAGACATGACTAACACCCACACACATCAAGATATATGACACATGACTAACATAAACATGCACATAAAGATATGAGATATGACTGACATAGAAATGCATACACAAAGATATGACACATACCTAACATAGACATACACACAAAGATATAAGATATGACTAACATAGGCATGCACACACAAAGATATGAGATGTGACTAACATAGCCATGCACACACAAGAATATGAGATGTGACAAACACAGACATGCACACACAAAGATATGAGATATGACTAACATAAACATGCACACCAAGATATGAGATATCCCTAACCGAGACATGCACACACGAAGATATGACACATGTCTAACACAGATACACTCTTAGATATGAGATATTACTAAACTCAGATGCACATAAAGATATGAGACATGAATAACACGGACACACCAAGATATGAGATATGACTAACATGACACACACCAAGATATGAGCCATGGCTAGCACACGCACACACACAAGCTAAGATTTGAGCCACGGCTAGCACAAAAACACACCAAGATATGAGCCATGACTAGCACAGAAACACATTAAGATATGAGCCATGGCTTCACGGAAAAACACCAAGAAATGAACCAAGTCTAGCACATAAGGTGAGGTATTGAGGTATCCACATTGAGGTATCCATATGCTTGGGTTTGTTGTAGTCTGCAGACTCTTCTTAACGTGGGAATCATCGACATACGAGACGCAGGCTTCGATTAGCTGTTCGAGTATTATTGTTAATTGTTACGCCGATCTTCATCCCAATGTTGTGCTACCAATGGCAGACCTGGACCCTAGATGCAAGAACAATAAGAAAAATAACCTCTACTGAGATGAAATGTGTTAGACGAATGACAAGAAACAGTCTGAGAGATAAGATCAGAAATGAACAACTGAGAAAAAAGCTAGGAATAGCCCCCACCATAGAATACATAAGGAAACAACAGATAAAATGGTTTGGCCACGTGACAAGGCAGAAAGATCAAAACTCAACACAACGAGCATTCACCAAACGTTGTGAGAACACCAGACCCAAGGGTTGACTACGAAAAATATGGATCGATGGAATATTAAAAGCACTAGGAAACATAACAGCAGCAGAGGCGAACAGAAGAGCAAAAGACTGCAAATTGTGTCTCCCCTCGACGCTGAAAGGCAGATGAGGAAGGAAAGAAGAAGAAGTTACACCTTTTAATTTGTGGTCACATTACATACTCCTCAACGGTTTAGGTTGGTCTGATGTAACTGGTTTTTAGACCAACACAGTATAATGTTTATCCAGCTCTGAAAATAGATACCAAAGATTTTTTCTGGAGGAGTAAGGTGCCTTGGTATGATACTGACTACATCACTCATACATGTTGGTTTGTTAGTTGACAGATTATACTCACTGCACATTGGACAGCTCCTTAAATGCTGAGATGCCCTTCTTAGTATTTCCTTCGGCATATTATTACTAACTATCCCACTTCTGTGTTGGTTTACCAGTCTTTGACTCCCTGAATAGCACTTTTATTTTGCATCAGCTGTTTTAACTGAATCTTCTTGCAGTCTCCTCAAGCTTGTAGAATTGTTGACTCATGCTGTCTCCCTGAGAGCATTTGGAATATCAACAAAATGCATAGTTCATCCACTATCCACAACAGTTATGCCAGCAATCTCGTTCATTTCTTATTACATCCGAGCCTTGGCACAAAAAATAAAATAGTTGTTTGTCAGCCTGAACCTATTCACAGACTCTGGTCACTGTCTATGAGCTAGCCCATATTGAGTTTCTTGAGACAGCTAATATGAGTAAAGTCTGTGTCTCCATCCAAATTATTTCTTAAGTTACTGCCGTGACCTTTTTAAATCAAACTACTTGTAGTCAAGGCCATATTAATTTACAATTCTTACCCCAGTCTGAACTATGAAAGGCAATGAACTCTGCCTGTTTTGAACAATAGACCCACTCATATTTGATGCTGATGGTCAGAAGAAAATAATAGCCATTAATGCCAATTCCAATTGATAGTGCCTTTATTTTTTCAAATTTATTCTCATAAGTTTATCATCTTATTTTATCTGTTTGTATATCTTTTTTTATAATTTCTATGTACCATTATTTTAGACAAACAGTAACTTCACATATAGTGCCCTTAACTGTTTTGGTACCCGGCGTTTGACATAAAACCTTTCTCCACACCATGATGTTTTGACGTCATTTGATACTTAAAAAGCAAATTTACAAGGAGAAGAAAATCTCTTAATTTAATGCTTTTTAAAACAACCAGTACTCACCAATGCAGCAAATTATTTGTTTTCAAAATTTTTGGAAACTTTTTCTTATCATATTTATTATAATAATTTCATAGTGAAACAATCAGCCTGAATCAAAACTAATTTTTTTTTCAAACACAGTCTTTGCCATTTCACTTCCACATTTTTTTCAAAACAAAAATTCAGTAAAATAACCTTAAAATGTCCATGTAAATGCTCCAAGGAAAAGAGAATATTCAATAACTGAGTAAAACAATCGCCTGATACACAAATTACCACTAGACATTACTTAGCGAATAGCAGTCAACAATGGCAGGGTGAGCTGCTTTCAACAAATGTTGACAGTGATGATAAAAGGGTTAATGATATAGAACAGAGCTTAACTCTGCAGCAGGTTGCATATATTAACATGTTTTTGTCAAGCACTTCTTTGGATAAAGTCAATCTGATGATCCTAAGAAATTTTTGCCAATGATGCTGAGTCGTACACATCTCAATGTTCCTCTTCATCAAGTCCAGTTTTGTGAATGCGACCTTCCCCTGTCAAGAGTTGATATGCGGTTTACGTCAACACATTGAGTGCTGTTCCAAGGCCGTCGTTGGAATTGTCTGACGCCATTTATTTACATGTTACAGCTCATTAATATGGACTGCTCTGCCAAGTCAACCGAAGTTTTCACTTGAGAGATTTTGCATCATCTTTTCGTGCGTTATTGGCTGCATTTATTAGAGTAATCAGGATTTTATGAGTGCAGCCATTGTTGTGTGTGCTACGTCATCACAATGGCTGATTGTATATCCCTAAAATGGCTGCTATCAACGCTAATAGTGAAAGGCGAAATGGAGTTTCAGTCATGACTTTGCAGCACTGGGGTGACTCCCGGAGGTTCATGTTAGTCAGGAGGGATTTATAATTTCACAAATTCACATTGCAGGGAGATCTTACAGTCTGTTTGTGCGACGGGGATAATCTAACGACTAATTGTGTTTCATATGTTCGGATTTTGAGTCAAAATGATGTCCTAACATCAAGCGCTATATAAAAAAAAAAATTATGACGATCATCATTTTCAGGAGAACATGAACTTCCTGTCAATATGGTGGATAGGCGGCAGGAACCCTTAAAGGCTATGTCTGAAAAGTGTTCTTATTGCAGTTTCCTCATATTCCAAACCGGCTTGTTGCAGGAGTTACTGAGTTAAGTGCTTTGTGCACACTGTGAGCTGTGCGTTTTATCTGTTTTGATTGTGTTTCAATATTCCGATTGTTTATGATGAATGATGATATCATATGATAGAGAACAGATGGCTGTGTTCACTTTCTGTGTGGTTTCGCCTTATGTCTTTTGGCATGTGTTGAGATTGCTATGATGGGGACTACAGCTACCTTTCTTTGTTTGGTAGATGAGATAGTAGTTCGGATGATTCCACTGGTACGGGCGGTTAAGCAGTTATGGATTTTAATTCGTTTGCAGTGATACTGGGGCCTTCCATAACCATAACTTCTTTGGATGCTCAAGGTACCGGGTCCAAGTCAAAATCTCTCATTTTTCAGCATAAGTAACCAACAGAGCTATAATAGGAACACAATATCCTTCCACAGATCATACAGCAGCACATGGCAGACTTAGAAAGAAAAGCACAAATGTTGAGGGAAAAAGACCAAATGCTAGAACAGAAAGACCAGGTGATAGAACAAAACTATTATGAACTTGAAATGAAAACAAAAGAGTTGGAAGATCTTCAGAGGCATGTTAAATCTCTACATGCAGCGCTGGAATCTAAGCTTAGATCCGAGAGACAGGGTGAGTAGAGTTTAATTTACTCTTCATTATCACCAAATTCAAATGTTATGGGCAAATGAATTCTGTATACCTTTTTTTTTTATTACCTGGTGATGTAAATAGTCTGTTTATTTTTAAATACATTTTTATGTATGGCACAAAATGATTGTCCTAAACTTAGTATAACCAGTAACAAAATGTTGTTAGTGCCACCACCATTGATACTAGTATTAAAATAATAATTTTAAGATGTACTGTGCTGTTTGAAACATTGTAATCATTACAATTTCATTAGAAATATAATTTGTTTTACAATCTCATCATTGCCATTGGATAATGAAATATGTTGTATATTTAATTTTTGCATTGAATGAATAGCATTTATCTTTAAATCATGAAATAATGCTTATTTTTTAAAATATAAAGATGGTACAAGTTGGCACTACATTTGGCCATTGGTCGTCAGTAAATATAAATGCATGTTTATTTTTTTCTCATTTTTCTTAATTTTACAACTATAAAAACTTATTAATACCACATGCCTTTCATATTTTTTTCAAAACCATCTGTGGCAAAACCAAAGAAAACTGCAGAGAATGAACACATACATAATTGCATATTGGTTTATGCTTATATGTCAGGTGTGATATCATCATGCCTCCTACGTATGCCACTTAGTACAGTTCATGCGAGTTTCATTTGAACATGCCTTGTATTTTAATGTTTTACATAATTGATCTATGTCTATCTCTTTCCAAAATCTTTTCTTGGTCTATGAATGCTAGGTATTGTTCATGGTTGTGTTCTATCACTTTCTCTACAAGTTGTTTTATAACAATGGCAGCTTCTTGGTTGTGTTCTATCACTTTCTGTACAAGCTGTTTTATAACAAAGGCAGCTTTATGGTTGTGTTCTATCACTTTCTCTACAAGTTGTTTTATAACAATGGCAGCTTCATGGTTGTGTTCTATCACTTTCTCTACAAGTTGTTTTATAACAAAGGCAGCTTCATGGTTGTGTTCTATCACTTTCTCTACAAGTTGTTTTATAACAATGGCAGCTTCATGGTTGTGTTCTATCACTTTCTCTACAAGTTGTTTTATAACAAAGGAAGCTTTGTGGTTGTGTTCTATCACTTTCTCTACAAGTTGTTTTATAACAAAGGCAGCTTCATGGTTGTGTTCTAATCACTTTCTCTACAAGTTGTTTTATAACAAAGGCAGCTTCATGGTTGTGTTCTAATCACTTTCTCTACAAGTTGTTTTATAACAAAGGCAGCTTCATGGTTGTGTTCTAATCACTTTCTCTACAAGTTGTTTTATAACAAAGGCAGCTTCGTGGTTGTGTTCTATCACTTTCTCTACAAGTTGTTTTATTACAATGGCAGCTTCATGGTTGTGTTCTAATCACTTTCTCTACAAGTTGTTTTATAACAAAGGCAGCTTCGTAGTTGTGTTCTATAACTTTCTCTACAAGTTGTTTTAAAACAGAGGCAGCTTTATGGTTGTGTTCTATCACTTTCTCTACAAGTTGTTTTAAAACAAAGACAACTTCATGGTTGTGTTCTATCACTTTCTCTACAAGTTGTTTTATAACAAAGGCAGCTTCATGGTTGTGTTCTATCACTTTCTCTACAAGTTTTTATTACAATGGCAGCTTCATGGTTGTGTTCTAATCACTTTCTCTACAAGTTGTTTTATAACAAAGGCAGCTTCGTGGTTGTGTTCTATCACTTTCTCTACAAGTTGTTTTATAACAAAGGCAGCTTCATGGTTGTGTTCTATCACTTTCTCTACAAGTTGTTTTATAACAATGGCAGCTTCGTGGTTGTGTTCTATCACTTTCTCTACAAGTTGTTTTATTACAATGGCAGCTTCATGGTTGTGTTCTATCACTCTCTCTACAAGTTGTTTTATTACAATGGCAGCTTCGTGGTTGTGTTCTATCACTCTCTCTACAAGTTGTTTTATTACAATGGCAGCTTCGTGGTTGTGTTCTATCACTCTCTCTACAAGTTGTTTTATAACAAAGGCAGCTTCGTGGTTGTGTTCTATCACTTTCTCTACAAGTTGTTTTATTACAATGGCAGCTTCATGGTTGTGTTCTAATTACTTTCTCTACAAGTTGTTTTATAACAAAGGCAGCTTCGTAGTTGTGTTCTATCACTTTCTCTACAAGTTGTTTTAAAACAAAGGCAGCTTTATGGTTGTGTTCTATCACTTTCTCTACAAGTTGTTTTAAAACAAAGGCAGCTTCATGGTTGTGTTCTATCACTTTCTCTACAAGTTGTTTTATAACAAAGGCAGCTTCAGTCCAACTTGTATATTTTTTATCTGAAACTCATTGGTGCCTCAAGTCTGCTGAAGTTTTGTTATTGGTCTTAGTTTTTTCACTAACATTTTACTATTTATTTTCCCACAATGATGTCCTCTGTATTGTAAACAGTCTGTCTTTTTACTCTATTTTTTCCAGATTAACACTATGATTGTGCTTTTCCATCAAGTAGAATGTCTGCTGATGCCACGACCACATTGATAGTTAGTGTAGCCATATGCTTTCCTGTTTTATCTGCACCTTTTAGTAGCACACTTGGTATTCCTTCTTCTCCTGGTATTTTTTTTAAACATATAAGAACATATGTAATAATGCAGGACATGCAAGAAAAGACTTTAATACTTCAAGTGTACTCATTGTGTAGATTGTAGAATCATTCGTAAACATATAAACAGGTGTTACAGATTTAGCATCTACAAGTGACTTAACATACAAATATGATGATTGTATCTGGGGTTAGGAAAGCAAATCTTGAAGCATGGAATCCTCATTCATGGTGACCAAAGAAGGATCAAAGAAAAGAAGATGATTCATGAGGTCTAAGGAAAGAATCATTATCATCATCATCGAGTGCCGTCTTCGCAACGAAGGTTGGCTACCATGGAGCGCCATTCTGCTCTGTCTCTTGCTTTGATGGTGCGAGTTGTCATAGACTGATTTGTCCATCTTTTGATGTTACTTGTCCATGTTAGTCTTGGTCTGCCTCTGCCTATTTTACCTTGTATTTTCCCCTCCAGGATTACTTTTAGTAGGCTATTGTGTCTTTTAACATGGCCCAAAAATTGCATTTGTCTTGTTTGAATTGTGCTTAGTAGTTCTCTTTTTATTTTTAGTTGTTTTAAGACTTTATCGTTTGTTTTCTTTTCCTTCCATCCAATTCTACCTATTCTTATATAAATCCACATTTCAAAGACTTCAATTCTCTGTTCTGTTTACTTGTCTAATGTCCATGTTTCTGCACCATATAGGAATATTGAGAAGATGTAACATTTTGCTACTCTTAGTTTTAGCCCTGGTGTTATTTGTTTTGATGTTATATGTTCTTCATGACATTAAAATTACTTTTTTGCCATACCTATTCTTTTGTTTATTTCAGTTGTACATTTTCCATCACTGGTTATAGTATGTCCAAGGTAGTTGTAGTTCTGAACTGTCTCCAGGTCTATTCCTTCAATTTTGATATCCACTTGTGGGTTTTGAGTATTTTCTTTGTTTATGATCATAGTTTTAGTCTTTTTGATATTCATATCTAGTCCATATTTTTTGCTTGTCATGTTTATTTCATTAAGTAATTGTTGTAGATCTTTAGGATTTTCTGCTAGTAGTACAGTATCGTCAGCATATCTTAGGTTATTGATTATCTTTCCATTAATTTGTAGGCCTGGCATCTCTGATGTTTTTAAAGATTTGCTCAGTGTATAGATCGAACAAGCTTGGTGATAGTATGCATCCCTGTCTTACTCCTCTTTTTATATCAATGGGTGTAGAGTTCTCTTTGTTATATTTTATTATTGCTGTTTGCTCCCAGTATAGATTACATATTAGTCGTATGTCCATGTCGTCTAGATGTATCTCTTTTAGGCATTCTATAAGTTGTTTGTGGTGTACTCTATCAAAAGCTTTGGTGTAGTCTATGAAGCAGGCATATATTGGTTTGTTTACTTCTGTGTACTTTTCGATTAATGTTCTCATGCTGAATATGGTTTCTTTTGTCCCGCTATTTTTCAAAAATCCAAATTGCTGCTCATCTAATTCAGTATTGATTTAATTCTGAATCCTTCCTTGTATAACTTTTAGCAAGATTTTTGTAACATGGCTCATTAGGCTTATTGTTCTAAAGTCACTTCATTCAACTGCACCATTCTTTTTAGGCAATGCAATGAACGTTGATGTTTTTAGTTCATTTGTTATGTATCCTGTATGGTATATGTCATTGCATATATCTGTAATCACTTCATTGCCAAAATCTTCTAGTGCCTGTATCATCGCTATCTGTATGCTGTCAGGTCCTGCTGCTTTTACCTTTTTCATTGTTTTTATAGCTTTTTCCACCTCAGATTTTAAGATTTTATAGCCTGATGTACATTTTATAACTGGTTTCTTGTCCCTTTGATCATGAAATAGTTAACTTATATATTCCTGCCATCTATCTATAATATCTTTATTGTCTGTTAGCATTTTTCCTTTTTTGTCTGTAATGCATCCACCTTCTGTGGCTTTTTAATTTTTATTAGTCATTCTCTTTATTTCTGTGTGCATTCCTCTTAGGTCTTGTTTGCTTTCCATAGTTTCTATTTCTATACATTTTTGGCTGAGTCAGTCTTCTTTTGCCTTTTTGCATATTTTGCGTATTTCATTATCTATTTTATTGTATTGGGCAATGTTCTTTCCTTGTCTCCTTTCTTCCATTTTTTCTAAGATGGTGTTAGTTATCCATTTTTGTTTTTTGTTCTTTTCTCTTTTGGGTAAGGTGTCGCAGGTTTCTAGTATGCTTTTCTTTATGCATTGCCATTTGGTTGTTACTTTTTCATCAGGACTTTCTCTTCTGTATTGTTCAATTCCTTCTTCTAGCAGCTTCTGGTATGTGTTCTTTACTTGTATTGTATAGGTATCTTTAATATCTTTTTGATTTAAAGCTGTTATATCGAGTGGATTTGTTGATGAATTAGACTTTTGCTTGTTTCTCTTTAGTTTGATTTTAATTTTAATCATTACAGGATTGTGAACTGAATTAATATCTGCTCCTGGGTAGGTTTTGGCCTTCTTTACGCTGTTACGGAACCTTTCTTTTAACATTATGTAATCTATTTGATTCCTCTTCTTATCTCTAGAGCTTTTCCATGTGTATAGTTTCCTTTTCTCTTGCTCAAAGTATGTGTTAGATATTATCAGCCTGTTTTCTTCACAGAATTGTATTAATTTTCTCCTCTGTCATTTCTTTTTCCTAAACCATGATTTCCTATAATGGTCTTATATCTACCTTTTTCCACTTTAGCGTTCATGTCACCCATTACAATCAAGATGTCTGAAGATTTCACTTGCTTCATAACTTTATTTAGGTCTTCATAGTGTGCCTCTATTTGTTCATCTGTGTAGTCTTGAATAAGTGCATATGTCTGTATTATTGCTATGTCGAGTGGTTTTGCTTTCAACTTGAGTAGTATAATCCTATCACTGTATGTCCAGTGGGTACTTATATATTTTTGTAGCTCTCTTTTTATCATTATTCCTACTCCTCTTTGATGTTCTTTATGTTTCCTGAGTATATAAATGTATATTTTTCGTCCTCTATGTACTCACATTCTTTCCATCTTGTCTCTGATATGCCTAAAATATCTATATCTATTCGTTCTGCTTCTTGAATCAGATTTTCCATTTTCCCTTCTTGATATAGAGTCCTAACATTCCAAGTACTTATTTTAAGATCTTTCCTCCAACATAAGTTCGAATTCCTCATGTGTACCACACACTTTGCTGTTTTTGTTTTCTGGGCCGTTGATCATTTCTGATTCATCCGCCCCATCTACCGTTACAGACTTTTCACATATTGGTTGAACACACTCGTGCCGGCGACATTTTTGTCGAACCATGTGCTTGCCTATCGAACCGCGAACACATGGCACAAAGAAGAATAAATCATAGCAAAAGTAAAAGTAAAGTACCCCCGTCACGCCAAGTGGCGTATAGGGAAATATGGTGTTAGTGACCCTATATTTTACAGACGTTCAGCACATGATTTTTGGGGCAATGTGGTCGGTATTACGCCCGTGCTGCTTTACTTTCCCAGAAAAAAATCCGGCACCCATTTAAGGCTGGGTGAACCCGGAAGCCGTCAGTTGGGATCGAACCCTACCCCTTGTCCTTTGTAGTCCTGTTCACTAACCATTGAGTTATCGCGGCTCCCAGAATAAATCATATTCCATTTAAATATCGGTAATCACAGTTCATCCACACGTCAGATGTAAAACATACACCAAACGGGGAATAGCAACACATAATTTCAACAACTAGACTGTCGTGTAAATCATTTAAATATATCAGCAATTGCCGAATTATAAAAAACGACTACACGAAGCCGCCATGACACCTGAAAAGGAAAGAATAGATAATGAAAATTGAAGACTTCTACTGCAGGGATGTTGTGAGGATCCTCTCAGAGCATCGAGGGGAGATATAATTTGAGTTCTTTTGCTCTGTTTGCCTCTGCTGCTGTTATGTTTCCTAGTGTTTCTAATATACCGTCAATCCATCTTTTTTGTGGTTGACCCTTGAGTCCGGTGTACTCGCAACATTTATTGAAGGCTCGTTATGTAATTTTTTTTATCTTTCTGCATTATCACATGGCCAAACCATGTTTATCTGTTTCTTTATATATTCTATGACGCGGGTTATTCCTAGCTTTTTTCTCAGTTCTTTCTTTCTGATCTTATTTCTCAGGCTGTTTCCTGTCATTCGTCTAACACATTTGATCACGGTAGAGCTTATTTTTCTTATTGTTTTTGTCTCTAGGGTCCAGGACTAACATCAGTAGTATAACATTGAAATGAACATTGTTTTGTAGTGTCCATTGCCTTTAGAATTATTTTCTTGTTGGACAATAGTGGTGATAGCTGTCCCATGATTTGACAAGCTTTGTTGCATTTCGAGTCTATCTCTGCTGTTTGTGAATTGTTGTTTGTCACTAGACTTCCTAGGTATTTAAATTCATCTACTTATTTTATTTTCTGCCATATATAGTTATGATGATGTTCTGTTTCTCTTTTGCGATATTCATGACTTTTGTTTTGTTGATGTTGATTTTCATGTTGTATTTTGTGCCTGTACTGTTGAGTCTATTTAAGTGTTCTTGTAGTAAAGTAAAAGTAAAGTACCCTAGTCACGCCAAGTGGCATATAGGGAATATGGTGTTAGTGACCATAAATTTTACAGACCCTCGGCACATGATTTTTGGGGTAATGTGGTCGGTATTACGCCCGTGCCGCTTTACTTTCCCAGAAAAAAATCCGGTACCCATCTAAGGCTGGGTGAACCTGGAAGCCGTCGGTTGGGATCGAACCCTACCTCATGCCCTTTGTAGTCCAGTTCACTGGACTGAGTTATCGAGGCTAATTGTCCTTGTGGGTCTTCTATTTTTCCATGTATTAGTGCCTGATTGTCTGCAAATAGAAACTTGTTGATCTCCTCTGTCTTGATAGTAAAAATTACTACTACTTAATTGTTACATTTTGAGTTAGGAATATAAGATTTTCTTTGAACTTTTGCTACACAGCTGTATGTTTACCCAAGCAGAGACACAGGAATTGGATGTTGTACTGTAATCATTTTCTGGATTACGTAAGATTTATGGCCTGAAATTCAGCCCTATCACACAGTGGCTACCGGAGGTGTAACATTGTCTATTCCAACGAATTGACACAGCGGCCGTTAGTCCATCAATTCTGTCATATGTTTGACTCCTTCTTAGCATCATTCGCTGACTATACCATGTTACAAAGGTTTGTTTGGTGTCTCACTGACAGTCAATAAGATTTCTCATCATAAGAATAAAAACGAATTTCTTGAAAATTGGTGAAATAAGAAATTTTAAAAAAAACCCCTTTCAACGATACCATCGCTCCTATTACGGTGCCTATGTTTATGTCTGATCCGGCATGAAAGGAAACAAATCCAACACTCAGGGATCACCTGAAGTAGTAATTAGGAAGGTGGGGGGGATGTTTGCCTCTGCTGTCACATTTCAAGAATTTGTATTTTGAGGTGGTAATTTTTATGACGGTCTTGTAATCTAGGGTTATCCATCTATCTTTGAGCTGTAGCCGGCCCATAGCACGTAGACCCAGATACTCTTTCTCTTATCTAAATTTTTATTCTAGCAGTTTTCAATCCTTCTAAAAAAATATTTTATCAAATCTCACTATTTGTCTCTGTTCTGTGCAAGCAACTCTATCTCATTGAGGAAGCCGATTCCTGCTGCTCTTGCCTCTCTGATCAATGTTCTTCTCAGTGTCTCTCTGGGTCAGTCTCTTTTCCTCTTACCTGTTGTTTCCCACATGAGGGCTAGCTTTGTTATTCGGTTATTATCTCTCTTCATCATATGACCATCTTCTTTTCTTGATTACTGAAAACATTAGTGGTTGATTGGAGATTTCTCTAATTTCATCGTTTGTTTTGAATTCATTCCATGCTATACCAAGTATTTTTCTTAGACATTTATTCTTGAATGCGTTCAACTTTGTTTCTATGTAACCTATAAACCTAGTAGAGTAATCTCGGTTTTAGAGTTATTTAAAATGTCAGTTTTCAGTGTCTAAATTCTAATTTTTATAGAAATTTTTTGTTGTTCTCAGATTCTGAAGATTCTTCCATACCAGAACATGTTTTGGATCACAGTGGTTCAGAATCAAAGCCAACAGCAGATGAATTCCCTGTGGCAAGCTGCAAAGTGTGTCTTGTCAATCGGTCACAAATTATGTTCCGGCCATGCAAGCATCTTTGCTGTTGTGACACATGTGCTGCTCAAATAATGCAGCTTGGCCAGAGCTGCCCTATTTGCCGTGAACCCAACCAGAGTTTTGAGAAAGTGTACGTTATTTAAAACAGTGGATATATAATTATTTGTTGGCAACTTCTCTAGGAAAACATAATCAGCAAAATATGTATATGAAATGTATTTTTTTAGCCACATGTTTTAAAGTAGTTATAAATAAATTATAATAATTTTATGTCAAATGTTTCTTATTACCAACAAATAACAACAGGTTAGGGAAATATAAACAGTTGATTGGTGGTTATCTCTACAAACAGAATGGGTTTTAGTTTACTTGCAGTCACATGAATAAAACTTACCTTAGAGGAAAGACAAGTACATCACAATCAAGTAAGAAATAAAAAGAAAATATATAGCCAGAAAGCTTTGTTAAGGCAACTTTGGTGACCAGCATGAAAAGAAATGGTCACAGTCTTATGGCATTCATGTGTAAAAGGAAAGCCTAAATTATTTAACAGCAGGAGATACTAAGAGAATAAGTTAGAGAAGGAGTTGCAGTAGAGAAAGAAAAAGAGAGGGAAGAAGAAAGACAGAGAGAGAGGCTAGGATGAATAACAAGATTAAGAAAACAAGAACTATGCAAAGTATTTTTAAAATACATGTAGAATTTATAACTTGTTTCCACAAAGCAGTCTTAATCAAACTTAAAAACAAAAATAGAACATTTAAAAAATTATTATTGCTTTAAATATTAAGGCTAAATAAATAGTAAAGTATGCTAATCAGCTACCTTCAACATGATAGCTTTTAAAAATATTAAATCTTTCTCTGCTAAATTGATGGTGGGATAATAACACCACCTATATGTGGTGCAAGTGATAGATGGTAAAGACCATAAGTGCCATAGTTTTTGCATCAAACATTAATATAGTATTTCTCTTGGTGAATTTCATGTGTTAAAAGTAACATGTAAACCAAATACTTCAGGAACATTGGGAAGCAGAAAACTATAAATTGCATGTGGCAGCTTTGTGGGATGCCTAAAAAACGAATGTTTTGACTCAAAAATGTGTTTGTTTATTTTGGGTCAAAATGTTTATTTGTCTATCCTTAAACTGCTCACTATAAGCTACTGCATTTCAAGGTCTTCATTGTGCCATCTAATATAGTTCCTAACACCAGTTTTGTTACCCCGCACATCATTTTGTTGAGCTTTCATGACTGTTCCTACTGAGACTTCTCATAACTTTCACTGAAAATATGATGGCGGTGAGAAGTTTGTTGCTTGTATCTGTTTTCAATAAACCTTAGTTTATTAAAAAGCTTCAGGTTTCTTTTATTTTATTTTATTTCTTTTCCTTGAACTAATTTTCCCCAAAACAGTTTTCCTAATACAGTACAATTTTTGTGTTTCTCGTTCTTCTATGATTTCCCACATGAATACCTCCCTTTGTCAGACACTTAGAAAAAGTTGTTAATTGGACATAGATGCAGTGTGTCATGATTTACAATAAACTGCACTATCTGTGCAGCACATCCAACTTCAGTATAGCATTTTTAGCCACTTGATTGCACTCCCTTGTCAATCGCTACACTCTTGGCCAGATTGGGTAGTCACTTTCTAAGACCACTACAAGAAGGTAAAGTAGGATCTTCAGTTGTGGATCACAGACCCTGATTTAAACAGCTAAGAGTTACTTTCACTTGAGATACCTTTGAATGTTTGGACCCATTTATATGTTTTATCATAGGTATCTATTTTTGTTAATTTTTGTATAGATAGTTTTTAAAAAAAAAAGCTGCTCATGAACAACTGAAAAATCTGTTAGTTATTTAGTTAATTGATAGATCATCCTCACTGCGCATAAAACTCTAGAAATGCACAGGTCCCCCTCCTCAGTATTTTCCTCAATGTATAACGACTGACAACCCCAGCTGTCTACCAACTACCAACCAATGTTTCCTCTAAACTGTGTGGTACCACACACATCAAAATGTTGCTGCTCTTTTAATTTCCAAAGTGCGACAGTAGAATACATTAATAATGAGATCCTCAGGACCATCAAAATATTGCTGTTTATACCCTATAAATACCCTAACTGTACCTCATTATATTCAATTTATGTTTAATAATAGGGAAATGTACTATGTAAACAAAGAAATAGCTCTCAAAACATATTAAATGTGAATGAGCCAAGCAATTGTCCATAATAAGTGTGATATTCCTTCCCTGTAACACTAATTTCCTGCCCAGCTTGTGCACCCTTTGTTTAAATATTGACCCTGTCATCCATGATTTTTTGTTAAATTTGTACTATGTCAGCAGCGTTCTTATAATTTTTAAATAATGTGGTTTCTCAAATTTTTGTTTTGCAGGCAGGGGCTGCTTGCCACCTATGTTGGCAGTGATCCAAATAGAAAATCCTGTCTTTTGATTTCTTGTAACCACTGCATGCTTCTCAATTTTCAGTGAGTTTGCGTTTTAGGACAGACAAAAGTGACCTTGTAGTCTCATTCGCTTTCTATATATTATATGGTTTAAATTATTTGTGAATTTCCTGTAGTTCACTTTGCTTCCACTTATTGGTTGTTTTTGTTGAAACCCAGCCTCACCGCAGACTCTTTTCATTGCAATTTCATGTTGCACTTTGAATTGGTTCTATCAGCCCATACTTAGGTTGAATTTGGTATCACCTAGACTTTCAGCCAGCTCTTTCCCCTTTACAGTAAGAACGGAACCAGGTATACTAAGCACATTCAATGTCTTCATAAACAGCTTCTAATTTTATTCCTGTCTTATATATTCCTCTCAAAACCACTGCTTGTAAACACTGACATAATATTGTTTCTGAGCTTCAGGATTGTATGTAGTATGTTTGAATGAGTATCATAAACCCTACATATTTAGGATTTTGAAATTTACTTTTTGTTGACTTTCGCTATCAACTTCACTTTCATTTCAAGTGATATACACTTGTGCTTCTTGCCAGTACTGGAAGCCATTGTGATAACAAATTTAATGACTTGAGAAAAGTAAACACAGTTAATAGTTTTTTTGTTTTTGTTTTTGGCCTTAATAGAAATTGGTCAAAATTCGTTATAACCAATTTTCGGGCGGGGTTTTACTTGCATTATAAAAGAATTTTAAAAATATAGGATAAAGAAGAAAAATTCAGGGATTTTTAAAAGAGTTGTTATATCAAGATTCTCGTTATAACCGGTCTCATAAGTGGATTCTACTGTATTGTTTTGGAGCTTTAGCTTGAAATTAAAAATATTTTTGCCCAAAGGATCAAAAGTTAAACTCAGAGGTAAGAAAAAATTAGAAGGAATATTGCTACCACCAAACAAGAAAAACAGACAACACAAAACAACTAGCAAGTTAGATTGAGCATAATGAGCATAATCCTTAAAAAAAAAAGATATAATTATGATGGTATTAAAGAAACCCTACTTTGGTAGAGAGATAAAGAAGCAGTTAGCAACAGTAGCATCATTCGTATACCATATATGAATGTCTAAGAGTCTTACACTAGATGGTGAAGTTGGAATTTGCTTGAAAAAATTCTCATAATATTGGACTGAATACCTGTAATCAAGAAGTGAACAGGTCAAACCAACAGGAAATGTACACACTGGTAAAAGGTTAGTTCTGGAGCAGGAAAAGCCACACTGCTCAAAATGAGATGTATACAATTTAAAAAACAACAGTGAATTGGACAATTTGGTTGTTAGGGGGAGGAGTGAGATAAGAAAAAAAGGCAGGTCAAAGACAGCCTGAAAGAGAACAGTTGATGCAGACGTGCCTTGTTGGTCAGACCTGATTTACTATGCAAAGGATGACCATAGGTTGAATTAAGTGGAAAGTTTTCATTGTTGTTCTACAAGATGCCATGTGGTGTGTCAGCCACTGACTTCTCCTTCAATAATTGATCAAGAAGAGGAAAAATGAATGACACATTTATTACCTAAATAATTACTTTAAAGAAACCAGTTAACATTTTTTTTTTCATCTATTTTTCGTTATTACTGTCTTTGTCTTAAAAAACTTACTCAAGTGTCACCCCCTGTGATGTTTTTGATCCACCTTCTGCACTTTGTGATATGTTTTAATTTTCTAGGCTTTCTTTAAGCCCAGGTGTGATAATGGCTGCATCACCCATAAATATGCTGATAATTGTTAAAAAATATGAGCACTAGCAACATATTCCCCATACACCACAAGGTGTGGCAGGCAATCTTTGCTGTACTGACTTAAGCATTTTTACATTACAAAAGTGTTCTCAGTTAAGTTGTTCTGTTTTTGAAGCCAAGTAACATGTTGCCAACTATTGATTTCAACATGAGCATCATCCATATGAAAGCTACAACTGTTGTCACTCATTTATACTATCCTCATTCACAGTCTTGTTGACATTCAGATTATTGTGATCACTGGAGTGACGATTCAAGAGCAACTATGAATGTCAAATAGTTTTTGCAGTGCATTTAGAAAATATTTGTTAATGATTTTGCTTCATCTATTTTGTTTATACCAGTCTAGGTTTGATTTTCTACCTTCAATTCATCCAGTGGTCGCCAGATAAAGAAACAATTTATGTCAGAATTTCATATTGACAATCTTGTACACTTCGTTGATTTTTAATTGTTCTCATCAAGCACTTATCAGGATAAATTGTAGCTGGAAATTCATTCTTTTCCTGTTTTTGTTTAACCAGTTCTAGTTCAGCAATAGTAGTTAGTTTCTAGAACAATTAGTGGGGTGTAACGTACACTCCTACAAGGAATGGTGACAGCTTTACCAAAAAAGGAACACAACAAAATACTGACATTTCAGCCTACATGCGGCCTTCTCAGAAAACGAGAACAACACAAACGAACAATGAAATGAAGATTTACTCTACTGAGCCGGACAGGTAAATAAGGGAGAAATAAACAGAGGGATAAGAGACGAAGTGATGAAACGAAAGAGAGGTGTGCTACATACAGGAGGAAAAAAACAGATAATATGTAACAATTAGTAAGCTAAAATATATATAAAATTAAAGAGAGACTTAACTGAGGCAAGATCCAAAAGTTCCCAGTGAGTAGATGGCTGTTAGTAAAATGGGATGAAGGAGGGGATGGGAAATCTGTCATATGATTAGATGGAAAGTTGGATGAGATCACAAGGTAGTAGAATGAGTTGTGAGTGACAGTCAAGTGCAACACAGGTAGAGATAGGGAAGTGTATATATGGAGTGAAAATGAGCAAACAAAGCCCGATGTTCACTACTAGCTTCGCTATTCCTGTCTAATTTTCCACCGCCAGTCCTCGATAATTCACCTATTATGCCTCATTTATCATCATGTTGTCTGAGGAACATCGGGCATGTTTGCACATTTTCACTTCATAAATACACTTCCTTATCTCTACCTGTGTCACCTCTTGACTGCATCCCACACCTCATTCTACTACCTTGTTATCTCATCTGACTTACTGTCTAATCATGTGACTGATTTCCCCCTCCCCCCACCACCACTTTCCCGGGTCCCATTTGCTTCACAGTCATCTACTTGCTGTGAGCATTTGGATTTTGCCCCAGTTAAGTCTTGCCTTAAATTTATATATATTTTAGCTTACTGATTTTCACATATTATCTATTTTTATCCTCTGATATGTAGCACATCTCTCACTTCATCTCTTATCCCTCTGTTTATTTCTCCTTGATTTTCCTGTTTCGCTCATCCTAGATGTAGTAGAGTTTATCTTTATTTTGTTGTTCGTTTGTGTTGTTCTCGTTTTCTGAGGAAGGCAGAAACGTCAGTACTTTGTTGTGTTCCCTTTTTTTGTAAAGCTGTCACCATACCTTGTGGAAGTGTACGTTACACCCCACAGTTTTTAGGTCAGCAATAGTAACTGGACTTCTTGAGTTCTAGGTCAGTAGTAGTTAGTTTCTACCTGGACTTCTTGAGTTATTGGTTAGCAATAATAGTTTCTAGCTGGACTTCTTGAGTTCTTGGTCAGCAGTAGTAGTTAGTTTCTAGCTGGACTTGAGTTCTAGGTCAGCAGTAGTAGTTAGTATCAAGCTGGACTTGACTTCTAAGTCAGCAGTAGTAGTTAGTTTCTAGCTGGACTTCTTGAGTTCTAGGTCAGCAGTAGTAGTTAGTTTCTAGCTGTAATTGAGTTCTAGGTCAGCAGTAGTAGTTAGTTTCTAGCTGGACTTGAGTTCTAGGTCAGCAATAGTAGTTAGTTTCTAGCTGGACTTCTTGAGTTCTAGGTCAGCAGTAGTTAGTTTCTAGCTGGACTTCTTGAGTTATTGGTTAGCAATAGTTGTTAGTTTCTAGCTGGACTTCTTGAGTTCTTGGTCAGCAGTAGTAGTTATTTTCTAGCTGGACTTGAGTTCTAGGTCAGCAGTAGTAGTTAGTTTCTAGCTGTACTTGAGTTCTAGGTCAGCAGTAGTAGTTAGTTTCTAGCTGGACTTGAGTTCTAGGTCAGCAGTAGTAGTTAGTTTCTAGCTGTACTTGAGTTCTAGGTCAGCAGTAGTAGTTAGTTTCTAGCTGTACTTGAGTTCTAGGTCAGCAGTAGTAGTTATTTTCTAGCTGGACTTGAGTTCTAGGTCAGCAGTAGTAGTTAGTTTCTAGCTGAACTTCTTGAGTTCTAGGTCAGCAGTAGTAGTTAGTTTCTAGCTGTACTTAAGTTCTAGGTCAGCAGTAGTAGTTAGTTTCTAGCTGGACTTGAGTTCTAGGTCAGCAGTAGTAGTTAGTTTCTAGCTGTACTTGAGTTCTAGGTCAGCAGTAGTAGTTAGTTTCTAGCTGTACTTGAGTTCTAGGTCAGCAGTAGTAGTTAGTTTCTAGCTGGACTTCTTGAGTTCTAGGTCAGCAGTAGTAGTTAGTTTCTAGCTGTACTTGAGTTCTAGGTCAGCAGTAGTAGTTAGTTTCTAGCTGGACTTCTTGAGCTCTAGGTCAACAGTATTAGTTAGTTTCTAGCTGGACTTGAGTTCTAGGTCAGCAGCAGTAGTTAGTTTCTCGCTGAACTTGAGTTCTAAGTCAGCAGTAGTAGTTAGTTTCCAGCTGTACTTGAGTTCTAGGTCAGCAGTAGTAGTTAGTTTCTAGCTGTACTTGAGTTCTAGGTCAGCAGTTGTAGTTAGTTTCTAGCTGTAATTGAGTTCTAGGTCAGCAGTAGTAGTTAGTTTCTAGCTGGACTTCTTGAGTTATTGGTTAGCAATAATAGTTTCTAGCTGGACTTCTTTAGTTCTAGGTCAGCAGTAGTAGTTAGTTTCTAGCTGGACTTGACTTCTAGGTCAGCATTAGTAGTTAGTTTCTAGCTGGACTTGAGTTCTAGGTCAGCAGTAGTAGTTAGTTTCTAGCTGGACTTGATTTCTAGATCAGCAGTAGTAGTTAGTTTCTAGCTGGACTTGATTTCTAGGTCAGCAGTAGTAGTTAGTTTCTAGCTGGACTTGAGTTCTAGGTCAGCAGCAGTAGTTAGTTTCTCGCTGTACTTGAGTTCTAGGTCAGCAGTAGTAGTTAGTTTCTAGCTGTACTTGAGTTTTTGGTCAGCAGTAGCAATTAGTTTCTAGAGTTTCTTCTTGAGTTCTTGGTGAGCAGTAGTTAGTTTTTACCCGGACTTGATCTCAACAAGCTATTCTCAGTCAGTTGTCTTCGCATTTTGTTTTCAAATATATTTGTAGCAGAGAAATGCTCTTCATTAGGTTTCATTGCCATAGGCCTCCTTATTTAAAAATGTCATTTCTTCAATTTATGTAAATGAGACAGCTGTGGCAGTAATTTTAAAAATATGTAACTTTCTGAGAACCATGGCAAGATTCAAATCTTGTTTGTTATTCCATCGTTTCAGAAGGTTCCAGAGAAGTGTATATAATTCATTGTTTTCTCCATGTGACATAAAATCATCTCTTTCTTTGTTAGTGGTCAATGACCTCAAAGTCTGCAAATAAAAATCCAGATGATTGTAATCTTTTCTTGTCAGACTTTCTTTTCTTCCTCATTTCCCTTTCAGCAACAAAGGGAGAGATAATTTAGGGTTAAAGCATAGAAATGGATCAAAATGCGAAGTTGCAGTAAAGTTGTTTATACAGGAGAAATTAAAATAAAGAATGGTAGTAATAGACAACACAAAATCGAATGACGTTGCAGCTCATTAGGCCTTCAGCAAGAACAATAAATAATTTTTTTGTTTATTGTTCCAACTGAAGTTTATTGTTGAAGTTGAATGAACCACAACATTTTTCGATTTTGTGTTGAATGTCATGTTATTTGTCATTACTCACATAAAGCTGTACCATTTCATTTTGTCGAGCGATAATTTAAGGTCTTTCAATCTGTGATTGACATTTTTTTCCTGTCACTTTTTTCAAGTGGTTATAACATCAATTTTTTTTTTAAACCTCTGTTGTTTTTTTTCCATAGTAATTATTGATGATTGTACCCCGAGGTGATGATGATGATTATGTTGAAGAGTGCTATTTTTGCCTCTATTGTTGGTAAATAATGGTGCCATTTGGCCAGCTGGCTGACATATTATACTGTGTCTCGAGTCTATTTCCTCTGCTTGTTTGTTGTCATTTCACAAGACTGTCTAGATAATTTATTTCTTCTACTTGCTTTTGTTTTCCACCCCTATGTTTTTTCTCTCAAGCTGGATGGAAAAATCTCCTGTGAGAATGAGTGTTTAAATTGTGACCGTCGGTTGATGCCTCTAAGGTGTATTTTAGCACAGTAGCAATCAAGTTTTAGAACAGATTAGGACACTTCCATTTTATTTTTTTAATTCTACTGCTGATGTTGAAGGATTCATATGCTTGGCCATTTTGTTGTATTTCTTGTTTTGTATTTGGTGCATTGCTATTTAAATATAGCAGATGATTTTTTTTTTAAATTATGGGCAATGTTTAAAATAATTTGTTTTTATTACAAAAATTGTAGGTTTCTGGCCATTTCTTTTCAGTTTTATATTTTAATGTAAGAAGAATTTTCTAGCACACTTTCATTATATAAACATGTGTTTATAACAACTAAAGTGGAAATATATTCTTATATGTCATTCTTAGTTTTCTGCTGTTCTGTATATTACTGTTGATTTTTACTCTACTTCATTCAGATACATATTTCAGTGCCACATATGAAAACGTTTTAGTTAAATCCGAGTGTTTGAAACAAACTAGTGATGTTTCATCGTTTCCGGTGATTATATCCAACCATAACACAGGTGCTGTCGATACCTAGAAAGTGACCTTAATGAAGCTGGTAACATGGCTATGATTTCAGCACAAGTTTGTTTATTTGTAGATAATTGTAAATTACTTTTGACTCTTACAAACTTTTGTATAAGAGTTTTAAATTCTTGCAACAATACACATATGGCACAGAGGCACACACATCATCATGTATCCTTCATGGTAAATGTATGCTTGTTATTTATTTTCACTTAAATGTAACCTTTCCCACTTATTCGTCTCCTAACGGCCCCTCCCATATTAATGTTATCATTCATTTTTTTAGCTAATGTTGTTACTGCTAGTTCTCATTTTCATATCTGAAAGCACCAATATTCTTCACATTTCCCCTCAAATATACCCACCCTCCCCCTTTCTCCAATTGTAGCCACAATTGTGACAGATTTATCCACTCACACATTTGTCCTAGAACATTGGCTGTGTTTGGCTACTGTTGCCTCCTCTATCACCCACCTTTTCTGGAAATGTGACCTTTATGTTGATACCTGGTAATAATCTTATGGGAATCTTTCCTGGGCAAAGGTCAGTGTGCTGTAGCATTGGTTACTGAGTATTTTCAGGTGATTTTTATTTAGGAACCATTGAGCTGTTTTGTAGTTAATAATTATCTCATACTAAAAGGGTTCAGAATATAGAATATGAACTTGTATCTTTGAGTTCAGTGAACTGAGTGAGGTTTAACATTTTACACATTTCTATTTTTAATGCATTTACTAAGTTTTTTTGTCAATGCACAAAGTTGATACACCTTTAGATTAAGTTAGTCTTAAACTTTGCCATAGGTGTTCACTGCACTGAAAATAAATGAATTTACTAAAACATGGAAGTAGGTATGCTAGTCTGATATTTTAGAAAATGAAGCTGTGCAATCTTAGATTTGTCACAGAAGACATAGTGAATTTCATATTAAAATTAGTCAATATTTGCTGAATTCAGTATATTTCAAAATGATTTCTTTTGTTAATGATTTTCAGTTGTTCATTACTTTTTTCAGTAACTCAATTTGTTGTGTATATTAGTGAACCACATTTATGTATTTATTTGTACATATTTTAATTATGGTATTCATATGCATGCTTATTGACATATGTTCTGTTATATATTTCGTGTTTCAATTGATGTGGTTTTTGTCATAATAAATAAACACATGAATTTTGATAATTTACTTTGATAGAAATAACATACTGTGTTCAGGATTATTAGAAATACACATTTAATTCCTCAAATGATCATACATATAAAAACAGTTAATGCTATAGACCACTACAAACTTAGAATGTCCAAATTGTTTTATATTTCCATATATTTATCACAACACATATACTCAATGGATCTCAACAGTCAGTCCACACTTTTAACTTTTTATTTGAAATAATATATTAGGATATGCTTATTTTTTTTTCTTATGTCACACTTAATATTTTTAAAGTATTGTAGTTGTTGTTAAAATGTTGCTGTTTATGTGAGCAGTAATAATTTACTTTTTATATATTCCAGTACTTTATATTGAGAAAATTGTTGAATCTTATAATTTTTAATTTATCTGGAACTAAATCTGTATACTGATCATTTTAATGTAATTTTAATTAATATTACATCTTTGTCTGATAGCTATTTTTTTCTACATTAATTTACAAATTGTCACCGAGTATTAATGTTTTTTTTTTTTATTGTTGAGCATATTATGTACCTCCTTGGCCAAATATGATGCATAGGGCAGATATCATCGCTCTCCATTTTGGATGCTGCACTGTATTGCAATTTATTTAATGGCAAAAAGCAGCATAATTAACATCATAATTGTAGAATTATTGGCTTTAGATAAGGTAGCAGAAAAGACAATACTGTACTAATAGCTGTAGCTTTATAGGAGATAAAAATGATTTGGATGGGTGAAGAATGTTGATACAATTGAATTATGAACTAGCTAAAAGTGATGTCACTATAATTCAAGCAATGGGATATTTGAACATATGGCAACATATAATAAATACTGAAAGTCATCTTGGATGGAAAAAAAAAAAACCAGGACAAATTGTAGCAAAAACTAACATGAAACTCGATGTGACTGGTAACTGAATAATCAATAACAAAGTGTACCATCAGACCAAAAGACTAAATAAAATGGTAGTCAGCATAGCACAATATGTTACTTATTTTACATGTTTTTTTATTTTCTTATAATAATATTTAAACAACAGTAGAATTACATACAAGAACTGGAATATTTAAATGTTTCTATGGCTGGCAATTGTAACATTACAAGAGAAGCAAAGTTGGCAGGCATAGATTCATTAGATAAGATCAAACATCTCACCAAGAATAGAAATGGGTGACAAAACACTACAAGCCCTATGCAACGTTTAACGGCACGGGAAGGATCAAGATCAAGATGGCTGGCAATATCCAGCACCTTTCTATCCTGAATTTTTACTTGTTGGAAGTTTGAAATGTGAAATTATTAGCCATATAATTCTTGCATGGTGTTAAGACAAAAAATTCTAAGAAATATAGAAAAACAGCATAGCTTTTTTTTTTATTTTTTCTAAAAAATAATGTGTGGCATTTATTAGAAATGAAGATCAGAACATCTGACACAAAACCAAATATTAGATGTTTCAAATAACATGACTAAACATGATGTATCTTGAACATGTTTATGGAAGGGCTTAACAAGTGTGGAAATATTCCATGGATTCAAGAGAATGGTAAACTTAGAGCAAGTATCTGACAATTTGTATGAGTTTTTTTATTGTAAAAAGTTTCTTATGAAATATATCTATATTGTGGAGATTATATAACTTTGTTAATCCTTTTTTTAATTGTGCCATAATTTTGTTCACTCATGACACTATATATTGATTGACAAGTAGTAAATGTGGTGCACATCTTTTACTACTGTATGTCATAGTGATAAGAATATAATCCTTGTTTTGTAAAACTAGTATTCATGCACATGCAGAACTGCAAACAGCCAGTTTATGTGATAAACAACTTTGTGGATTTCTTTCTGCTGACATTTTGAAAACAGAATAAGATGATAATTTGGCAGGTCTAAGAAAAGAGATTTGCACAGAAAAATTGTGTAGGCAACTTACATACCACTTTGTATATAACTGTATATTGGCATTGTATGCTCTCATTTGTACACCACTTTATAAAACTGTACCTACAGCACTTGCATTTTTGAAATATTTATCATCTGACACATGTGTTTAACTGTTCAATAGAAGTGTACATAACATATGTTTGTACTGCAATTAAGCTCACAAATTTCTAAGATGAGATCTTACTTTTGCATTTTCAGTTTAAAAAAAAAAAAAAAAAAAAAAAAAAAAAGTAAGGCAGTACATTTCACATTTAGGAAGTTACATTTTTGTTTTACATCTTGAAAGTGTTATATATGTAGAGGAAAGTTATTATTTCTTATGTCTTTCATGCAAACAATATTGCAGGGATTTTTAATAATGGATATGAATTACAGACTACACAGAGAAATACTTGTGAACAAATTTAATACATAAATATATTTTAAATTTTATGTCACCATATCTTCCCTAAAAAAGGGAACTCTTGTATATTTTTTTTTTCAATCCTTGAACTTTATGTAGGGTGGCAGGTAATATTATAAATTCTTGCATGTGTATTATTTGTATTGAATGTGTCCTTCATGTTTACAAATATATTGATTTATGTGACTTGTATATAGGCAGATTACTTGTTAAATGCCTTTTATGGAATAGTTTATTATGTTCCTCTAGGTATCGAAGGTCATCGTTCAAGATTAAGGCAGCAATAGACATTGCATACACATGCAAACATAGAAGAAGAATTACAAACAGCATAAAAGTACATATCCCCTTAGTTATTTTTTCATTATGTTTTTTCACACATGGTCAAATCTGAACATTTATTAATGGGCTTGTAGTTTATCATTTTTTCAGTTTCCTTAAGATGACAGTTTTTTAATGAGTTATGACAGAGATGATGCCAAGTTATTTATAATATGAGTTGAGCTTGCCTTGCTCCATTTTGGAATCTGATTCCTCATCTTCAGCACAAGTTGCATTGTGTAATGTGAGCATGTGTATGATTCAGAACTATCGTGCATAGATAATTGTGAATGTGTAGTATTACACTGTGTAGGTAACTTGAATAAACAAAATGAATATATACCTTATACTCTTGTGTGTAAGCCTATTGATGTGTTCATCATTGTCATTATATGTTGTGTCTAGTCATGATTATTTGTTCCCTTTATTACTATCTGTTATTTATGCATTTAAACATTTCAGGTATTCTTTATCACCATAATCACCTTGCCGCACTATTCCAGATATTTCCCTGTTGTCTTCTTCTGATCTTTTTGCTTTCTTGTTGTGTCACTTCATGGTGGCCTTAATTCCTAAATATAGAGCCAATTAATTTATGTATGTTTTTGTTTGACTTCAGAGAGCATTGATCTCTTGTTTTTTCTTGTAATTTCTTAACTTCCATATTCGTTTAGTATTTTTAGATATCAGACCTGTTGCTTGCAAATGTTTTTTTTCTTGTAATTTCTTAACTTCCATATTCGTTTAGTATTTTTAGATATCAGACCTGTTGCTTGCAAATGTTTTTTTTCTTGTAATTTCTTAACTTCCATATTCGTTTAGTATTTTTAGATATCAGACCTGTTGCTTGCAAATGTTTTTTTTCTTTTTTCAAACTCATTGCCCTTCTTCTCCTTCGCTGTATTTCTGTACTTTTCATGAAAGTCAAATCTGCAGTTCTACTGCCTTCATAACAGTCCACAATTCTTTAAAGTCATGACTGCTGTTCAATAACTTTTGCCTCCACTCTGTATCCTCTAGCATAGTTTGGGATTGCAGGTCATTATAAACTAAACTGGGTCTCATATTTCTGTTCTGCAGGACATTCGTTTGTGTTTGTTTATGACACTTTAAGGCAGTGGAGATAGTGATCTACAATTTCTAGATCTCAGGTCCTGAAGTTGATGTTAATCATTGCTGCTGATGTTTAGCAACCTTCTCCATTCTAATTTGTACTTATTATGTTTAAGACTTTCACCTCATTTCATGTCACTGTGTAACAAAATTTCTTCATCTTGCTGCCTGAATGGATAACCCATTTATCTTTTTATTTGTGCTGATATAGTGAAAAGGCAGGCAGCCAGTGGTTGGTAATGCTGTTTATCGAGAGGTTTACTAATTCATTTCATGTTTTGGAAAATCGTATAATTTTTTATCCTTTGGATTGATTTAAGAAGTATAAAGTCAATGATGCACTTTCTTTAAACAATATTGGTTCTGTATTACATTGCAATGTTCTTTCCCACCTCAAATGGCAAATTCAATATTTTTTAGAATATTTTAAATTCTCTTAAAACCTCTTTTAATCTGGGTGGTATTTTTTTTTTATAGTGAGTTTACTGACACAGATTTATTAGGTTTATAAAAGGTTATTAAATGCGCTTCTTTCTAAAATATTGAACCAAAGCCATCAAAATAAGTGTTTAATTTTTTGTTTGCTTTCGCCAGCTTTGAACTCTGATGAAGTCCCTAGAAACTAGGAACTGAATTTTGCGTGTTAATCCATTTTTCCCTGGCAGCCATGTGCACAGGGATCCCTCGCCACACAGTCAGATAACTCCATCTTTGGGGTACTCATATTTTTTTCCGTCCATGAGTAATTGACGTTTTAAGCTGGGCCTCACTGCTGAGACCTGGGGTGGTTGCCACAGAGAGCAATCATAACTAAAAATCCCAACTGGTGCAGCCGGGATTTGAACCCACAACCTCTGTCTTTTTAAAGTCCAATTATTTTTGGCACAGAATCCCCTATTGCATGTGGGGCATGTATGATTAGGATTGTTAATATACCCATATTGTCTGGCAATGTCTTATATTCATGTCTTGTTCATTTTGTGTTTTTCTGAAATTTAGAAATAAAGGGGGCTAACATTAATACAAATAAAAATATGTAATATTTATATAATAATGATAAAATAATTATTTATATAATAATGATAAAATAATTATTTATAAAATAATTATAAAATAATTATTTATAAAATAATTATAAAATAATTATTTATAAAATAATGATAAAATAATTATTTATAAAATAATGATAAAATAATTATTTATAAAATAATGATAAAATATTAAATTGTGCAGTGATTTAAAAAAAAGTAGTCTGTGTGTGTGTGTGTTTGTGTATATATATATATATATATATATATATATATATATATATATATATATATATATATACACACACGCACACTTGAATAATACCAGATAATGACAGTTGTTAGGATCCTTCTATTCCAGCTAAGAGATATCTTTCTTTATCTATTTATGAGATTGAGAAGTGGTCTCTTCTTCGTAGCATTCACCCATTACATGTGGACATGGATGTGTTGTGCCACTAATTTATGGAAACATGATATTTGCGCCTATAGACCCAACACATCTGTCTTCAGCATGGATTGATTTTCCTAACAATTTTTGCCCAGGCAGCGTCTGCTATTTTTTATTTTTAACTGCCAAGGATTCTTTATTGTGCACTAGTACACACACAGGACTTCCCTTTATTCGCCATTTTCTGAGAGGCTAGACATCAGCTCACACTACCCAGAGTCCAGGGGAGGTAATGCCACAAAAAACCACACATACAATTTTTGAAAAATTCCAACTGCCTGTTATGGGATTTGAACCTGGGACCTTCCTGTCCACAGGCTGATGTCTTACTTCTGGATCACACAGCCTCCTAAGAAATGGTTTGAAGAAACCTAAAATAGCATTTTAGAAAAGTGAAAGGTATCATACCCATAAAATGTCTGTATGTGAAGTAGTTAAAATTAACACTTCATGGATATATATAATATCATTTTATTGGAAATAAATCATTGCTACTTTTAAAAAAGAAAGACTTAGGGTTCTAGTGACCATAGAAATGTTATATAGAAGAGTGTTGAGAATATGGACAGCTGGGAAAAAAAACAGCAAAGATAGGAAAAACAAACAGCAAAGATATTGCAGAAGCTAAGACAAAACACAGTTTATCACACAATCAGAAAGCCACAATACATGTAGTATTTTTATGTGAACATTCTGTGATAAGATTCAAAGTACTTTGTGACAACTGGCAAACAAAAATAATGGCTATATAAAATAACAAAGGACAGCAGTAAGATAATATGCTGTGAGATTATCTAAAGTTAGCACCACATATGATTTAATAATTTTTGCTGTTATATCAATCCAATAAAATGCAACTGAGGTAAGATGTGTAATATGTAGTGAATAGCTCATTCATTGATTGAATGCCGTCTCTGCATCGAAGGTTGGCTACCATGGAGCGCCATTCCACTCTGTCTCTTGCTTTAAGGTGCAGATTTCCATAGGTTGACTTGTCCATCTTTTGATATTACTCGACCATGTTAGTCTTGGTCTGCCTCTGCATCTTTTACCTTGTATTTTCCCTTCCAATATTACTTTTATTAGGCTGATGTGTCTTTTAATATACTCCAAAAATTTTATTTGTCTTGTTCTAAGTGTGTTTAGTAGTTCTCTTTTCATTTTTAGTTGTTTTAAAACTTCGTTTGTTTTCTTTTCTTTCGATCCAATTCTACCTATTCTTCTATAGGTACACATTTCAAAGGCCTCAATTTTCTGTTCTGTTTTCTGGTCTGATGTCCATGTTTCTGCACAATATAGGAATATTGAGAAGAAGTAACATTTTGCTAATCTTAATTTTAGCCCTGGTATTATTTGTTTTGATGTTAGTATCAGTGAATAGTATATCAGTTTAATATCCTCAAGTAGGCACAAATCAGTATAGCAAACTGCATTCCAAAGGATACACCACTTATTTTAGAAATAACATTCAGTCCAGTATTAACAATTTCAATTATATGTATCAGTTCTTGCATATAGCGTGTGTCTATATAATAAATAGTTATGCAGAGAGAGAGATATTTGTATCTTCCCCCTTACACACACACATAAATCAGAAACTAGACATTAGCTTATTTTGATGTTATAGATTTCATTGTTGGATGTTTTGTCATTTTTCTTATTTCTGCACCTAGTCTTAAATTCAAGCATACTACAGCTGTTTAAAAGACAAAAGATTTGCTTTTTTCTTGGCAGCACACACCATTATGTAAGTATACAAGGTGCTGGGATTTTTAACTTGAAATACAAATAACCACATTCAGATATACAGCAGCAAAAACTGGAGAAAGTGAAAGGACTCAAGAGAAACAGATGACATAATTCTCTCAAAATCTTTCTCATTTCGTTAGGGGCCATCAATACTATTTTTGTCCATTACTATTCTGATCTCTTTAAAAATCATTCAACATGTGTATTAATAGTTAGAGTCAACAATCTTACAAATAATTTTGTATACAATCTCAAAGTTCAGTCCGCAATAATCCATTGAAATGATAGACATAAATTGTGGCATAGACTGTTAACACACACAATAATTTCACAGACAAGAAGTGTAATAATAACGTAAAGTTGCTATTTACCTTTTTTTTTCAGAATTTTTTCCTACATTATATAGTTAGTAATGTTTTAAAATGTCTCTTACCATATACAGAACTGCATATCTACTTGACAAACATTATCATCTGAAGTAACCATATACTTTTAACTCTTACAAATCATGAAACATAGAAGCATTCTCATATTATTTTTTTTTTTATTCCAAACTGTGCAGGCATTGTTTGATTACACACATATTACGTAATATGATATTTACCTTTAGATATCCTACAAATATGTGTAATAAAAACTACCAATATCATATTCAGGTTTATTTTCCTTTCTAACTTATCTAAATGTTTTACTAGTGACAGGGTCAGTAACTCATAGCTGACTGATTGCGCCAGGATTGGTGAGCCAGAACTATTAGGATTCAGACTAACCAATCTTGTTAAGCAAATGTTAGTTGAAAGGAAAGCCAATCCAGTACTCAAAACTGCCAAACTGAAGACGGATGTGTTGGGCTGAAAGGGGCAAAAATCACAACTTGCTGTAAATCACAACAGAGCACATCATTACCCACTTGATGCCCTTTTAAGGGCAGACGGTGAAGTGTGGTAGTCATCGATTGAATACAGAAGTGGTAGCAACCTTAGATTGCTAATGTTTACCAAGGTTTTAGATGTTGGGGTAGGATGTGTTAACAAGGTTTAATATGTTGGGGCTCAATGTGTAAACAATGTTTTAGATGTTGGGGGAGGATGTGTTAACAAGGTTTTAGATGTTGGGAGAGGATGTATTATGGTTATGGAAGGCCCCGGTATCACTGCAAACGAAATAAAATCCATAATTGCTCAACCGGCCGTGCCAGTGGAATCATTCGAATTACTATTTCATCTCCCAAACAAAGAAAGGTAGCTGTAGTCCCCATCATAGCAGTCTCAGCACACACCAAAAGACATAAGGCGAAACTGCACAGAAAGTGAACATAGCCATCTGTTCTCCATCATACGATATCATCATTCATCGTAAACAATCAGAATATCGAAATCCTATCAAAACAGGTGAAACGCACAGCTCACAGTGTGCACAGAGCACTTAACTCAGTAGCTCCTGCAAGGATGTGTTAACAAAGTTTTAGATGTTGGGGGAGAATGTGTTAACAAAGTTTTAGATGTTGGGAGAGAATGTGTTAACAAAGTTTTAGATGTTGGGAGAGAATGTGTTAACATTATTATCATCATACCTAAAGCAATTACTGTCACTAATGTTGGTCATCGCTTCTGTTGCTTACTTATTCCAGTAACCCATTGTTATGTATTCCAGTAACCCATTGTTATGTATTCCAGTAACCCATTGTTATGTATTCCAGTAACCCATTATTATGTATTCCAGTAACCCATTGTTATGTATTCCAGTAACCCATTGTTATGTATTCCAGTAACCCATTGTTATGTATTCCAGTAACCCATTGTTATGTATTCCAGTAACCCATTGTTATGTACTCCAGTATCTTCTGTAGTTTACTCTATTGTTGATCAGTCTATCAGTATCAATGGGGGCACTACTACCATTCTTCTCCAAGCGGATATAGAGGTAGCTAATAATAATAAAAAGCGAGACCACTACAATCACAGAAATGTCTGCTATAATAAATATATATATGTTTAGAGTGTTGAACTGTCGAGAGGATTATTTTGTGCAAGAGTTTAGCTTCTGGCAAGTGGTCGTTTCAAACTTGTATTTATTAATTCTTTTTTTGTGTGTATGGATTGAGATACCTTCTTCCTTCCTACATCACCCAAAAATGTGCCATGGTCATAGAAAAATATGATCACTAACACCATATTCCCCACAGCCCTAGAAAGGCGTGGAGGGTACCTTTACATTTTCTTTTTTCCTTCCGTCCTCATTTGCTGTTCGGAGTCGAGGCGCCAGACGACAACAGAGCTGGAAGTTGTCGACTCAGCGACCAATACTCGATGGTTAGGACCAAGATCGGTGAACCAGAACCACCCATTGCCTACTCCACCTCTTCGTGGTGCCTTAAAAAGCGGACTAATCAATCTAGTCTGGTCAAGCAAGTAAGGATAACCCCGATACTCAAAAATGCAAAGCTGAGTGTGTTGGATCGAAAGATGGAAATAAACTACAACACAACACATCTACGCCACTTAATGTCCCTGTAAGGACCACACATAAACCATAACACATCTACGCCCACTTATCGTCCTCGGAAGAATCACAAGCTACGCCCACTTAACGTCCAAGGAAGAATCACAAGCTACGCCCACTTAATGTCCAAGGAAGAATCACAAGCTACGCCCACTTAACGTCCAAGGAATAATCACAACCTACGCCCACTTAACGTCCAAGGAAGAATCACAAGCTACGCCCACTTAACGTCCAAGGAAGAATCACAAGCTACGCCCACTTAACGTCCAAGGAAGAATCACAAGCTACGCCCACTTAACGTCGAAGGAGCAATGAGGAAGAAGACCGTCAATTCCTTTAGTTGACATCAGAAAGAACTGTGTCTTATGACATCAAGGGGAGACATGGTCTGTGGTCTTCCACTCTTCTTTTGACCTCTTCTGCTGTTGTTTCCTAGTCTATCTGTGCGCATCTCTTTTCTCTTGCTGCATCAATTTCTGACGCTGTGTATAACGATATCGTTTCTAGATATGTCTGTTTAAAGATACGTGATGTTAACTTATCCCATATCTGGTTCCGATGCCACGTCTTATTGCTTACACAACTCCCTTAGTTAAGTTGAACAAATAGTCTCCTTTCACCCATACAAGCCTTGAAATAAAAAAAAATGTCTTTGTTATATTCACATTTAAATGTGTAATCCGTCCTTCTCCAGCGCTCACCCCCTCCAGAGATGATCATTTCATAGACAAAGACATTCTTGTATAACAAGACCAGGATATTCTGGAAGACAACTTGATGACGACAACGCTTTTAGACACTGTACAGCTTTGTCGCTGGGTGCCATCTTGATTCGTTATAATGTTTGGCAGTTGACTTCAATATCTTCCTGTTCTGTGTTCATGTATGTATGTTAGAGGATCGCGTGGAACTGCCTTGTGCATCGTTCTTGTGCACGCTCTCAACCAGGACAACTTTCAATCTTTAGACATGAAAGAGCTTCCCGCAAAGTTGCAGTTGTTTGTAGTCAACAATTGTTCTTCCTAGGAAAACAAACATACCACACTAACTCTGTATTCTTTCTTCGTTCTCTGTGGCAGGTTATTCGCCAGCTTGAATGTGTTTATTTAATCTTTCTCTTCGATCTTTGCTTTACCAAGATATGGCTCCTGCTCGGGACCTGCTGTGACCACGACCTACTTCATATGGTGGTATGAAGTGTGGTACCGACCAGTGTTTCTCAATCCCCTTCCCCAAATTCCCGGGACGAAAGAAAAATTCCAAGGAGGCCACGGGTAAAAATGGCAAAATTGGGAGACCACAGCACGTGACCAGGAGGAGGCCATGCATAGGGATGTATAGTGCTCACGTATCTGCCGCTAAGTGAATTGTTTCATCATATACACTGAGAAATCAAAAGAAATTATACACAGACCGATGCTTTAGAAGGCTTAAACTTGGGACTAAAAAACAACTAAGATTTGCAAGTACTAGCACAAATGGTCAACTGTGGAGAACTATCACTACCGCCAAAGAGGAAAATAGAATAATGATTCCCATAGTTGAGCCTTCCCTATTAATTTCTCTGCGTTGCAATTTTCTTAGTCTAACTTGTTTTCTTTTACCAGATGGTTCTATGTAAATGCCTGTAGTGGAAGTCTGCTTCAATCATTTTCAGCACATGACCGATGCATTTTCAACGTCTTATTATAAAACTCGGCACGTATTCTTGTTTTGATTCGTCTTTTATCTGTTCATTTGAATTATTCTTTCCAGCTTATGTCTGAGATTCCACGGAGATATTTGTTTGTCAAAGGCATTTAACATACTACCTAAAATCTGGGTGGATTTCCAATGTTCACATCCACATCTTAACACTGGTATCACACATGAGTTGAACGGTTTAAGTTTTTGTTCGTTTACTGAGAGCTTTGTTTGGATCTCCAGAAGTTCGTCAATTTGTTGAAAGAAATTATATATCTATATATATAACATTGGTTTTGGGGTCTGGGCTACCGCTGACATAATAGATAAAAACATACATTATATTCAGTAGGCTAACATAAAGTAATATTTGCTAATGACTTCACTACATTTTAAATTACTTACTTATTTATATGTAAACTCTATCCGTCTTGTTTGGGACGAAATATGTCGACGACTTTGTCATTGAAAGTACTGTTGGGTTGGTTTCTAAGTTTCTGAAGGAATGATTTCTTAATGGACATTATTGCCAAACCAGATAAGCGTTCTTGTGTCTGAGTTGAGCGACAATAAGATTTGATTCTCTTGAGAGCAGAAAAAGTTCTTTCTACAGATGTTGATGCGCATAACGTAGTTATAAATAGCTAAGGAAGTTCTGGTAATCAGACAGTTTCACTTTAACTTTGTGATGATTCTGATTGTCTAGAGCTAAAAATAACAAATGAAACCGCATTCATCTAGCGGCAACAACCGGTACATTATTCTGACGGGAATTTTTGAATGTCAAGGTCGTTAAACTAGATTCGGATAGAGGAAAAATGTACCTCTGGCTCCTAGAGGTTTCAATGTAGAATAGTTTCGTTTCATTCCCAAACGTTATAGTGGCCAGAGGAAAACCTTGATTTAATAAATGCAAATCAAAGCAAATAAATCATATTGGCCTACGAAATATGTAATAGAATATTCGAAAATTTGTAATATAATTATTTTTTAAAAATATCATAAATTACCATTTCCTTTTGTATTTCGTTAATATGTTCAGGCTACCGGCGGTAGCTGCGGTATCATAGAGAATACGCCACATATAATATATATATATATATATATATATATATATATATATATATATATATATATATAAAAGAAAACACGATTTAATTACAAACTACAGCATTTACATAATCTTTTTCACGAAATGACAGGGAGGCTACGGGAAGAAAACGGGTCTGGAAAGGGGCCGCGATAGAAAAAAAGGTTGAAAAATGGCATAGACAGTCTGGATGTGACACTTGAGTGTCTACGATAACAAGAGTAGCTGAAAATGAAGGTGTACATTTAAAGGCAACAAATAAGTGCATGGTCATAAATCTAATGCAAGGAACCCACTTGCTTCCGGTATGTGAAAAATGATAGTGGATGTGCAATCAGATCGCTTGCGGTGTCAACATATATATCGTTACTGAGAAAATATATCTCGCCTACCTTGAACACCTAAGACATCAGCTTCAAAAAAACAATATGTTACGAGTAAAATGCATTAAGAAAAAAAGATGAAATGTAGGACATGCAAATTTTATGGACCTGTACCAAATAAATAAATATTATCTGGAAAAATATAATGACAACGAAATGATAGTCTGCAAGTATCGAAACAACTTGTAACAATCATGAATGAATGATTAATCTTAACGGTTAGTTGTGACGATCTTATAGTGATCAGTTTTGATTTATCTCCACGTTTAGTAGCAATGGTTAGTAACTGATTAATTCTCTCAACATTTATTTGCAAAATGTTTAGTAACTGATTAATTCTCTCAACATTTAGTAGCAATGGTTAATAACTGATTAATTCTGTCAACATTTAGTAGCAATGGTTAACCGATTAATTCTTTCAACATTTAGTAGTAATGGTTAACCGATTAATTCTTTCAACATTTAGTAGTAATGGTTAACTGATTAATTCTTTCAACATTTAGTAGTAATGGTTAACCGATTAATTCTTTCAACATTTAGTAGTAATGGTTAACCGATTAATTCTTTCAACATTTAGTAGCAATGGTTAACCGATTAATTCTTTCAACATTTAGTAGTAATGGTTAACCGATTAATTCTTTCAACATTTAGTAGTAATGGTTAACCGATTAATTCTTTCAACATTTAGTAGCAATGGTTAACCGATTAATTCTGTCAACATTTAGTAGCAATGGTTAACCGATTAATTCTTTCAACATTTAGTAGTAATGGTTAACCGATTAATTCTTTCAACATTTAGTAGCAATGGTTAACCGATTAATTCTGTCAACATTTAGTAGCAATGGTTAACCGATTAATTCTTTCAACATTTAGTAGTAATGGTTAATAACTTATTTAATTCTCTCAACTTTTAGTAGCAATGGTTAGTAACTGATTTAATTCTCTCAACTTTTAGTAGCATTGGTTAGTAACTGATTTAATTCTTTCAACTTTTAGTAGCAATGGTTAGTAACTGATTAATTCCCTCAACATTTAGTAGCAACGGTTAATAACTGATTAATTCCCTCAATATTTAGTAGCAATGGTTAATAACTGATTAATTCTGTCAACATTTAGTAGCAATGGTTAATAACTGATTAATTAGTTCAACATTTGGTAACAACTGTTGATTGATCGTGTCCACTGTTGCACTGTTAAATACATTGGACCTAAAAGTCTGAAATCATTTTAGAACTGTGAAAAGCAATGATTGGCCAAAACTAATTACTTTAATTATACTATAATTAAATGTCTACTTGACGAAAACTTAATGAAAACAATTTATACAACAGAGACTTTAGCAATAACAATAATATCATCTCAGCTCGTATCATATTATCTCACTGCATCTTATATCATTGCATCTCGTCTCACTTTATCTCACCAACTCCATTTCACCTACCTCATATTTTTTCACATTACCTAATCTCACGGCATTTCGACATACGTCCCTCATTTCACTATACCTTACCTCACATTACGTCACTTATTTAACTTTACATTATCTCACTTCACCTCATCATACCTATTCTATGACTTGATAAGAGCGTTACCGTACCATCAACAACACAAAAACTATACTTTTCCAATTTTGTAACAGTTCATCTTGATTTTATTTGTGATTTGACGTAGTCGAGACACGCCCATTCGTCGATGATCCCTGCTCTTGCTCAACCTTACTATTTTCTTCGCCCTTTGCATCATTGTCTTTACCAGACTTGGGGATAATTTCAGTGGAGGAGTATGTTTACAACATTCGCGGGGGGGGGGGGGGGGGGGGGGGGATCACAAATAATCAACAGAAAAAAAAATACAAGAACAATAGACGGTCCGAAGCAGAATCGAACCCCTACTAATCGGCACAGCACCTTGCCACGAGAACTAAACGCTAGTGCACATAGCCAACTCTGCTGCCTAAAAATGTTGCTATTATTGGCGATGCCTGATTCATTTATTATTACTTGTCTCCAGTCTTTACCAGACTTACTGGACGGGGCCACACCATCTCAGCGTTATCAAGAGTATTATTGTTACCATCGTTCACTTAGCTGTAAAAAGGGGGTTATCATATTGACCATTTCTGTCCGGATTCAGAGCTGGATCTCGTTGTTGGTAAGATCTAAACATGAGATGTCAGGGAACAAACAAAATCAGCATATCTCCAGTGTTTGAGTGTTCTCTTGTACTTTGAATTTTAGAATCCGTTTGTTTACATTCGTTTGTATAGGGAGATGAACATAAATAATCAGAACTGATCGTTATGTTTTCATTTATCCACGTTTGTTTTTGTTTGACCAGAGCTGCTGTGGTTTCTGCTTCTGTTGTCGCTGGTATCTCAGGTTTTGAGCCAGGATCAGAATAACGTAACTCATGTTCATAAGTTGTCTCTACCAGACAGCTACTAATGATGCATTGAACAATCATCTAATTTATCATAAACAATAACTACAAAAGCGAACAAGAAAAGTTTGAGTACAACACAAATAATAATTTGCAATGTCGTTGTCATCAAGATCGTACAGTTCGTAAGTCAAAAACTTCAATCTACAACGCTTATTCTCGATAAATGGAACTGTGACGACAGAAATGGTTGTTTTAAAGTTTTAAATATGTTTTATCATCATCAAGTACCGGACCTGCTGGCGTAAGTGATAATGTCTCTCCACAACTTTCGATCACGACAGTTATTTATCATTTCTGTTGTTGCCCTTATGCCAAGCCATTCTCTTAAGCTGTCTGGTAACTTTTCTCTTCTTTGTTTCCCTCAATCTCTTCATCCCTCGATTTTCCCAGTTGTTACAGTATATCCCAGCTGTTCTCTTCTCATTACATGGCCAAAAATGATTTTGTTTCTTCCTAACATTGGAAATTAGCTCTCTTTTTGCTTTGGCCTCTTTCAGAACGTTTTCATTACTCTTCTTAGCTGTCCATGGTATTCTCAACATTCTTCTGTAAAACCACATTTCTACAGCCTCCAGTGATTTGCTTGTCTTTGTCCTATTGTCCATGATTGACATCCATATGTTAAGACTAGCTCTACATAACATTTAAGAACTCTTTTTCTTGTTTCTATTGTCAAAAATGGATTGCATAGTATCCTCCTCATTTTTTGGAAAGCTGCTTTTGCCTGAGCCATTCTGTATCTCACCTCTTTTGTACATCTTCCCTCTGAGGTTAACAAAGTTCCCAAATATTTAAATTCATTTACCTGTTTTAAAATTGTTCCACTTGTCTTTATTTTGCACTGAGGTGATGTCTTTTTCTTTGTTGTCACCGTTCACCTGTTTGTTTACATTTGTTTACTGAAGTAAAAAAAAAATGAATTTATAAAATTAATATTTTATGTATGCAAAATTCAGAATCTCACATGCTGCAACAACTGGAGAAGAATTATGTTGTTATCTTATATCGATGGCCGACAAAAATACCGAGATTGATTATAATTGAAAGTCTAGGAAGGGAACGTGCAGGAGAAGAAATCGTCGCTGCATAGATATAGCTTCAGCCTCAAAAAGATAACACAGAGTCATTGCAGATGTCAAAAATACGTAGGGTCAACTTTGTCTACGTCTTTGGACATACGGGAGTGCGGGGAAATAAAAAAGCGGACAGGTTGGCTAGCTGCGCTGTCGTTGAAGACGGTCAACCAATGGATAGGGCTGGCATCATCAATGCCCTCCGAGATGAGGAAAGGGCACAGGACTTTGACAACCATGAGTCCATGTCACTCCTTCGGATGAAAGAGATGGGAGTTAAGATGGGCACAGCCAGAAACGTGAAAACGAGTGGGCGTATAAGAAGACTATCAACCAACACAAAACTGGAGTCGTCAGTCGCTGGACACTGCGGTACTTACTGAGGGGGGAATTTGAGCATCTATGGACATGTTCGGAGTGCAATGATGATGACCCGCAAATAACTCAATAGCTCAAAGATAACATAGAAGTTCAGCTTCTTCTTCTCTCCGTCGTCATTTTCCTTTCAGAGTTGAGGGGAGATATAGTTTGCGGTTCTCTTCTCCTCTTTTGATTCCTGCTGCTGTTGTCTCATAGTGTTTCTAATAATCCAGCAATCCACCTTTTTCGTGGTCGTTCTTGAATCTAGTGTTCTCGCAATGTTTCACAGTGACAGAAGTAAATCTGCATAAATGTTGCTTTTGAAAACAAAAATTGACATTAAACACAGAGATAGCATGTGGGACGTCTACAAATTAATAACAGCTAGACAAGTTTGTATATTTGATTCATAGTCGACGTCAGTATCAGATGACTCTTATTTGAAGGAGAAAGTGAAGAGCGATAAGGGTGCTCCCTATCAACATTCTGTTAGTGACTGTTATAGACTGTGTGATGCGGGAGATAACAGTCGATATACATCGAAGAAAACGATGGCCGATGTCATCACATTACAAGATTTTATGTCTACACCAACATTCTCAAGACAAAGAAAAAAAAAACACTGACCATCAATGCTGATAGCAGTTTGGTTGAATATATACATCAAAAGACATCATTATCTTGACTGAAACGCATAGGAGTGCGATGGAGAACTGAAATTAATCAGACATCAAATGCACTTTTTGTAGCGATCGAGAGAGAGAACGTGGACTAGATCCGCCATCTTGGAAACGGGCGTCTTGTCAATATCTGAAACTCAACATTCCTGTCAATATCTGAAACTCAACATTCCTGTCAATATCTGAAACTCAACATTCCTGTCAATATCTGAAACTCAACATTCCTGTCAATATCTGACTACTTAGTGGACAAAGATGAAACTTAATGAAAATTGACAACGAAAAGATCTCCAAAAGATTCAAGACCTCAGTCATGAAGATGTTTCCTTCCTGAGAGTAAACCTTGGTGTGAGAAGATCAGATCTGGATGGTGGTGGCGTGTCCTGCTTGGAACCAGCAGCAGATCTCCATATCGAACTTTGTTAGACTTGTGATGAAGGTGGCACTTGCGTGCTCGTTAATGCTGCAAGGCAGGCAGACAGCGATTTTGTTCATAGACAAACACAGAGAGAAGACAACGCAGTTCAGTTTAGGATTGCTGGCCACGCGCCGCGACCTTTAATCGCCCTGAGCATTTTGACTTTCATGGCAGAGTTAAGAGTCCATCTGATAGTCAGTCAGAATGAATCTGTTAGAATAGAATGGCCAGAATACGACCGTTATACAGTTAGTTACTCAAATGAAACAATAGAACAATTAGAACAACTAAAACAATTTAGAAGTGATTGAATGACTTAAATGGATATAGTAAAAAAGCGAATCAATAACAGCCACAAAAGAATTCGTAGTATAATAACAAGGATTACAAGTCAATTACTTAATACCCTGGGAAGATGAGGAATGTCGCTTCGCATCTGGGTTTCGATGCTTGAGGCGACACTTTAATGACAAAAGTACGCTAATTACGATCACCAAAGAATTACATACCACAGCCGTGTCGTTAGACTTGGTAATGTAACAGGCCAGAACTTCATAAGAGAATATACGTTTAATTCCATAGCTGATTGTGAATGTTGTCTTCAAGACTTGTCGACAAAATAGTAAACGAATGAATCAAGGTGTTGTGACATGAATTGTGAGTTATTCAAGTAATTCAATGTGATAAATGTGTTGTTGTATAGAGAGTATTCCTCTCATGTGATATTTCACTTCCTGGATCTCTTCTTATCATCAAAGAGTATCAATGATGGAATAAATAACAATATTGTTATATTTATTATTTAAAAAAAAACGATTTAACGTTCGGCCAAGCATAGCCGACTTCAGGACGGCATCTTTGAGTAGCGAGTTGTCTTTCCTCTTCGAACCCTGCTCACTGACCAGACTGAATAGTATTTTTCGAGGAGCACCTCTGAGAGGTGGAGCAGGATCTAGGTCAGCTCTGTTGTTGCTCGCCGATCCTGACCTTTGCAGTCAGCTGTAGTAAATTGACTGCATTCAGCTGCGGTAAATAATTGCATTCACCTCAGTTGCTGGTTTGGTGTCTTCATTGAGAATACTAAAGTGTGATATTTACTCAACATTCCTGTAGGGAGCAGAAACATGTACAATAAATAAAAACATTACAAATAAACAGAAACCCTTGAAATGTAAAAGAATGGAAAAGATGGGTGGACATAGAAAAAAAAAACAAGGGAGATTTGAAACTATTCAACACAATTCGAACGATATTTTTGACACATAAAGAGACAAAAACTTACATAAAGCTATCTTTGAGGTAAAAATACGTTGTAAATCCAGGACGTGATTGTTTTAGAGCCATCGCTTTCATGGCACTAGTAAAAGTAACAGATCTCTGAGTAGGTTTACATTCGTGATCAAGGCACATTTCATTAGTTGCTATCAGTCAGCGACTTATAACTTACTCCTGATGACAGGTCAACTAATCAGAGCTGATGAAGATTCTAGTGCACTACTCAACCTCACCTTAATGGTCATGATATAGACAACCGGCCGGATCAACTTAGTAAAAGGATCAAAGGGGAAGAAAAAAACATAGATTATATATATATATATAATATATATCGAATATGCCTACCAAACAATCGTGACCGTACCATATATCGCCACTGACTGCAAACAATGAACGTAAGACATCTTTTTTACTGGACGGGTGACAAAAATTAGAAGGGACGAAGAAATAATTATATTTTAAATAGATTCTCCATTTTTTTTTTTTTTTTTTAAATTTTAATGTATATTTGTGGTCATGTTAATTGCAATACCTCCATACACAATTAAATTGTGTGATTCGCTACTAAACGACGAGCATACATTATATCATCATCATCATCGAGTGCCGTCTCCGCAACGAAGGTTGGCTACCATGGAGCGCCATTCTGCTCTGTCTCTTGCTTTGATGGTGCAGGTTGTCATAGGCTGATTTGTCCATCTTTTGATGTTACTCGTCCATGTTAGTCTTGGTCGGCCTCTGGCTCTTTTTAATACATTGTATTTTCCCCTCCAGGATTACTTTTAGTAGGCTATTGTGTCTTTTAACATGGCCCAAAAATCGCATACATTATATAACATAAGAAAATATAGATATTAGGGGCCTAATGTATCTGCAGCTGAACGTATCATTTTATGAAATAATATGAACTGGATTTAAATATTAAAAAGACTACTAAAGCTATGTTTATGCGAGAAAAAAGACACAAAATACACGCGGAGATATTGAAATATATGAAAAGAATCTAGAAAAAGTTAAAGAATATGGCAATCTTGGATGTATTATAGCAAATGATGGAAGAAAAATGTAAAACAGAAATAAACAAAATAGGCATGGCAATTTTAGCAACTTTAAAAATATACTCTTATCAAAGCAAATAACACCAGAACTAAGCTCTGTACGAAGAGTTGCCTACTACTAATTGCAAAATGCTATATTTACTCAGCATTCCTGTATGGTGCAAACACATGGGCATTAAATAAGAAAACATAGCAGAAAATTGAAGCCTTTCAAATGTGGATTTGAACAAAAATTGGTGGAATTGGGTGAAAGGTAGAAAACAAACAAGGAAATTCTGAATCAGCTGACAATGAAACAAAGAAATACTTAACACAGTTTGAAAAAAAAAAAAAACAAGTGAAATTTGTTGGACATGTGAAGAGGCAAAATGTCCTACTAAAAGTCGTCTTGGAAGGTAAGGTACAAGGTAGATGAGACAGAGGCAGACCATGTCAAAAGTGGACTGATAACATTAAAAGGTGGAGAGGCGAACCCATGACAACGTGCACAATCTCAAGACAAGAGATGGAGTAAAATGGCGCTCCATGGTAGTCAACCTGCGATGTGGAGACTGCAGCCATTGAATGAATTTGATGAATATGGATTGAATATGGATTGAATATGGATTGTTACCGAAACAGTTAATCTAGTACATGATTGTAATGGTGAAAAGATTGTCAAAACTGACGAATATCTGAATATCCAACGTTCTTAGTAAACGAACAAGACTTAGAGTGTTCAACTCCTGTGTGATACCGGTGCTACCATATGGCTGTGAAAGCTGGAAATCCACACAGATTTGAGATAGAAAATTAAATTCCTTTGTAAACAAATGTTTACATAGGGTACAAACGTAAGTTGGAAATAAGAGACAAATCTAAACCAGAATTCTTGACGCGCTTTATAAGATGTTGCAAATATATCGGTCACGTGCTGATAATAAATGACGAAACATTTACTCTACAGGCATTTATGTGGAAACCATCTAGTAAAAGAAAACGGGGCACACCAAGAGAATTGTTACCAGAATAATTAATGTGGAATTCTCAACCATGGGACTAAGAAACAACAAGACCTACAAGAACCAGCAGCAAATCGTCAATTGCGGAGAAGTATGACTTTCACCCTAAGTGCAGGCTCGAGAGGAAAATTAATGATTATAATTAGCCTATAATAAATAATAGCACACAAGAAAGAAATGAATGGCATTTTACAGCTAATGGATACAAGAAGAAGAAATAAAGATAACAAAGATGAGTATAAAAGATTAAATAAAGAAATTGTAATAAAATGCAATGAAGCAAAAGAAGCATGGTTAAAAAAGAGATGCAAGAAAAAAGAGATGCCAAAGCTATATACAAACAAACTGAAGAATTAACAGGAATAAAAACACAATAAAAAAACTGGATGTTTAAGATCAAAGGAATGAGAACTGTTAATATGTGACATTTGTCCGTGTTGATCTAGAGGTGCCATTATTGTCCAGCAAAGAAATAACTCTAGAGGTAAAACGAGCACTTTACAATACAATCCTTATCCCAATGTTGTGCTACCAATGCCAGTCCTAGAATCTAGATGCAAGAACAGTAAGAAAAATCACCTCTACTGAGATTGAATGTGTTAGACGAATGACAGGAAACAGCATGAGAGATGACGTCAGAAATTAGGAACTGAGTAAAAGGCTATGAATAATCTTCACAAAAGGTTATATAAAGAAACAACATATACCATTTTTGGCTACATGATAAGGCAGAAAGATCCAAATATAACACAACGAGACTTCAATAAACGTTGCCAGAACACCAGACTCAAGGGCCGACCACGAAAAAGATGGATTGACGGAATATTATAAACACAAGGAAACATAACCGCAAATTATATCTCCCCTTGACGCTGAAAGGCAAACGAGGAAGTAAAGATCTGGAGGTCTGTTTGTTAGCCAAAGTGATAAACTCAATCTATTTTGTCTCGTGTCTGAGTACTGTATTCAAGAGGGCCATATCATTTGCGAAATCGAACTTTCACAGATGTGTATATTGTTCATAACCATTTGATGCTCTTCTTTCTTCTTCTTTTCTCTTTCACTGATACCTAAAAGGCGTCGTGATTTATATCATTTGTCGTTCTTGTGCTGCTCGAATTGTCTGAATTAGTGATTTTCCTTTGTTGTTACATGTCTCTGTCACTGCATCTATCCATCTTCTTCTGGGTCTTCCTCTTGGTCTTTTCCCATGCATTCTCGAGAAGAACGCCCTTGATGGTGATTGGTGAGGATTCATTCTGACCAGGTGGCCAAACCATTTAAGTTGTTGTTGTTCTATATATTCTTGGCAGGGTTTTGTTCCTACCATTTTTCTTATGGTTTCATTTGGTATTCTATCTCTTCTTGTGTTGTTTGTTACTTTTCTCAAGCATCGCATCTCACATGTATTGATCTTTCTTAAATGGGATTTAGAAAGGGTCCATGTTTGACTTTCATAGCACAAAGTTGGTATGAAGATGCTATTTATCATTTGTTGTTTAGCTGGCATAGAAATGTTTGGATGTCTTAACAATGGTGAAAGCTGGTATGTGACAGCATTTGCTTTTTGTATTCTCATGTCAATTTCTCTGTCTAGTTTTCCATCTTCTGTGAACATTGCGCCTAAATACTTGAATTCCTCTACTTGTTTTATTTCTTTGTCTTTGATCTTGATGTTTAATGGGTGTCTCAATTTGCTTATTCTTATAGCCTCTGTTTTTGCTGTGTTAATTTTCATACTGTAGTTTGTGCAGCTTTTATCTAGAGATGTTAAATGCTGTTGTAGCAGGTTTTCATCCTCATATATTAGGCATTGGTCATCTGCGAAGAGTAGCTCATTGATGTTGGAGTTTTCTACCTCTATGTTATTATTTGATTTGTCCTTGTTGTTGGTTGTTTCCTGATTTATTTGATGCTCAATAGCTGATATATGGCACTTTTAGTCTTGTCAGACGGTCTAGTGGATGCTATTGTGTATTTTTTTTTTTTTTTTGAGGTTTTGTTTTTGTCGAACAGCTTCTCTCGTGGCTTATTCTACCAATTTTTGACAAACACACACGGCCACATAATGAACAAGCCAGGCACACTGATCCACAGGGTTTCCCATCCTTTTTCATGAGTCTTGCTGTTTTTGTGTGTGTAAAATTCTCCAAAAGACATGATTTTCTAAGTATTTTTTTTTTGTTTTGACAAATATGATTTCTATAACTAGCTCTTTTTCTTTTTAAGCAATTTCTTTTTCTTTGTTTCCACTCAACATTTATAAACGAAAACACACAATCAGTTCTTGCACTGCTATTTGAAATAGCGGAATGAAACTGAAAATAGTATTTTAATTGTTGACATTAAATCCATAGATCGATAGTATTGGTGATGATAAACGGCAGTTTCTATTGCCTGAAGTTGTTTGTCCAAGGCAGGAGAAGTATGAAAAAAAAATTACACATTGTCGATGATCAGCTGCTCTTAATTGCATTTCTGAGTTATTTACTATTTTGACGTCCCTCTTCATCCCAATGTGCTACCAATGCCAAACTCGTATCCTAGATGCAAGAACAATAAGAAAAATAATCTCTACTGAGATGAAATGTGTTAGACGAATGACAGGAAAGAGTCTGAGAGACAAGATCATAAATGAAGAACTGAGAAAAAAGCTAGGAATAGCCCCCGCCATAGAATATATAAAGAAACAACAGATAAAATGGTTTGGCCACGTGGCAAGGCAGAATGATCAAAACACAACACAACGAGCCCTCAATAAACGTTGCGAGAATACCAGACCCAAGCGTCGACTGCGAAAAAGATGGATGATGGAATATTAGAAGCACTAGGAAACATAACAGCAGCAGAAGCGAACAGAAGAGCAAAAGACCGCAAATTATACTTCCCCTCGACGCTGAAAGGCAAATGAGGAGGTAAAGAAGAAGAAGAAGCGTCTCTCAAGATTGCAGACGCCTTTATATTTATTTAAAACGTCACATAACAGTCATCTTCTCCTGCTCACTAAAATTACTTCCCACCTTTAAGCCGAAATACTTATATAAAAATACTTAAACACTTATATTTCAACTTGTCCGAAAGTTTACATTTTCTTTTCTAGTTTTACCAGTTTTAGAAGTGAAATGTGACATATTACGTGAAATTCAAACCACAAACAAACTCTTTGCAGCTGAAAACGGACAATCATCTCGCTTGGCAAATAAAATGTAACTACAATAATGAAATAATACATGTAGGCCTACTCTTTGCAGTGTTTGTTGGTTGGTTGGTTATGGAAGGCCACGGTATCACTGCAAACGAATTAAAATCCATATTTGCTCAACCACCCGTGCCAACATAATCATCCGAATTAATATCTCATCTTCCAAACAAAGAAAGGTAACTGCAGTCCCCATTGTAGCAGTCTCAGCACGCGCCAAAAGACATAAGGCGAAACCGCGCAGAAAGTGAACACAGCCAACTGTTCCCTGCCATACGATATCGTCACTCATCGTAAACAATTGGAATATCGAAACATGATTAAAACAGATGAGACACACAACTCACGGTGAGCACAGAGCACCTAACTCAGTAGCTCCTGCAATAAGCCGCACTTGGAATATAAGGAAACTGCAACAAGGAACACTTTTCATGCATAGCCTTCAATTGTTCCCACCGCCTATCCACCATATACAAGGAAGTTCACGTCCTCTTGAAAATGATGATCGTTGTATTTTAAAAAAAAATATATAGCGCTTGATGATGTTAGGCCATCGTTGTTGACTCCAATTTCGAACATATAGACACACAGTTCATCGTCAGATTATCCCTGTTGCACATCAAACAACAGACCGTAAGATTAGTGTACGGCCGGTATAGGGATGTACAATGAGCCATTACGATGACGTAACACACAAAAATAGTGGAGTGACAGTAAAACTAAAGGGGGACGTTGGTCTCTGGACGGGAAGGTACGGGTTCGAATCGTGCCATAAGATGTAGACATTTTGTACTTCGAATGTGTGGTTTCGCGTACCTTTAATCTCCTTTGATATCTGGGTAGTAAGATCCGATGTCTAGCTCTCTAGTAGAAAACTGTAGGCCAACAATGGTAGCTGATCGAACACATTTGCCAGATTAGAAATACACTCATACCGAAGACGTATGTGTCAGGCTGAAAGGCGCAGATATTGCGGCTTGTCGTTAACCAGCGACACAACGTATCATATCAACCACTTAAACGGTGAACACTAAGAGGAAGAAAGAACAAAACTTAGAAAAAAAATCTAACATGAAATGGAAACGGAAGAAAATAAACTTAAAAAAGCTGGGGATTTTTCCTGAATATTTGTGCACAACAAAGAGTAATAGCATCTCGTTATAGATCCAGCGGCCTGAATTGAATGAAAGCTATCACCCTTCGGTCCAAGCACTATGTCATATAAATTGTATACTTTCTCTCTCTCTCTGCGATCAAGACTCAATCAGAGTAGGATTCCAGACTCTCTCATGAAGTCAGCTGTCTGTTTAAGCGAATCGATTGAGCCGTATAATTTTTCTTCCAGGGAGGTGGGCGTGGACCACATTGCTCTTCTCAGGTCTGTGTACTGGGGGCAATCATGTAGAACATGTTTTGTAGTCATATTATCGAGTGTACAGTGTCATAGGCTGGTTGTACCTATTTTGAACTTGGTGAACATGTGCTTTCTCATTCTATTGTGGCCAGTGCTTAGGCGAAATATGATGACTTGATCCCTCCTTGATAGTTGGTGGTATCCGTCACTCTCGTTATGCTTTGGGTGTTCTCGTTTCCATTCTTCATTGAGCTGACCTTTGAGGATGCATTTGGCTTCATCATAACTGAGCGGATGGTTCTCTTGTGGTAATCTCCCTCCCTCTTTAGCTAATTTATCTGCTCGTTCGTTCCCATGTTCCCATGTATATTACAGTGTGATGGTATCCACTGAATGACTACTCTCTGGAAGTTATTGCATAGTTGGTCCAGCGTTGTTCTCAAGTCATCTAGTTCATTATTCTTGGGGCTTTTTTAGAGTTGACAGTACTGACAATGTATGTCAACAGTGCATCAATCAGAATCACCAATTATTGTGCTTGTTATTTTTGTGTTGAGTAGCCAGTGTTGCAGCACCTCTGATGGCCACAAGTGTACGTGTCGCGGTTGAATTGTTTATTTTGTCCAAGTCTGAGTTTTCAACAAAAAAAAGCGTGTATTAACTATTATTTATTTAAAAATAAAACCAATTCTGTGATACCACTTAAAAAAAAAAAACTAAGATATTTAGTAACTGTTACCATTATTTTAATTATATAATATACATAATAATATAACAGAAAAACAAGAATACACGGCGAAGAGAAAGAAAAAATAACATTTCTAGGGGCGCTGAAAAATCGTCACATAGGACTGATGGAGGCTACTATATATCTATCTAATATAATAAAGCAAGTTATAGTAAGCGAGAGGTAATAATTTTTTATGTAAATTGTTACCTTTTAAATACTGCTAGCCTGAAATAAAAAAAATAAAGGAAAACTGTTCTCTGCGACAAATATATTTTATAGACAATCATTAATAAGCAATAACAAATACATATTTATACAGAACAAAATAGAAGTCAATAAGCCTAAAAAAATATATAATGTTGCATCTTTAAACATTTGGTTCACAATTAGGGCGAGTATGAACTGCAGGGACTGCTAGTCTGCTAATTGATACAGTTAGGAGTAACTCATTTCCTTATTTTGGTTGCGGGAGATTTGTTGCCATTTAGAGGAGGAACCATTCGATTCACCATGGAGCTTTTTCAGACGGATCAGCATTATATTCTTCTGGATGGTGACTATAGTCTTTGGTGTAGCAGATCAAGTGGAAAAATGGAAGCTAAGAAAGGTAAATATAATCATTTTTTTTACAGTAATTTATAGACTGTTGACTGAGTGAATTATTATTATCATTCTTAATTCTAGTGAGTTCTCATTGGACTCGCTCATGGTTAAACTTCTCATGTTACTAAACTACTAAACTAAGTCGAAGTCACTTGAGTTGAAGTGTAGTCTGCAACATTCCATTCAGTATTCGCTCACTTTCAGTCAGTATTGAGTACAACAACAAAATAAATAATATGATATATAAATATTGAACAATAAAATTAAGTTATAAATGAACTTTACAACACTTGACTGTGACTTGAAGTTGATACACTACACTAACACTAACACTAACACTACTTAACTTAACAGAACACTAGGAGGTGACTGACAACATTATACTTGACTGTGTAACGTCCGTAATATACGTATGGACACAGTGGAGTGTGTACTTGATAGAAATAATAATAATAAATAATATTAAAATGAATTGTAATAAATATTATATATATAGTGATTATATATATATATATATATATATATATATATATATAATATATATATTATATAATAGTCAAATAGTGTTAGTAATAACTAAACCTAGTAGACTTAGTAGTCTAAATGTTATAGTATAGTATACTGTATAGTTACTACCTCTTAGTGACAGTGCTGTCAAGTACTTAACTGTATTCTATTAACTCTGTACTCTGTACTACTACTGAGTACTCTGTAGTGACTACTAAAGTAACTAGTTTGTAACTGTACAGTCTTAGCTATGCATAATTTTAACACAGTTGCAATCATCAATTTATTTTTAGTCTTTCATTGATCACACACTTCACTGCTGTAATCAGTCAGTGTAGTATTAGAACACTCTCACCTCAAACTAATATGATTATATTATATATGTCTTTCTCCTTTTCTTATCCAACATAAATACACAGAGTACACTTGTACTGATTAATAATAATCCCATTTGTTTGCAGTATAAACAAATATAAACATTATTAAAAGCGTGCATTAATTATTGTGTATCGGCTGACCCTAATATTTTAATCACTATCCTAAAAGACAAATAATAATAATTAAAATTTATTATAATTGCTAGATTAATTTTACACAAGACATTCAATAAATTAATTTCTGGCTCAAGCAATTATTGTAATAAATGGTTAAGGCAAAGAAATGCAAATGAATGCTTAAAAATGCGAAGCTGCAGTAAAGCTAAATGTGAGGGAGAATTGAAAAAAAATAGAAAATATGGTATGGTAAAAGCTTTACGTGATTGGTAGATGAATAAATTTGAATGACATTTTGGCACAGTAGGCCTTCAGCAGGAACAAACAAACAACAAACACACAGATATGTAAGTAAATAAAACTATTCCTACTTCGCTAACTAGTAATGAAACATCCAAAACAAAATAATTTAAACTGGTTTAAGAAAAGAAAAATGTCTTCCCTGTGTCGTGGACCGTGGCCAGAATGAAAAAGAGAGAATAGCAGTTGTGCGCTGTAATTACCCTGCTGGTCAGAGGGTCAAACCGTGTAAAGGGTTCTAAAAATATGTGAGTAGGGGGGAAAACTTGTCCGATGATTTGACAAGCTTCATTGCATCTTGAGTCTATTTCTGCTATTTGTGAATTGTTGTTTGTTACTAGGCTTCCTAGATATTTAAATTCCCCCTCTTTTTATAGTTGTCTGTTATCTTTTGTTATGTTGATGTTATTTCTTTTTTGTGATATTCATGACTTCTGATTTGTTCATGTTGATTTTTATGTTGCATTGAGCACCTGTGCTTTTATGCCTATTTAAGTATTCTTGTTTTTCCATGTATTAGTGTCTGATCATCTGCAAATAGAAGCTCATTAATCTCCTCTATCTCCGATGGGTTTCTAACTTACATATGTAGTCCATGTAGGTAATATACAGTAGGGGAGATAGTGCACACCCTTGTCTTACTCCTGATCTAAGTGGTCTGTGCAGCCTGCTGTTGTTCTGACTGTGCTGCTGCTATTGATGTAGAAACTTTTACATAGGTTGGTTGGATGTTGGCTTACTCTGTATGTTGTTATTATCCCCCATAGTTCTTTGTTTACTCAATTGAATGCTCTTTTTTGGCCAGTGAAAGCTAACTGGTGATTTTCCAGATGTTTAGATTTGTAAATATTATGCCTTAGTTTATCCTTTTTTTCTGCTGTTCCATTTAGTATTATAATGCATCTGAGCTAAGATTTATAAATGTGTTTATGTGTTTACTGGTACAAATTCCTAGTTCTATTTTCTTTTTTAATCGATTGTTGCTCTGTAATGATTGTTCTAACTAATCCAAATTTCTCACTGGAAACATAAGACTTGTATCTATGTCATGAGCCAGTTTCTCAAGTCTGTCCTTATAGAAATTATTCTTTGTGAAAATGAACTGCTCTGTATATTAGTTCTCTAACTTCAGCATCAACAGTGAATATCTGATTAAGTCTCCTTAGAAGTATATTTCCATGTAGCACATAGTGATCAAGCTAACACTATACCAAATCTACACAATAGGAGCTCTTTAGCCAGGGTGTGCAATCCATTTAAGAGAAGACAATTTTATTATAATTGACCAGGCAGGAAAATAGCTGTTACTAAGAATAACATTTTTAGAAGAGATACTTTTCTCTGACTACAAACAACTGCTGCCTTACAAGAAAACTAAAATCTTGGAGAGTACTCCTGAACAAATGTGTGCCGGTGATAGATGTACTGGACTGCAATGTGCAGAATACAGTGCAACTCAAACCACTGCTAAATATGGAGAGAAAACAAAGATAAAGTATACACTACTCAATTTAAGTGTAATACTAATGCCATAATAATGGTGCTCATAGTTCAGACCTGTAGTTTTGTAATCAAGCTGCAGTAACAAGAAAAAACATTTCTTGATTGAGTCAGTTATTATCAAAGATGAGTCACACACAAAAATAAAAGTGATTGAAAAAAACTAATAAACATAGTGTTTTATTTTTAATCTTCTGCTGTGTACACCTCTAGATGTAAGTATTAATAAGTTCAAAGAAAGTATTTGTCAACTCAAGGCTAGTGGCATCACCATACTGCTTGTCCCGATATGGTTCTGCCGAAGGCCACAAAAGCCTTCTCTGTTCATCATGTTGGGCATGATTGTAGCAGATCTTCAGTAGCCATTTTGCCTGTGCCACCATCACACTCATCATTAGATATTTTCTTTAATGTATAGAAAATGAAAGGGATAAATAATGAGAAACTGATGAATTTAAGACTACATCATTATTAAAAGATCATTTAAGTTAAAAAAGTATTTAAATTAAATATTAAATGCGAGATTAAATGTATTAGAAGTGAAAGATTAAAGGCTTTAATTAAAGCTTTTATATTGCTAATGTAAATTAAATGTGTTCAACTTTGAAAGTCAAGGAAAATCATTTATCAGACATTACTTGTTCAGTTCATATTTTAAAAACACTTTTCTTATTCTCCTACTTTACAACTCCCATTGGAGCACAGGTCTTCAACAAGAACCATCTAAGTCATCCTATTTAGTGCCTTTTTCCATTTTTGCTCTGTATCAACTGATTTTTTATGAGTATATTTTGGTCTTGCTCTTTGTCTCATTTCTTACGGGTTTAAAAAAATTATGGCCTGTAACGTTATACTCTCTGCTGGCTTTCACAGTGAGTGTATATCCTGCACCAATGTCTTTATTGCATCTCATTGTCCTCTTGTGTTTGTCTGGAATATTTCCATATATATATATTCATAAATTTGGGGAGCCGCGATAGCTCAGTGGTTAGTGAACTGGACTACAAAGGACAAGGGGTAGGGTTCGATCCCAACCGACGGCCTCCGGGTTCACCCAGCCTTTAATGGGTACTGGATTTTTTTTCTGGGAAAGTGAAGCGGCACGGACGTAATACTGACCACATTACCACAAAAATCATGTGCCGAAGGTCTGTAAAATTGATGGTCACTATTATATATTCCCTATACGTCACTTGGCGTGACGAGGGTACTTTAGAGAGAGAGATATTCATAAATTTGTTCCTGCAATTTCCATCCTTATATTCTGTGCTAGCATCCAGTAATGAAAATCTTTATCTTCATGACTTGTTTTTGTTGTTCTCCATATTGCACAGCATACAATAGTAGTGAGTGAACATTGGATGTTAATTTTACAAATATATTTTTTTTATTATACTTAATTTTGTTATTTCCACATATTAACAGTACGATGTTCATGAAAATTAACTAATCTAGAAAATATATAATATGTAAGTAAATAAAATTAGTTTTGAAGTTAGATTTTCTTCAGCACCACTATTTTCAGCAATCAATGTGGAGAGACAACTACTACAAGGAGTAGAGTTGATTATAAGGAAGTTGGGTGGACAAGACATGACCAGGGAATCAAAGATTGTTAAAGGACACTTAGTTCTCTTTATGTCCTCTGACACAGAAGACCATCACTAGAGATCTCTACACTTGTCTGTCTTAACCAGTCCTTCAAGACCACCTCATGTAAAGCTGCTTTCCTTCAGTCTCTGTGAACTATTTACCATTTTTCTCTGGTCTTCCTCTTGTTCTCTTGCCATCTTGAGTCCTGCAAATAGCTACTCTCTGAATAATTTGTGGGACATTCTGAGAATATGGCCTATCCAGTACTATCTTCTCTTTAGGACCTCTGTAGTAATATCATCAGTGTAGATTTTCTTGTGAAGATATTTATTAGAGATAATGTTAGGCCAAAAGACACACAGTGCTCTGTCTAGTTTAAGGCTGGTAGTTTTGATATGTTTTCTTATTTCAAGTTTCATTTGAACCTTACTGTAGGATTCTTATCACATTGGTTATGAAGATGACAATTTTAGTCTTAATTTTAATGCTCTGTGATTTCCAGATTTTCCTAAGTAATGCAAATGCTTGACTACAGTTTGACAGTCTTGTTTTTATTTCTGCTCGGCATTCTCTTCAACAGCAATTTTTTTAGACTAGGTTGACAAATTCCTCCACTTTCTCGATGTTCCCTTCTGGGAGTGTAATAGGTTAATTGCTATGATTCATTTATCCTTTAGTTTTAGATATATTTTTAGATTTAACCATTCAACATGATATCATTAAAGTTGGTTATAGCTTGTATTTTGTCAAATTTTTCTACACTTTTGACAGCATAAGTAAGGGGCCCTGTCACGCCAAGTGGCATATAGGGATATGGTGTTAGAGATCATCATTTTTACAAACCTTCGGCACATGATTTTTGGAGTAAAGTGGTCGGTATTACACCCATACTGCTTTACTTTCCCAGAAAAAATCCGGTACCCATTAAAGGCTTGGTGGACATGAAAACCATTGATCAGGATCGAACCCAACCTCTTGTCCTTTGTAGTCCAATTTTTTTTACAGCATACATAGTGACTTATTGTGGAATACTCTTTGACAATTTCTGTTCTATGTGTTGTCTTTGGCTCCAAAGGTCAATAGAAAGATAGAATGAAGAATGGTACTTTTGTCATTTCTTTGGTGAACAACAAATTTCTAGATTTATTTTTTTAATAACCATGACTAGACAGCAGCATATTATACCTGTTTTATAAATATTTACCTATATAAAGCCTTGTATTTTGCTGTATTTTTTGCTGCATTTTCTTATTAAAGCATTGAGTTATTTGCGAGTCATCATCATTACACTCCAAACATGTCCATTGATGCTCAGATCCCCTCCTCAGCAAGTCCCGCAGTGTCCAGTGACTGATGACTCCAGTTCTGTGTTGAACTAATTAAAGCATTACTAAGAGCAAATGAAAACACTAAGTAAAAAAATACCAGTAAAATAATTAAGTCAAAGCGAAATACAAAGAAAAACAAGTTACAGATATAAACAAATAAATTCTTGTTTAACAAAAAAAGTTACATGTAGGACATGAGCAAGACTTGTGCTGGTTTAAATAACAAAAAATCTCAATTATGATTCAATCAGTTTGTAGCAGACATGGGATTTCATGGTGCTTAGTAGCTGAGCTTTCAATAGAGATATGTACAGCAGATAATGTATAGCCTGGCAGTGGCTTGTGGGAAACATGGATTTACATTATTGGAAAGGTTTAGACTGATTAGGGAGTCTAAGGGGGAGTAACAGAGTTTGAAATAAAGATAGGAAGGGTATTTAAACACAGCAGCAGTAAACTATGAGAAAGGTTAGGATCAATTTGGTCATGTTTTTTGGAAGAGTAAAGAAGGATCATAGTTACCATGATCCATCTTTGCAGTAATGGTTAAGTTTTGACTTGACTGATTACTTTTTGTGTGTGCATGAGAGTGTTATTGAGTACATACTTGCACACAATTAAAAAAATACACACTCCTTCACAAGAGAATTGTGTTGTTAATTTGTTTGTTTTACTTTCATCCACCCCTGCTTCCCATGACAAAAAATGTGGGTTCTGGTTAATTTTCTATAGTGTGTTTTGTCTTATATATTTGTTTTACAAGATTGCTTGATGTTAGCCTCTTAGCATTCTTTCTTTTGTTTTTTTTTTGTCATATAACTTGGTATAGACAGGCCAAGGACACTTAAAATTATTGTTATTGATCTGCAGTAGGATGTCATATAAAACAGTGATAAGAAATTCATTATTTTATACATAATTTTGCAGTAGGAGGCAATCTGATCATCAGAAGTTAAAACCAGTTGAACATGTGTCTCACTCCTTTAGTTTCTTGACTTTCAGGCTGGGGTGGGAGTGTGGGGACTTGCCTAGGTCATGAATCCCTGATGTCTGCTTCCTGTTGCAATTATTGGTGAACTGCATTGTTTAGTTCATGCTCTTTCTGTACAGAGCCAGCATTCTTACAGAATGTAAAGATACAAGTGTGATCTCTCAAAAATCAGAATAATGTTTGGGGATGTAGATTTGGCTCTGTATCACAGTGTTACATTTCAATTTATCTTTTCTCTGAAATATTATCCAAGCCAGCTCTGAGAGCCTCATCCATGATTGATTAGATCTGAAACTATGTATTATTACACAGTATGTCTTCTACTATAAAATGATGTTTTATGCATTAAAACCTTACCAGTAGAGTGTCTGTAAAAACAAACTGTGCGCCTCATGTCTCCACCACAAAGTGGTAGAGGAGTTTGTGTGCCAATATCCCCAAGAGTTGTTCTAGTGGTTGAGGAGTTTGTGTGCCAATATCCCCAAGAGTTGTTCTAGTAGTAGAGGAGTTTGTGTGCCAATATCCCCAAGAGTTGTTCTAGTGGTAGAGGAGATTGTGTGCCAATATCCCCCAGAGTTGTTCTAGTGGTAGAGGAGTTTGTGTGCCAATATCCCCAAGAGTTGTTCTAGTAGTAGAGGAGTTTGTGTGCCAATATACCCAAGAGTTGTTCTAGTGGTAGCAATGCTAACAAGGGATCACCCATGCTAGACAAGTAAAAAGACTGGGACCCCTACTCTACCTCTATCTAGAGCATCTAGTAACAATCTGAACATTCTAGACTGGTCAAGTGAGTAGGGATCAAAGATGCAATGCAGCCCGTTACTCACAAACTCTGTGCTGAAGTCGAATGTGTTGGACCAAAAGGCGTATAAACAACAACCCAACACATCTACACTGACTTAACGCCCTTTCAAGGATAAATGACGTAGTAGACTGTCCATTCCTTTAGTAGTCATCGGATATAAGAAATATCATCTTTCTTATTTTCCACACATTTTTTGCTTGATGCCGTAATGCATTTTTTTCTTATGAGTTTAATGTTTCTATGAAAGCTTCTATCTCTATCTATTGTCCTTTCGAGCCGAAGACGGCACATAGGGCAGAACTACAATCTCAAAAACAGAAACCTTGTGTGCCAAAATGGCACATATTACAGAGATCACTGCTTCTAAAATCTATGGTAGCTCTGAAAGCTTAGCTATCATTATATCTAATAATGTTTGTTATAGTCTTTTTACAGTATAGTACTTTCACCACATTGCATTTGCTTTGTACTAGTATTATATTTTCATGCATATGTTCCATTAGATAATGTATGTTCTTGTATTGTTTTATGTCTGTGAGTTATAGGCAATGGATAAACAGTAGGAAATATCACTTGCAAAGATAAAGATATAGATCTTGACTTAAGGTTGCTTCATACACCATGAGCAAATGGGAGGTCAGATGGAGAAATATCGCCAGCAAGCAGTACCAGAACAATGGTAGAATAAGAGAAAGAAAGTGAGAAATATATGGTACCTGCCATGGTTTATGGGGAAAATTGTGCTTATATTGCCCAGTATTTTCATGTGATCGTCTACATTTGTACAGTCAAAGTGATCAACATTACGTAAGATCAACATATTTCCCTCTATAGAATGTCTGCTATCAATTGCCAGAAGTTAAGTTACGCCAAATACTTGTTGATTGTTTTAAAAGAGGACAACAGTTCACTATATTTGTGAGTTGAACCAAAACCACTTGGTCAGCAGATGAGTGCTTTAATTAACCAGCTTGTGGCAGACTTCAGAATAAAAAGTAGACACGTAATATTCATGTTCCTTCTACTATGGAAGAACAACGTGTCAAATCTATTGAGGCTTGTAAATTTCATAAGATGTTGTTGTTGTATATTTTATCTGGTATACAGTATCTTGGGAGCCGCGATAGGTCAGTGGTTAGTGAACTGGACTACAAAGGACAAGGGGTAGGGTTTGATACCAACCGACGGCTTCCGGGTTCACCCAGCCTTAAATGGGTACTGGATTTTTTTCTGGGAAAGTAAATTAGCGCAGGCGTAATACCGACCACATTACCCTAAAATCATGTGCTGAAGGTCTGTAAAACAGGGTCACTAACACCATATTTCCCTATACGCCACTTGGCGTGACGGGGTACTTTACTTTACTTATACAGTATCTGGTATACAAAAAATAAGATGAAGTCTTAAAACAACTACAGATTAAAAGAGAACTACTAAACACAATTCAAACAAGACAAATGCGATTTTTGGGCCATGTTAAAAGACACAATAGCCTACTAAAAGTAATCTTGGAGGGGAAAATACAAGATAAAAGAGGCAGAGGCAGACCAAGACTAACATGAACGAGTAACATCAAAAGATGGACAAACCAGCCTATGGCAACCTGCACCATCAAAGCAAGAGACAGAGCAGAATGGCGCTCCATGATAGCCAACCTTCGTTGCGGAGATGGCACTTGATGATGATGAAATTTCATAAGACAAGAAAAGGTGATGAATGTATGTAGTGTGTGTAATGTATGTAGTGTATGTAATGTATGTAGTGTCTGTAATGTATGTGGGTCGGAAAGACAAGATGGTTTGGAAAACAATGGGAGTATACAGTAGTGAAGTGATTGATACAGTTCTGGGAGGAATTGTTCAATGTGTCACTGCACACGCGGGGGTTATCATGATAAGATGTTTATCTTAATTGCATTATCTCTCAGACATTCTATTAGCGCACTAAGGTAAGAAGACATATAACCGTGTCGTGAACTAAGATGTTTTATTGCCACACATATGTGTAGTTGGTTATATGTGTGCTATCGTTCGTGTATCCGAAATATGAGGTATAATATATGCAGCAGTGTAATCATTTTGATGTCACTTGTTAATGTTGTGTAGTCAGTTTGGTTTGAGCACGGTTAACAGAAGTTTATCATTTATTTTTTTCTCTTTATTAATATTTTGCTGTAATCTTTGGCGTATACTAACACAGAACTAATGTTCTGTTCTGTTATGTATTCTGTTATATTAGGACAAATCTATACATCAAACAAGTTGATTTGTAATAAAATATCAGTGTGGTGAAGTGGTTGAAAAAGGTTTCGTAGTGCAAAAAGGGGAACTGGGTGGTCGATTGGTGGATTAAAGGTAAGACCCCAAGGACAAAAAATGTCGCGGGTTCGAATCCTGCCTCTGACGGTGGGAATTTTTCCACTTCGAATGTGTGGTTTCTTCATGTTTTTACCCTCCCCCTCTCTTCCCCGAATTCGATTTCTGGGTAGTGAGAACCGATGTATAGTTCTCTCGTTAAACAGAATGCCCCCTCTCACAATAAGCGCCATAACAAACAATTGGCGGTTACAAATCAAAGAGTAGGTCTAAATGCCTGGGCAAAATAGGTAAACACTTAAATATCTAACTAAGCTGAGGACTCTTGTGTCGGACCGAAAGGTGCAGATATGGTGGCTTGCCCTAAACTAGCAACATTAGACACCCACCAGGCGGGTGAACATCGACTTGTGCTGAGTTAATTCTCACATAGACAAGAACTTTATGCAGTGAATGCTTCTTTGCTTTTACTATATACAATCACCATTACACTCATCATCATCATGTAACCTGCCGGTTGGCGTAGGCGATCATGTCCCTCCACAATCTTCTATCTACAGTGCATCGTATGTGATTTGTCATGATTATTCCAGGCAATTTAAGAATGTAGTTTGCCATTCCTTTCCTCCTTGGCAGTGACTGTACTAGTCGGAGATCGCAGCCATTGTCTCTATACATGAAATCCTCTGCCTGCCATCGCGGTGTGGGGACCATAACCGGCACTACTTGTCGGCTGCTCCCACAACACCATCCACCACCTGCTCCAATGGCTTCACATAACCCTGATATACCCTGGCTAAACGGGAGCTTCACCTTGCCCAGGGGTGTCCCGAAGACTAGCGGAGGAAAGGAGACGTCTTACTCCTCCTTTGGTAGGGCAGAACTCTACCCCGCTAACCTTCCATTACACTACATTCTTATTATTTAAGGAAAAAAACAATGTAATCAAGATACAGTTAATTATTAGTCACTTTGACGGCGTGGACAGTTCAGTACTTTAGACAAAATAAGCGACAACTTTTATCCTTAATGAAAAAACAAACAGATAATACAAGATCAATAACTTCCAAAAATGGTCAAGAGAAATATTAAAATCTAGAAATATCGGGCACTAGAGATAAAGGTCAAGAAATAAATAAAACACGCGTGAACTTCATGATAATATTCTTGGGAGTAGGTGTCACAGAAACATCAAAACACGGAGTGGGCGTTATTATAGATCTAGACAAGCTCAACGTATAGACAAAAAAATAACTTAAAAAAATCTTCACAATCATACACTGTTAGAAGAAACCATAATTCATTGGCCGCAGAAACAGAATCAAGATGCAACAAAGTTTGTTAAATACCGGACAGAATCCATCACGACAGTCCAACAAAGAAATAATGTTGGCAAAATGGGCACTCTACAACACAATTTTCATTCCAACATTGTGATTGCCAGAACTGGATGCTAGAACAATAAAAGTAAGTGGAATAACCACAACCGAAATGAAATGTATTATACGCTTGACAGGAAACTTCATGAGATATAAGATCACAAGTGAATAACTCAGAAACAAGCTAGTAATTCAGGCCCTTGTATACATAAATAAACAATAGATACAATAGTTTTGGTATGTGGTAAGTCAGAAATATTAAACTACGACACATCGATCCTTCATTAAACGTTACGAGAATACCAAAGCCGAGAGTCGACCACGAGATAGATGGACTGATAGTAGGACATATAACTCTTTTTGTCAGCAGGAGAGGTCAGCAGAAGAGCAAAAGTCGTCATCGCGTGTAGATAAGAAATAGTCATATTTAAAAATGTCTATTTAAAAAATATGTTTTGTGTAGTATCTCGGCAGTACTTTCTTCTGTCTCCCTCCCAGTCTGTCTTTAATGATATATTTCATTTACTCGACACTCCTATACATCCAATAATGAAGTAACATAAATTGTTCTCCGAAAAAAATGACATTTTCCATATACAACAAAATCCTGTCTCAGCTCAAGTTTTTCCCCAATTCCTTGACGTTAAGTGATTATTTCTCCTATCTTGACATTAAGTGATTATTTCTCCCATCTTAACAAAGAATAATCTGTCTCTGTTTTCCCCTGATGAATCATTTCGATTTTAAGGATATTGAAATTAGACTGAAGATTTATTTTATTAGATTTTCTAAAATATCGGTTATTCTGGTAATAGAACCTCGCGTGAACAATTTTGCCAGTTTTTTTTTAAGGGGGGGGGGGGGTGGAGTATGTAACTAAAATGGGGAATTGAAAGTATGTACTCAGTCACCGTGGACACAACAGTAGGAAATTAGAAGATTAGTAAGCCTTAGTTTTGTAGCATTACGTTTCCTGCAGTTTCCTGGAGCCTGGCAGAATTACAAAGCCTTCATTACTTATTTAACTAATGCTGAAGAACAGTAGTTCCCACATTGTTGATACCCGCGGCACCCTCATGGTAGTTACTATCGTATAAGTTGGGTAATCTCTGATTCCCTGATAGGATATATAAAATCATAAATGACGACAGAATCAACACTATGCTGTAGAGATTCGTTTATTTACTAACAAATATGACACCTATGTTGGTGTTGTTATTTTATGGTTTGTAACCACTGAGTAGGCACGAAGCTAGATCCTCTGACTCTGCGCAAACACCCCCCAACCTCATGGCCAAAGTTTGGCGGTGCACCCTGGGAACCGTGGCGCACATTTTGAGAACAGCTACTGAATATGATTAGTCCAGAGATTAAAAATAAAACTTGTGTACCCAAAAAAGAAATGTTGAATAAAATTGCTATGTAGTTATTTGTAATTGCAGATTGTTGTGTAATGCACTTATGTTATAGAGTAGAGCTGTGTGATCTGAGTTATTGAAAGAACAAACCATATATGTTAATATATGGTTGTTTAAATATAAAACGTATTTCTCGAACATTAAAGAAGAGTCGATACTTCGGATATATATATAGGGTGTTTATAAAGTCTCACTACACTTGGTATCTAGGTCAATTTGAAAAAAAAATGTTTATGACGTCATCACAATATGTGCTCCCACTGTCAATGAAATTTGTTGAATAAGTTTATTGCTACTGGAAATGTGGAAGATGCTCCACGATCTGGTAGGCCTGCTGTGAATGATGAAATATGTTTAGATATCCAAGACAGAATCCTTAAAAGTCCAGACAAGTCATTAAGAAAACTGTCGCAACAAGTGAACTTACCATTGAGCACATATTGTGATGACGTCATAAACATTTTTTTCAAATTGACCTAGATACCAAGTGTAGTGAGACTTTATAAACACCCTATATTAAAAAAAAAGCAAAGTACCCCCATCACGACAAGAGGCGTATAAGAAATATGGCGTTAGTGACCATAAATTTTACAGACCTTCGGCACATGAATTTTTGGGGTAATGTGGTCGGTATTACGCCCGTGCCGCTTTACTTTCCCATAAAAAAAAATCCGTTACCCATTAAAGGCTGGGTGAACATGGAAGCCGTCAGTTGGGATCGAACTCTACCTCTTGTCCTTTGTACATCTTGATATAATTATCATTATTGCGAAGCAGGTACATATTTTAGAAAAAAAAGATCTTGCACTGATCAGATAACTACCTTACATGTAATAGTTGAACAAATCTTACAACTACAGTCACCACTTTATACCGAATTCATAGATTACGAAAAGGCATTTGATAGTTTAGACAGAGGAATGCTTTGGAAATTACAGAGTCATTACGGAATCCCCATAAAGTTTATTAACCTGATAAGAACAATGTTTGAAGGAGTGAAATGTAGTGTTGTCACGAAGGGCAGCTTACAGAAGCATTTGGAATAAGAACAGAAGTAAAGCAGGTGTGTCTTCTGTCTCCATTTCTCTTTATACTGGCCATAGATATGGATTATGAATATAGAACAACAGAAATGGAATCCAGTGGTCACTGACTAAGCAAATTGATGATTTAGACTTTGCTGATGACATAGCTCTCCCTACACATAATCATCAACAGAGGCAAGATAAAATGAGCATACTTGATGAGAGTCACAACCGCTGGGACTGAAAATAAATAGAGATAAGACAAAAATAAACCAAATAACCAAATAACAATAGGAGAAATACCTCTACTAGATGTACAATGTTACATATATCGGGGCAGTAATATAGACAAAGAAGGAGGAACAGAGCATTATGTCAAAATAAGGATACAAAAGGCAAGAGGGGCATTCGTTGCAATAAGAAACATTTGAAGATCCAAAGAAAATAGGTTAAATACTAAAATACAAAATTTTCAACTCCAATGTTATTAAGTTAGTCCTGTTATATTTCTGTGAAATATGGTGAACAACAAAATTAACAATCATGAAGACACAGACTCTCAATAATGGATGGTTGCGCAGAATAATATGATTGAAATTGCAGGACTAAATCATTAATGTAGAATTATGGGAAAGTACCAGTCAAATAACAGGGGACAAAGAGATACAACGAAGACAAATCACGCTTTAATTTCCAAGGAAAAAAAGAAAAACAAAGAGGAAGACCAAAATGTTCTTGGAGAAGACAAATGGAAGTAGAGATGAAAATGATGTGGAAGACATTGAATGATCATAAAAGAATGGCAAGAAACAGGGCGGCTTGGAAAGTGTTTGTTGAAGACCTTTGCTCACACAGGGAGTTGAAAGGAAGAAGAAGGTACATTTGTTGTTAGTTCTGTGAATTTCCAAAGGTTTCTTTTTTGGCTTTTGATAGAATAAATAAGTACAAATATATTCACCATTTCGTTCTAACTTTTGCATCTTAAGGACAATTTTATTTAGTAACATTTAATTAACTACTGAAAGGACGACACAAATCTCTTATTACGGAGTTTTGCAGCAGGATATAATCTGATCACCAGACGGTTTCCGTCGAGCAAGCGTTTCGATTCTTTAGCTTCGTGACACTCAAAGGAAGCGGTCCCCTTCCGTCATAACTCACTTGTGTCACCCTCCTGCCTCACCTGAGTGGGAAAACTCTCGAAATATCAAGTTTTAATACATTGTCAGAATAAAAAAAAAAAACTTACATATATTGCAACCTGTACGAGACATCTCATCCACATCTATCCACATACATATTTATCGCAATCCTACTCTGATTGAAAACAATTAGTGTAGTTTTCTTCATGGCGTTGAAAGCCATAAATAACATAGTACCTTGAGGAAGGTGATATACCCTCGTTTATCAGAGTAATTGAGTAATTATGTTCTCAAACTGTGATAAATTGGAGCACTATAACATTTGAAGAAGTAGACTTCACGTATGAGAGAGAGACAGTCGATGATTTCACCTTTTACACCTGGATAATAACAGTTTCCGAGAGGGTTGTAAATGAGTATACATTGTGGACATTATTAAAATATGTCCAGTTGAATGTTTCTAGTGACTAACATTAATGCAACTTCTTCAAAATCTTCTTTTGCAACAACATTATTGGCAGTTGAAGGTAGTGACAACATTATTGGCAGTTGAAGGTTGTGACAGCATTATTGGCAGTTGAAGGTTGTGACAACATCATTGACAGTTGAAGGTTGTGACAACATTATTGGCAGTTGAAGGTTGTAACAACATTATAAGCAGTTGAAGGTAGTGACAACATTATTGGCAGTTGAAGGTAGTGACAACATTATTGACAGTTGAAGGTAGTGACAACATTATTGGCAGTTGAAGGTAGTCACAACGTTATTGGCAGTTGAAGGTTGTGACAACATTATTGGCAGTTGAAGGTAGTGACAACATTATTGACAGTTGAAGGTAGTGACAACATTATTGGCAGTTGAAGGTAGTGACAACATTATTGGCAGTTGAAGGTTGTGACAACATTATTGGCAGTTGAAGGTAGTGACAACATTATTGGCAGTCGAAGGTAGTGACAACATTATTGGCAGTTGAAGGTAGTGACAACATTATTGGCAGTTGAAGGTTGTGACAACATTATTGACTGTTAAAGGATGTGACAACATTATTGACAGTTGAAGGTAGTGACAACATTATTGGCAGTTGAAGGTAGTGACAACATTATTGGCAGTTGAAGGTTATGACAACATTATAGGCAGTTGAAGGTAGTGACAACATTATTGGCAGTTGAAGGTTGTGACAACATTATTGACAGTTGAAGGTTGTGACAGCATTATTGACAGTTGACGGTTATGACAACATTATTGGCAGTTGAAGGTTGTGACAGCATTATTGGCAGTTGAAGGTTGTGACAGCATTATTGACAGTTGATGGTTATGACAACATTATTGGCAGTTGAAGGTTGTGACAACAATATTGGCAGTTGAAGGTTGTGACAGAATTATTGACAGTTGAAGGTCAGGACAGTATTATTGTCAGTTGAAGGTCAAGTGTTATTGACAGTTGAAAGTCAGGACAGTATTATTGTAAGTTGAAGGTTATGGCAACATTATTGGCAGTTGAAGGTTGTGACAGCATTATTGACAGTTGATGGTTATAACAACATTATTGGCAGTTGAAGGTTGTGACAACAATATTGGCAGTTGAAGGTTGTGGCAGCATTATTGACAGTTGAAGGTTATGACAACATTATTGGCAGTTGAGGGTAGTGACAGCATTATTGGCAGTTGATGTTTATGACAATATTATTGGCAGTTGAAGGTTGTGACAGCATTATTGACAGTTGACGGTTATGACAATATTATTGGCAGTTGAAGGTTGTGACAGCATTATTGACAGTTGACGGTTATGACAACATTATTGGCAGTTGAGGGTAGTGACAGCATTATTGGCAGTTGATGGTTATGACAACATTATTGGCAGTTGATGGTTATGACAACATTATTGGCAGTTGAAGGTTGTGACAACATTATTAGCAGTTGAAGGTTGTGACAGCATTATTGACAGTTGAAGGTTGTGACAGAATTATTGACAGTTGAAGGTCAGGACAGTATTATTGTCAGTTGAAGGTCAGGACAGTATTATTATCAGTTGAAGGTCAGGACAGTATTATTATCAGTTGAAGGTCAGGACAGTATTATTGTCAGTTGAAGGTTGTGACGGCATTATTGGCAGTTAAATGTATAGGCTGTCTCGTAAAATGCGATGTCGTAGGTAAGTGATGTAAACATCACAATACAAGGCCACAGTGTCTGAAATTGACGAGGCAGATAGAATGAACACGCTTCCTCGCAGTTATTACCACCCCAGTATAAGTAACTTGGGTTCCAATTCATTCCTTTGCTGGACCGGCTGGAGAACGCCATGTTGGTATTGAACCTACGTCCACTCTATCACCAAGGCTAGCGCTTCGAGCAAAACGCCATTGAGGCCCACATAGGCAGTTAATTTCATCAAAATTTTTGACCTTCCTTTTATGATTTTGATTCAACAAAATGTGCTTCAATATACGATGTTTTTTCAACAATTATAAATATTACACACAAGAAGCACTGATCGAAATCAGGGTATTGAACTTTCTAAAGATATGGCTCTGATCTGCTCTTGTGTTTTCTTTCGTGATAGAAAAATTAAACAAACTTGTTCACCAGCATTCTTTCTATTTGGACGCTATAAGTAAAGTAAAGTACCCCCGTCACGCCAAGTGGCGTATAGGGAAATATGGTGTTAGTGACCCTATGTTTTACAGACCTTCAGCACATAATTTTTGGGTAATGTGGTCGGTATTACGCCAGTGCTGCTTTTCTTCCCCAGAAAAAAAATCCGGTACCCATTTAAGGCTGGGTGAGCCCGGAAGCCGTCGGTTGGGATCGAAACCCTACCCCTTGTCCTTTGTAGTCCAGTTCACTAACCACTAAGCTATCGCGGCTCCATTTGGACGCTATATGCTTAATAAAGACATACTAGTTGGAATGTAATTTCCCATTTTGAAAGAAACAGTATGCATTCCTTTTCTTAAGGAAACAAAACGTACGACGAAAGTCCACTGCTATATATTTAAAAGAATCTTCCACTTTCCTTCCTCATTTGCCTTTCAATGTCGAGGGGAGATATATTGACCTCTACTGCTGTTGTTTCCTTGAGTTTGTAATATTCTATCAATCCATATTTTTCGTGGATGACCTTTGAGCCAGGTGTTCTCGCAATGTTTATGGAAGGTTTGTGTTGTATTTTGATCTTATCACGTGGCCAAACCATTTTATCTGTTGTTTCTTTATGTACTATGTGGCGGGAATTATTTCTATATGTAGTATAGATATATAGTATGAAGACGCCGAGGGCTAGATAACATCACCTAAAGAAGCTGTTATATAAATTGTCTATTTGCATTCACAAGCTATTGTAATGTAAGAGGGTGGAATGAAAGAAAGAGGGGTTAGACAGAACAGAGGTTAGTTGAAGGGGTGGAATTCAACAATAAATATATAATTAGAAAGCCTACCGGTTTAATAAAAGAGTTGTGCCTGAACTTCACGCACAAGGCTGTCCATGTTTAGCGGTATTTAACTAACCGCAGTACGTAGTAAATCTTTTAAATTTGTGTCAGTTAATAGATTCTTGCTTGTGATTTAGTCCACTTAGGTTTTGACAAAAAAAAATATTCACAAACAACCAGCGACATAAAAAGAACTCTCCGGCAGGATAGTGTCCATCGTCAAAGACAATGAACTTTACAGTCTTGGATTGTAACACGTTGCAACTAAGAGATCTAAGATAAGTTACAAATTATTTCGTTTTGGCAAATTCGTTAGTCAAATTACTATTTGTTGTTAACGGGTCCTGAATTTGTGTGCGTTTATGTGTTACTTCGTGTTTTTTTTTTTTTTTTTAACCTAAGAGAATGGAGTGTACAGTAATTTTTAAATCAAGCCCAAGGGCCGGTCAAAATAGCTTGGCGGACCGGTTATGACCCGCGGGCCGTAGCTTGCTCACCATTGGTCTAACATATTTAATCTCAGTAGTGATTATTTTTCTTATTGTTCTTACATCTATGTATTGATAACACATCATTGGATTGAAGATTGTGTTATAGAATACTCATTTTACCTCTATGGTTGCAAAGAAAAATTGCCGAGAACTGTCAACGCATAGTAGTAGCCAGCGTGTATCTGTCTTAGTCCACAGTTAAATAATAAACGAAGTCACTAAATTCATTACCAGACCATGAACAATTAAGAAAGGAAAGGTTTTTGTGAAGGTTGGTCGACAGATTTTAGCGTTTGTGGTGATTACTTGTTTACAATATTCCTGCAGGCTGTGAACTAATGTACAGCAACATTTGCACAAATACTATCCTTACAGCAAGAACGAACCCGGTAGTTTTGTACTTGAAAAGCCAGCTGTCGGAAAGTAAATGCTATAGCAAAATATCAATAGCTTATATAATGTTTGGTTATCTTTATAACGTGAAATATCCTTCGAGGTCAATAACATTTTAATAGTTTACGAATCTGTACACGCGAGAGAGATGAAGAAATTTGTCAGGTCTATTTTGAAAGTCAATTCTCACAAATAATAAATTTCAGATTAAAATAAACACGCTGATAAACGTTTATTTTTTTCTTGTAACTTTTTAAATGCACAACAGTAGGAGAAAGAAAGAGAATCGACAAGAAATTGTCGGGGCAGAAAGTAAAATATCCGATATTGTTGTCTGGACAATGTGAGAAACCCTATACAAGCGATAGATTCTGGAGTTGACAAGTCCAAGTATAAGCAAGTCTAGGGGAAGCCATTCATGTGGGATATTCTTGCAGGGCGTTCACACCCACATATCGATCTGGCAGTAAAGCCCTCTACTTACTGTCGTGTATTAGAGTAGTTTACTCTCGTGCAGTAATGGAGGCCTTTTCCTCCACAGGAAACAGCAGGTTCTCATTAACTGTGATTGAACGTATTGACGAAAGTATATGCAGCACATGGCTTCTGAATATCAAGTAATACACGACAGACATGATAATTTTTATCGATGTACAACGCCTGCAAAGATGAGCTTTTGAAAACCGTTATTAAACTCGTTTCTGCTAAAAATAGTTATAAACTTCGAATCTGATGTTTAATGGACAAATGTATTGTGAGTGTAGTCGAATAGGAAAACTTGTAATTTGACAAAATGCGTCTTTATTATTGCATGAACAACAATGTGAAAAAGATAAGTGTTTGGTTTTTGTTTATCATCATCATCATCATCAAGTGTCATCTCCGCAACGAAGGTTGACTACCATGGAGCGCCATTCTGCTCTGTCTCTTGCTTTAATGGTGCAGGTTGTCATAGGATGATTTGTCCATCTTTTGATGTTACTCGTACATGTTAGTCTTGGTCTGCCTCTGCTTTTTTTACCTTGTATTTTCCCCTCCAAGATTACTTTTAGTAGACTATTGTGTCATTTATCATGGTCCAAAAGTCGCAGTTGTCTTGTTTGAATTATGTTTAGTTGTTTTAAAACTTCATAGTTTGTTTTCTTTTTTTTCCATCCAATTCTACCTATTCTTCTATATATCCACATTTCAAAGGCTTCAATTATCTGTTCTGTTGTCTTGTATAATGTCCATGTTTCTGCACCATATAGAAGATATCACATTTTGATATTCTTAGTTTTAGCCCTGGCCTTAATTGTTTTGATGTTAGTATATTTTTCATGGCATTAAAATTACTTTTTACCATTCCTATTCTTTTGTTTATTCAGTTGCACATCACCACTGGTTATAGTATGGCCAAGGTAGTTGTAGCTCTGAACTGTCTCCAAGTCTATTTCTTCAACTTTGATATCCACTTGTGGGTTTTGAGTATTTTCTTTGTTTATGATCATAGTTTTAGTCTTTTTGATATTCATATCTAGTCCATATTTTTTGCTTGTCGTGTTTATTTCATTAAGTAATTGTTGTAGATCTCTAGTTTTTGTTTCTGTTTTTGTTTATACGATTCATATATGGTGTATACCATTTTAGGGGAGTGTTTGTTTGAGTGGCCAGATAGTTACTAGATTCTAAATCCAAATGTTCAAGGTTTTCCCCGTCTTAAATCACGCTATATCCAACACGATTGCTATTTATATAAATTATCCCCAGGGTTATGGAAGGTATTGAGATGAGCAATGGCCATATCGGTTAATATAATAATAAATAAAGAGATATTTATTACTGAGGTGTGGGGTGCTCATTCATAGTCGGTGCTAAAGCGCTGGGTGGGTATCATGCTCCTCCATAACCCTCGATCTTGTACTTTAGACAGTTTCAACGTCATAATGAAGAAGATGCATATTTGGTGCTCGACTAAGTCCTTTCTTCTGCGACTTTTGCTTTCCCTTGACATCCACGCTTCCCCGAACGTTGATGTGACGGTTTAAACAATTATATTTTTGTTCATCATATGCTACGATCTAGCTCAGTGGTTAGTGATCTGGACTACAAACGACAAGGGGCAGGGTTCGATCCCAATCGACGGCTTCCGGGTTTACCCAGCCTTAAATGGGTACCGGATTTTTTTCTGGGAAAGTAAAGCAGCACGGTCGTAATACCGACCACATTACCCCAAAAATCATGTGCTGAAGGGTTGTAAAATATAGGGTCACTAACACCATATTTCCCTATACGCCACTTGGCGTGACGGGGGCTCTTTACTTTTACTTTTTATATGCTACGATCTGATGCCAGTCTTTCATTATTGGAGGTAGGGTGGTAATGAAATAATAACAAATATGGAAACACTACTGAGGGGTGGTGAGTAAAAATAACAAATATAGGAACATTAATTATTAGGGCTGACATGGTAATGTATTGATAACTGATAGAGAATCGTTTAGTGACAGCAACACTGAATAATTCATGAGCAACTAAATAAATCGCTGTAACCAACAGGTAGCAAGAACAAGCAGTTGCCTATCCTCGTGTGATTTGCGTGTAAACGACATGTCAGCAAAACACATTTTTTAAAAGAGGTAATAAGCTGAAAGTTTTCTCTTTGAGACGACTACCTCAGTTGACAATTTTGCTAGAGGTAATAAGTTGAAAGTTTTCTCTTTAACACGACTACCTCCATTGACAATTTTGCTAGAGGTAATAAGCTGAAAGTTTTCTCTTTGACACGACTACCTCCATTGACAATTTTGCTAGAGGTAATAAGTTGAAAGTTTTCTCTTTGAGACGACTACCTCCATTGACAATTTTGCTAGAGGTAATAAGCTGAAAGTTTTCTCTTTGACACGACTACCTCCATTGACAATTTTGCTAGAGGTAATAAGTTGAAAGTTTTCTCTTTGAGACGACTACCTCAGTTGACAATTTTGCTAGAGGTAAGACCCTGAAAGTTTTCTCTTTGAGACGACTACCTCCATTGACAATTTTGCTAGAGGTAATAAGCTGAAAGTTTTCTCTTTGAGACGACTACCTCCATTGACAATTTTGCTATAGGTAATAAGTTGAAAGTTTTCTCTTTGAGACGACTACCTCCATTGACAATTTTGCTATAGGTAATAAGTTGAAAGTTTTCTCTTTGAGACGACTACCTCCATTGACAATTTTGCTAGAGGTAACAAGCTGAAAGTTTTTCTCTTTGAGACGACTACCTCCATTGACAATTTTGCTAGAGGTAATAAGTTGAAAGTTTTCTCTTTGAGACGACTACCTCCATTGACAATTTTGCTATAGGTAACAAGTTGAAAGTTTTCTCTTTGACACGACTACCTCCATTGACAATTTTGCTAGAGGTAATAAGTTGAAAGTTTTCTCTTTGACACGACTACCTCCATTGACAATTTTCCTAGAGGTAATAAGCTGAAAGTTTTCTCTTTGAGACGACTACCTCAGTTGACAATTTTGCTAGAGGTAATAAGTTGAAAGTTTTCTCTTTGAGACGACTACCTCCATTGACAATTTTGCTAGAGGTAATAAGCTGAAAGTTTTCTCTTTGAGACGACTACCTCAGTTGACAATTTTGCTAGAGGTAATAAGTTGAAAGTTTTCTCTTTGAGACGACTACCTCCATTGACAATTTTGCTAGAGGTAATAAGCTGAAAGTTTTCTCTTTGAGACGACTACCTCAGTTGACAATTTTGCTAGAGGTAATAAGTTGAAAGTTTTCTCTTTGAGACGACTACCTCCATTGACAATTTTGCTAGAGGTAATAAGCTGAAAGTTTTCTCTTTGAGACGACTACCTCAGTTGACAATTTTGCTAGAGATAATAAGTTGAAAGTTTTCTCTTTGACACGACTACCTCCATTGACAATTTTGCTAGAGGTAACAAGCTGAAAGTTTTCTCTTTGAGACGACTACCTCCATTGACAATTTTGCTAGAGGTAATAAGCTGAAAGTTTTCTCTTTGAGACGACTACCTCCATTGACAATTTTGCTAGAGGTAATAAGCTGAAAGTTTTCTCTTTGAGACGACTACCTCAGTTGACAATTTTGCTAGAGATAATAAGTTGAAAGTTTTCTCTTTGACACGACTACCTCCATTGTAAATTTTGCTAGAGGTAATAAGTGGAAAATTTTCTCTTTAATACAGATACCTACATTGACAATTTTGCTAGAGGTAATAAGCTGAAAGTTTTCTCTTTGAGACGACAACCTCAGTTGACAATTTTGCTAGAGATAATAAGTTGAAAGTTTTCTCTTTGACACGACAACCTCAGTTGACAATTTTGCTAGAGGTAATAAGTGGAAAATTTTCTCTTTAATACAGATACCTACATTGACAATTTTGTTAGAGGTAATAAGTGGAAAATGTTCTCTTTTACACGTCCTCGTTGTGGACCCCGTTGCTGTGTACATTTTTTGTTGTCACTTCCAAACATAATCTTATCAACCTAACACCTCCCCCCCTCCAAACACACACACTTTCAACCCTCCCCATACAAGTTCAGTCCGTACACTGTGCTATAACTGTCTTGTCTTAAGAACATATATATAACCTCTGTTGGTATTTTTAGCAACATGAAAAATATACTCACAACATAGCAAGCAAATATCATTAGAGCTAAAACTTGAAATATTAAAATATCTACTCATCATTGATGTATGGTGAGTCGCGATAGCTCAGTGGTTAGTGAACTGGACTACAATGGACAAGAGGTTCGATCGCAACCGACGGCTTTCGGGTTCACCCAGCCTTAAATGGGTACCGGATTATTTTCTGGGAAGGTAAAGCGGCACCGGCGTAATACCGACCACATTACACCAAAAATCATGTGCCGAAGGTCTGTAAAATTTATGGTCACTAACACCATAATCCCTCTACGCCACTTGGTGGGACGAGGCTCTTTACTTTATTCATGTATGGTGCAGAAACATGTATTATTAAATAAGAAAACATGAGAAAATTGAAGCTTTAGAAATGTTAATCTATAGGAAATATGGGTGTATTGGATGGAATGAAAAGATGACAAACAAGAAAGTTCAAAATCAGCTGAAAAAAAATAACTTTCTTTCTTCACTTCCTCTTGTACCCTTTCGGGTGTTGATGGAGATACGAAGTTCTGGTTCTAACCATTTTGGCCACTTCACTCATTGTCACTTGTTGTTGCGATAAAGCGAAACCGCACAGAAAGTGAACACAGCCATCTGTTCTCCATCATACGATATCATCATTGATCGTAAACAATCGGAATATCGAAACACGATCAAAACGGATGAAACGCACAGCTCACAGTGTGCACAGAGCACTTAACTCAGTAGCTCCTGCAACAAGCCGGACTTTGAATATGAGGAAACTGCAACAAGGAACACTTTTCAGAAGATAGCCTTTAATGGTTTCTGCCGCCTATCCACCATGTTGACCGGAAGTTCACTCCTTCTGAAAATGATGATCGTCATAAAAAAAAATGTATAGCGCTTGATGATGCTAGGACATCACCCTGACACCAAATCCGAACATATGAAACATAGTTAGTCATCAGACAATCCTAGTCGCACAAAAAAACAACAGACTGTAAGATCTCCCTGCAATGTGAATTTTTGAAATTATGAATCCCTCCTGACTAACATGAACCTCCAGGAGTGACCCCGGTGCTGCATAGTCATATACGAAACTCCATTCCGCCATTCACTATTAGCGTACGGCCGTTTTAGGGATATACAATCAGCCATTGTAATGACGTAGTCACAACAATGGCTGCGCCCATAAAATCCCGATTACTCTAATAAATGCAGCCAACATCGTTCGAAAAGATGATGAACAATCTCTAAAGTGAAAATTGCGACTGACTTGGCAGAGCAGTCCATATTAATGAGCTGTAACATGTGAATACTTGGCGTCAAACAATTCCAACGATGGCTTTGGAACAGCACTCAATCTGTTGACGTAAACCGTATATTAACTCAAGACAGGGGAAGGTCGCTTTCACAAACTCGGACTTGACAAAGAGGAGCATTAAGGGTGTGTACCACTCTGCATCATCGGCGAATTTTGTTAAGTTGTTTCATCAGACTGATTTTAACGCAGAAAATTGCATTGAAGAGCCGAAACTAATCAGTCCACAAATGCAATTTCTGTAGCGTTCCAGAGAACATGAACTGCGCTCCACCATGTTGGAAACGGAAGTCGCCTAATACAATATACCTGTCTAATACAAATATACCTGCCTAATACAATATACTTGCCCAATACAATATACCTGCCTAATGCAATATCACCCGTGTGTTACCGGGGCCTCATTATGAGGGAAGTAAAGAATAGTGACACTGTGACCTTCCAGGCATGTCGTAAGAGGCGACTATGGAGGTTGATCGATGGCTCGAGAAGCCATCATTGTAAAAAGTATTGTTATGGAAACAGAGCCATAGATTTTAGAAGCAGTGATTACTGCAATATGTGCCATTTTGGCACGCAAGGTTTTTGTTTTTGAGATTGTGGTTCTGCCCTATGTGCCGTTTTCGGCTCGAAATGACAATAGATAGATAGATAGATAGATAGATGGATGGATGGATGGATGGATGGATGGATGGATGGATGGATGGATGGATGGATGGATGGATGGAGGGAGGGAGGGAGGGAGGGAGGGAGGGAGGGAGGGAGGGAGGGAGGGACGGACGGACGGACGGACGGACGGAGGGAGGGAGGGAGGGAGGGATATGATACAATATACTTGCCCAATACAATATACTTGCCCAATACAATATACCTGCCCAATACAGTATACTTGCCCAATACAATATACCTGCTCAATACAATATACATGCCCAATACAATATACTTGCCCAATACAATATGCCTGCTTAATACAATATACTTGCCCAATACAATGTACTTGCCCAATAAAATATACTTGCCCAATACGATATACCTGCAAAATACAATATGCCTGTCCAATACAATATGCCTGTCCAATACAATATGCCTGCCCAATACAATATACCTGCCCAATACAATATACTAGCCCAATACAATATACCTGCCTAATACAATATACCTGCGCAATACAATATACCTGCCTAATACAATATACCTGCCCAATACAATATACTTGCCCAATACAATATACCTGCCTAATACAATATACCTGTCCAATACAATACAATATACCTGTCCACTACAATATACCTGCCGTAGTATGTAGGCAGATGGATAGGACACGGTCAGTTCCATATACTGTTGGTTCTGTCATGGGTAGCGATGTGTTTTGGTTTCAATGGTAAAGCCAACTTGCCTTGGTACTTCTACACAATTGCCCTGCCACAATGTTGTGTAACTGGTCAATTGTTGACAATACGTGTCTCTTGAAGTGCCACGATGTCCACATGAAGTCTTTTGAGTTCGTTATCTACGGTGGTAGTTTTGCGGATGCCATTGATCTGTTCAAGAACTTCTTTGAGACCAGGACTCAAATGTTCTGACGTTCCGTACGAAAGGATGGGGCCTTCTTAGATTTGGGGATTTGAATTGTTTGGCCTCTATGTTGAAGACGCTGAGACGACCTTTCTATAACACATACCTGGACATGATGTATGGAGATTTTGTATTGACTAGGACTCAAGTCCCACTGTCGCGTCCCAAAGGAAGCATCGTGCTACGTTTGATTCTTGTCTGACTCACGTTTGATTCCTGTCTGACTCACGTTTGGTTCCTGTCTGACTCACGTTTGGTTCCTGTCTGACTCACGTTTGGTTCCTGTCTGACTCACGTTTGGTTCCTGTCTGACTCACGTTTGGTTCCTGTCTGACTCACGTTTGGTTCCTGTCTGACTCACGTTTGGTTCCTGTCTGACTCACGCTTTATTTCTGTCTGACTCACGTTTGGTTCCTGTCTGACTCACGTTTGGTTCCTGTCTGACTCACGTTTGGTTCCTGTCTGACTCACGTTTGGTTCCTGTCTGACTCACGTTTGGTTCCTGTCTGACTCACGTTTGGTTCCTGTCTGACTCACGTTTGGTTCCTGTCTGACTCACGTTTGGTTCCTGTCTGACTCACGCTTTATTTCTGTCTGACTCACGTTTGGTTCCTGTCTGACTCAAGTTTGGTTCCTGTCTGACTCACGTTTGATTCCTGTCTGACTCACGCTTTATTTCTGTCTGACTCACGTTTGATTCCTGTCTGACTCAAGTTTGGTTCCTGTCTGACTCACGTTTGATTCCTGTCTGACTCACGCTTTATTTCTGTCTGACTCACGTTTGATTCTTGTCTGACTCACGTTTGGTTCCTGTCTGACTCACGTTTGGTTCCTGTCTGACTCACGTTTGGTTCCTGTCTGACTCACGTTTGGTTCCTGTCTGACTCACGTTTGGTTCCTGTCTGACTCACGTTTGGTTCCTGTCTGACTCACGTTTGGTTCCTGTCTGACTCACGCTTTATTTCTGTCTGACTCACGTTTGGTTCCTGTCTGACTCAAGTTTGGTTCATGTCTGACTCACGTTTGATTCCTGTCTGACTCACGTTTGATTCCTGTCTGACTCACGTTTGATTCCTGTCTGACTCACGTTTGATTCCTGTCTGACTCACGTTTGGCTCCTGTCTGACTCACGTTTGGCTCCTGTCTGACTCACGTTTGGTTCCTGTCTGACTCAAGTTTGGTTCATGTCTGACTGCAGGAGTTATCGGAAAGGATCTGTAGCAGACCACTAAACGCCTAATGTCTCCGCGTCAGACTTTCTATTTGGGGTCTACTTCTCTGTGCTTTACATCTCTCGAGACTCCCACACGGAAGATCCACCATTGATAGGTCAGGGCTCGGTGACAAGAATAAAAGATCATTGTCCACATAGACATGGCGAATTTCTCAGTCCACCAACCCGTCAGAAATTAAGCAACAAGCACCAGCAGGACACAGCTGGAACAGCAGACGCTTTATCAGGAAATGCTGTTCACGCACGCGCAGACGCCATCTGTGAATCTTCTTCTGTGATGGTTGTGTTAACTCTTTCCGTACGGAAGCTTTCGATCGACGCAACGGAAGAGATTTCAGAGACAACATTTTTCGTAGTTTTAAGAATCAATCTACATTTTTATATTTATCTAATATATAACATATTTTATACGAATGGTTAGATAATTGAACAAAGTATTAGAATTCACCAATATCAAGATGATACAAGACATGTAACAAGAATATGGTTTAATGGCGTTCACACTAATCAAATTAAGATGGCGTACTATGCGGCAAAGGACCGCATAGCTCAGTGGTTAGTGAACTGGACTACAATGGACAATGGGTAGGGTTCGATCCCAACCGACGGCTACCGGGTTCACCCAGCCTTAAATGGGTACCGGATTTTTTTCTGGGAAAGTAAAGCAGCACGGGCGTAATACTGACCACATTACCCCAAAAATCATGTGCTGAAGGTCTGTAAAATATAGGGTCACTAACACCATAATTCCCTATACGCCACTTGGCATGACGCGGATACTTTACTTTTTTTACTATGCGGCAAAACGTACGCCACCGAAATCGGCATGGCGCACAGTGTGGCGAAACGTACTGAAAGAGTTAATGCAATGTACGTTTACAGATTACACATGCCTTGTGAGTGTCTTGTTCAAAGAAACAGATATTAGATCAACATAGACGACTGTCTGAAGGAGTAACACTCAGGATGGGATTGTAATTGTTTTGTGATTTACTAAACTCAAAGTATGCTAAGTTAAGGAACTGTAATAGTTTTGTGATATACTTAAATCACTGTATGCTAAGTTAAGGAACTGTAATAGTTTTGTGATATACTTAAATCACTGTATGCTAAGTTAAAGAACTGTAATAGTTTTGTGATATACTTAAATCACTGTATGCTAAGTTAAAGAACTGTAATAGTTTTGTGATATACATAAATCACTGTATGCTAAGTTAAGGAACTGTAATAGTTTTGTGATATACTTAAATCACTGTATGCTAAGTTAAGGAACTGTAATAGTTTTGTGATATACTTAAACCACTGTATGCTATCAAACAACAGAGATAGACTCAAGATGCATCAAAGCTTGTCAAATCATTGGACAGCTATCACCACTATTGTCCAATAAGGAAATAATTCTAGAGGCAAAACGAGCACTCTACAATACAATCTTCATCCCAACGTTGTGCTACCAATGCCAGTCCTTGACCCTAGATGCAAGAACAATAAGAAAAATAACCTCTACAGAGATGAAATGTGTGACGAATGACAGGAAACAGTCTGAGAGACAAGATCAGAAATGAAGAACTGAGAAAAAAGCTAAGAATAGCCCACGCCACCGAATATATAAGGAAACAACAGATAAAATGATTTGGCCAAGTGACAAGGCAGAATGATCAAAACACAACACAACGAGCCTTCAATAAACCTTGTGAGAACACCAGACTCAAGGGTCGACCACGAAAAATATGGATTAACGGAATATTAGAAGCACTAGGAAACATAACAGCAGCAGAAGCGAACAGAATAGCAAAAGACCGAAAATTATTATCTCCCTTTGACGCTGAAAGGCAAATGAGGAGAGAAAGAAGGAGAATAAGACTGTATGCTAAGCTAAGGTATTGTAATTGTTTTGTGATTTACTTATACCTGTTTCAACAGGTAGTGATCTAGCCAATGCGTGGAACCCAGTGTGTATTGGACAAGTATATGGCATTATAGGCAAAGTCAAGCTGCACCCAGGTAACATTGTTCTTGCTGTCTTCCCCTATACCGTCAAAAACGCTGTGTAGATTCAAACTTCTTTTCCCGTTTTTTTTTTCTAACAATGGCTTTTCATTTCTGAGGGGTAGGTCGTGGGTGAACTCATCTACTCATCGTTAGTGAACTCATCGTTAGTTAACTCATCTACTCATCGCGAGTGTACTCATCGCGAGTGAACTCATCTACTCAAAGTTATTTAACTCATCTACTCATCGTTAATGAACTCATCGTTAGTTAACTCATCTACTCATCGTTAGTGAACTCATCTTTAGTTAACTCATCTACTCATCGTTAGTTAACTACTCATCGTTAGTGAACTCATCTTTAGTTAACTCATCTACTCATCGTTAGTGAACTCATCTTTAGTTAACTCATCTACTCATCGTTAGTGAACTCATCTACTCAAAGTTATTTAACTCATCTACTCATCGTTAATGAACTCATCGTTAGTTAACTCATCTACTCATCGTTAGTGACCTCATCTTTAGTTAACTCATCTACTCATCGTTAGTTAACTACTCATCGTTAGTGAACTCATCTTTAGTTAACTCATCTACTTATCGTTAGTGAACTCATCTTTAGTTAACTCATCTACTCATCGTTAGTGAACTCATCGTTAGTTAACTCATCTACTCATCGTTAATGAACTCATCATTAGTTAACTCATCTACTCATCGTTAGTGAACTCATCGTTAGTTAACTCATCTATTCATCGTTAGTGAACTCATCTACTCATCGTTATTTAACTCATCTACTCATCGTTAATGAAGTCATCATTAGTTAACTCATCTACTCATCGTTAGTGAACTCATCTTTAGTTAACTCATCTACTCATCGTTAGTGAACTCGTCTTTAGTTAACTCATCTACTTATCGTTAGTTAGCTACTCATCGTTAGTGAACTCATCTACTCAACGATAGTGAACTCTTCTACTCATCGTTAGTGAATTCATTTACTCATCATTGGTGAACTTATCTACTGATCATCATCATCGCCATAATCGAGTACAGTGCCTGCTGGCATAGGTGATTATGTCTCTCCACAACTTTCGATCTCGACAGTTATTTATTATTTCTGTTGTTGACCTTCTGCCAAGCCATTCTCTTAAGCTGTTTGGTATCTTTTCTCTTTGCTTTCCTCTATCTCTTCGTCTCTCAATTTTCCCAGTTGTTACAATATATTCCAGCTGTTCCCTTTTCATTACATGGCCAAAAAATATGGCGACTGTTTCTTCCCAATTCTCGATATTAGCTCTCCCTTTTTGCTTTGGCCTATGTCAGAACATTTCTATTACTCTTCTTAGCTGTCCCTGTCTCAATATTCTTCTGTAAAACCACATCCTCCAGGGATCCATTTGTCCGTTGTCCTATGGTCCACGATTCGCACCCACAAGCAATCCCCATATATATATATATATAAATCAGATCGATAAAGTTTCGTTGTTCTTCCAGTGTTTCAAAATGGGTACCTGAGATATATTTCTGAAAAGAAAGGCGGCCTGTCATGATACTGATCACACCACCTGCCTCTTGTGATATATGCATGTGTGTGTGTGTGTGTATGTGTGCGTGCTTATGTGTTTTTTGTTTGTTTGTTTGTTTCTTTCTTTCTTAATGAACGAGACAAGCAGCAACTTGGGAGCAACAAATCACTAGTAATACAACATGACCTTGGTGAAATGGTGTTCCCCCTTATCGCAAGCAATATCAAAGTCAAATCATCCAGTTGGACGTCTCGTTGTAATGTCCTAGGCAGCTGTCATCAGTGGCCAATCTGAAGTTGTTGTGATTGATGCGACAAGTGGGGGAACGTTGAATCCTGTAGTAGTTTAGAGTGTTGTGGAGGGAAGGAAAGGGCAACAACACAGCATGCACACGGAAATAAAGAATTGATTCATGTGTGAAATGTCTAGTGTGAACATTACACTTCTTCTTCTTATTCTCTCTCTCTCTATCTCTATCTCTCTCTCCATATATATATATATATATATATATATATATATATATATATATATATATATATATATATATTCAAGGTATGGTATGACGAATCCTAAATTTCCTTGAAAATGTTCGCGTACTCACGTATTAATCAATAAATGACAAAAGAGGAAAACAAAGACTTCTATTTAAAGTTACATATTTTCATGAAAAACAAATTAAAGAATACATTTTTCCGCAAAATTTACCGTACCCATTTTTATTAACAAGATGCAAATGAAATTACATTTAGTTAAATAAAGTAAGGATACAAATTTAAAAGTCTTGAGTTCTGATGTTCATTTTCATTTTCTGAACATAATCGACGCTACAAACACAGCATTACTTTGTTACCTATCTGTTCAGGGGAGAAATTCTAAAGCCAATGACTCTATGAACTACTACTTGTGTGTTGGGTGTATGTGGGCATGGGAGGGGAGAGAGTTAATGCTGACAAAGAAAACATAAAATAGATAAATAAAAGAAGATGATAATGTATAATTGATTTGCTTCTATTACTTTGGTGCAATGTGATTTTATAATGCAGCAAATCTTAATGTAGCAGAAAAAAACAAACAAACAGATACCATGCTCAGCAGACAATGAAAGGGGTAAACGAGTGCAGCCATTTACTTCACTAGCAGCACATTTGTCACAGATAATTGGAGAAAAATATAAGACATTTATTTGATTGTTCTCACTTTTGGCTTTTAGCGTTCATTTATGGAAATACTGGATATGATTATAAAAATAGCGCTCAGGGAGAAGTGCGCGTGCAGTAGAAACATTGAAATAGATGAAGATATAGAGAAATGTCTTGCATGTTACAACACAGTAGAAGTAGTTTTTGAAAAATAAATTGCTGCAAAATACCGAAGCAACTTTTTTCTATACATTTTTAAGAGTGTTATGATTCTTTCCTGAACTTTGGCGAGTAAGTAGTGATTGAGATGTCTATACAGAATATACAAAAGACTAAACAGTTGTCAACATTACTGGGGCAACAAAAATTGCGGAACAAAAAGGCTAGTTAAGGAAAATACTTGAACTACAAATAAATTGTAATTGAAATTAAATATTCGACATGCGTGTAAATCGTATTGTAAATGATTATTGAAGATTGTTAATGCTACCTTCATGGGGATATTCTTGCTATTTATTGAAACTAGAAAATGGTAATCAAATAACTAAGAAAAATAAACATAAAACCGCATTGAGCAGCTAGACTAACAGAAAGACAAAACAAACTACAACGTTTCGGGAAAAGTCTTCATCAGGTCTAACAAACAAACTATACGTATTACATACACAATTCCGATTCAGAATGTGAGTCACATCCTGTGTTCTAATATTTGAACAATAATAAAGACTACATTATTCTTCATTTCTGATTTTTAATGATGACACGGAGCTATCCATGAAGTGAGGTATCACATGTGAGGAATACTCTAAACACAACATCACATATATCATATGAGAGGAACTTGGCTCACGACTGGCTTCGCTTGCAAACCGAAATGGATTGATTGCCTATCGTTCTTCCTATAATCCGTAGGCAATCTGCGGACAGTGTAAATACTCTGTTAGTCTCTGAAAATCTATGATTATTCCATAACAAACACAACTGTTTAGGGCAACACTCACAACTGCTTAGGGCAACAATCATAACTACTTAGGGCAACGCTCACAACTACTTACGGCAACGCTCACAACTGGCAACACTCACAACTGCTTGGGGCAACACTCACAACGACTTACAGCAACAATCACAACAACTTAGAGCAACAATCGCGACTTAAGCAACAATCACAACTACTTAGGGCAACAATCACAACTACTTAGGACATCAGTCACAACTACTTAGGGCAACAATCACAACTACTTAGGACATCAGTCACAACTACTTAGGTCAACAATCACAACTACTTAGGTCAACAATCACAACTACTTAGGTCAACAATCACAACTACTTAGGACATCAGTCACAACTACTTAGGGCAACAATCACAACTACTTAGGACATCAGTCACAACTACTTAGGGCAACAATCACAACTACTTAGGTCAACAATCACAACTACTTAGGGCAACCGTCAGAACTGCTTAGGGCAGCAGCATCAAACAATGCCTCGGCCGAAGCTGGCACCCAACTAGCTTGTCCTCTCTCTCTCTCTCTCTCTCTCTCTCTCTCTCTCTCTCTCTCTATATATATATATATATATATATGTCTAGAAGATTTTGGCATCGAAGTGATCACAGACATATGCAGTGACATATACCATACAGGATACATACCAAACGAACTAAAAACATCAACTTTCATTGCATTGCCTAAAAAAAGAATGGTACAGTTGAATGCAGTGATTTCAGAACAATAAGCCTAATGAGCCAGGTAACACAAATTTTTACTAAAGGTTATACAGGGAAGGATTCAGAATAAAATCGATACTGATTAGATGAGCAACAATTTGGATTCAGGAAAAACAGTGGCACAAAAAAAGCCATATTTAGCATGAGAACATTGATTTAAAAGTACATAGAAGTAAAGAAACCAATATATGCCTACTTCATAGACTACACCAAAGCTTTCTTTAGAATACACCATAACCAACCTAAAGGTTTACCTAAAGGATATAAATCTAGACGACACAGACATACGACTAATATGTAATTTGTACTGTGAGCAAACAGCAATAATAAAATATAACAAGGAGAACTTTACACCCATGGACATAAAAAGAGGAGTAAGACAAGGATGCATCATATCACCAAGCTTGTTCAATCTATACACTGAGCAAATCTTTAAAAACATCTCAGAGATGCCAGGCCTAAACATTAATGGAAAGATAATAAATAACCAAAGATATACTGATAATAATGTTCTACTAGCAGAAAATCCTAAAGACCTACAACAATTGCTTAATGTGATAAACATAAGCAAAAAATATGGACTAGATATGAATATCAAAAAGACTAAAACTATGATCAACGAAAATTCTCAAAACCTACAATTAAATATTACAGTTGAGGGAATACATCTGGAGACAGTCCAGAGCTACAACTACCTGGTACATACTATAACCAATGATGGAAAATGCAAAACTGAAATAAACAAAAGAATAGGTATGGCAAAAGGTAATTTTAATGCCATGAAAAATATACTAACAAAAAAAAACAAATATCAGCAGGGCTGAAACTAAGAATGGTAAAATGTTACATCTTCTCAATATTCCTGTATAGTGCAGAAACATGGACATTAGACAAGAAAACAGAACAGAAAATTTAAGCCTTTGAAATGTGGATTTATAGAAGAATAGGTTGAATTGGATGGAAACAAAAGATAACAAACGATGAAGTTTTACAACAACTGAAAATAAAAAGAGAACTACTAAATACAATTAAGACAAGACAAATGAAATTTTTGGGGCATGTTAAAAGACACAACAGCCTACTAAAAATAATACTGGAAGGAAAAATACAAGGCAAAAGAGGCAGAGGCAGACCAAGACTAACATGGACGAGTAACATCAAAAGATGGACAAGTCAATCTATGTCAGCCTGCACCATCAAAGCAAGAAACAGAGTAGAATGGCGATCCATGGTAGCCAACCTTCGTTGCGAAGAGGGCACACGATGATGATGATGATGATATATATATATATATATATATATATATATATATATATATATATATATATATATATATATATATATATAGACAATCTGCAAGAAAAGTTGTATACAATTTCTGTGCACGAGTATTTTGTTACTCAATAAGCCTAGCCCATTTCTCTAGGCATTCTGGGAACTTGAGTACGGTCAACTTTCCATTAGATAGCATTTGCCAAAGACTTCCCTAGCTCCGCCTAACGATTCACTATCAATTTACACTTTAGGAAAATAAAACTTGTGCCTAAAACCACCCTTTTGTTCATCACAGAGTATTTCTCGACGCTGAAAGGCAAATGAGGAAGGAAAGAAGAAAAGTATATTTTCGGCTATCATCTTGTCTTGAAGTCCCTTTATTCACACACATAAACAGACAGACACACAAGCACACACACACACACCCGCGTGCGCGCGCACACACAATAATGCAGTTCTTTACGTCATATTTTTATACAACTGTCGTGTATTGTACACAAAAACACACTTCCTAAATAAAATAATTCAGGTCTTTACGTCATAGTTTTAAATGAAGGTCGAGTATTACACACACACACACGTACACACACACTTGCTAACTTGAACATGGCGGATTTAGTCCACGTTCTCTCGATCGCTGCAGAAAGTGAATTGGATGTCTGATTAATTTCGGTTCTCCATTGCACTCCTATGCGTTAAAGTCAGGATGATGATCTACTTATTACATCTGCGCCGATAAAACAATGTCGTACGCCGGCAATATACTATTTTTGACAAATCAAGTGTTGTGAAGTTATCAAGTTATTTCCATGTTATTCATTAACGTGAAATGCTTTGTCAGCCGCAGTTTTATCTCTTTGGGGAATTTGCACCGTGTTCTGTTCGTCGTGGGCTACATTTACTAGAGTAATCAAGAATCTAAAGGGCGCGTCATTGCTGTGCTTGCGACATTATTATGTGTGCTACGTCATCGTAATGGCGCATCGTAAATCCCTAGACCTGCCGTACGCTAATCTTACGGTCTGTTGTTTGATGTGAGACGGGAATAATCTAACGACTAACTGTGTGTTTATATGTTCGAAATTGGAGTCAACAACGATGGCCTAACGTCATCAAGCGCTATACATTTTTAAAGAAATATGACGATCGTCATTTCGGGAGGACGTGAACTTCTGGTATATGGTGGATAGGCGGCAGGAACCATTGCAGGCTATGCATGAAAAGTGTTCCTTGTTGCAGTTTCCTCATATTCCAAGTCCATGGGAGACTGGTTGGTCTCGAGGCAAGACGCCGGCCTCGGGACAAGGAGGTTGTGGGTTCAAATCTCGGCTCCACCGGTTGGGATTTTTATTTATGATTTCTCTCTGCGGCAACCACCCCATGTCTCAGCAGCGAGGCCCGGCTTGAAAAGTCAGTTACTCATCGACGGAAAAAACACGAGTACCTCCGAAGTCAGAGTTATCTGCCTGTGCGGCCAGGGACCCCTGTGCCCAAGGCTGCCAGGGAAAAATGGATTAACACGTAAAATTCAGTTCCTAGTCTCTAGGGACTTCGTCAGAATTGAAAGCAGGCGAACGCAACAACAACAACTTGCTAAATTGCTAACTGTAATCTGCGAGGAATGTAAATACTCTGTTAGTATCAACATTTTTGCCCTAAGTAGTTGTGATTGTTGCTATAAGTCGTTGTGATTGTTGCTATAAGTCGTTGTGATTGTTGCTATAAGTCGTTGTGATTGTTGCTATAAGTCGTTGTGATTGTTGCTATAAGTCGTTGTGATTGTTGCTATAAGTCGTTGTGATTGTTGCTATAAGTAGTTGTGATTGTTGCTATAAGTCGCTGTGATTGTTGCTATAAGTCGCTGTGATTGTTGCTATAAGTCGCTGTGATTGTTGCTATAAGTCGTTGTGATTGTTGCTATAAGTCGTTGTGATTGTTGCTATAAGTCGTTGTGACTGTTGCTATAAGTCTTTGTGATTGTTGCTATAAGTAGTTGTGATTGTAGCTATAAGTAGTTGTGATTGTTGCTATAAGTCGTTGTGATTGTTGCTATAAATAGTTGTGATTGTGCTATAAGTCGTTGTGATTGGTGCTATAAGTAGTTGTGATTGTTGATATAAGTCGCTGCGATTGTTGCTATAAGTCGCTGCGATTGTTGCTATAAGTCGTTGTGATTGTTGCTATAAGTCGCTGTGATTGTTGCTATAAGTCATTGTGATTGTTGCTATAAGTCGTTGTGACTGTTGCTATAAGTCGTTGTGATTGTTGCTATAAGTCGTTGTGATTGTTGCTATAAGTCGTTGTGATTGTTGCTATAAGTCGTTGTGATTGTTGCTATATGTAGTTGTGATTGTTGCTATAAGTAGTTGTGATTGGTGCTATAATTAGTTGTGATTGTTGCTATAATTAGTTGTGATTGTTGCTATAAGTAGTTGTGATTGTTGCTATAAGTCGCTGTGATTGTTGCTATAAGTCGTTGTGACTGTTGCTATAAGTCTTTGTGATTGTTGCTATAAGTAGTTGTGATTGTAGCTATAAGTAGTTGTGATTGTTGCTATAAGTCGTTGTGATTGTTGCTATAAATAGTTGTGATTGTGCTATAAGTCGTTGTGATTGGTGCTATAAGTAGTTGTGATTGTTGATATAAGTCGCTGCGATTGTTGCTATAAGTCGCTGCGATTGTTGCTATAAGTCGTTGTGATTGTTGCTATAAGTCGCTGTGATTGTTGCTATAAGTCATTGTGATTGTTGCTATAAGTCGTTGTGACTGTTGCTATAAGTCGTTGTGATTGTTGCTATAAGTCGTTGTGATTGTTGCTATAAGTCGTTGTGATTGTTGCTATAATTCGTTGTGATTGTTGCTATATGTAGTTGTGATTGTTGCTATAAGTATTTGTGATTGTTGCTATAAGTAGTTGTGATTGGTGCTATAATTAGTTGTGATTGTTGCTATAATTAGTTGTGAATGTTGCTATAAGTAGTTGTGATTGTTGCTATAAGTCGCTGTGATTGTTGCTATAAGTCGCTGTGATTGTTGCTATAAGTAGTTGTGATTGTTGCTATAAGTCATTGTGATGATTGCTATAAGTATTTGTGATTGTTGCTATAAGTCATTTTGATTGTTGCTACTTGCTAAATATAAAAATGTAGGTCTTTGAGTCATAATTTTATATGAAGGGCATGCATTACATAACACACACACTTACACTTGCTCAATAAAATAATGCTGTTATTTACCTCATAGTTTTACATGGAGTTCGTGTATTGCACACACACACGCACGCAAATAAAATAATGTAGATCTTTAAGAAACAGTTTTATACGAAGATCATGTATTACACATATACACTTGTTAAATTAAAAAAAAGAAAACAGTTTACGTCATAGCTTCGCAGCTTTCAAAATACAAACATGAGTTAGGGTATTTGAGGCAAGGGTTGGTGGAGAATCACATAGGCAAAGATTAATTCATTGTCTGGACATCAATAAAGTAAGCTGTATCAAGTTCGGTATTGATCGCTACCCATCATCCGTGAGCTGCTTGCCTGCCAGCTATTTTTTGTGGCTCATCATCATCGAGTGCCATCTCCACAACGAAGGTTTGCTAACATTGAGCGCCATTCTGTTCTGTCTCTTGCTTTGATGGTGCAGGTTGTCGTAGGCTGTTTTGTGCATCTTTTGATGTTACTCGTCCATGTTAGTCTTAGTCTGCCTCTTCTACCTTGTATTTTCCCCTCCAAGGTTGCTTTTAGTAGGCTGTTGTCTTTTAACATGGCCCAAAAATCGCATTTGTTTGGTTTGAATTGTGCTTAGTAGTTCTCTTTTAATTTTTAGTTGTTTTAAGTCTTCATCGTTTGTTTTCTTTTCTTTCCATCCAATTCTACCTATTCTTCTATAGATCCACATTTCAAAGGCTTCAATTTTCTGTTCTGTTTTCTTGTCTAATGTCCATGTTTCTGCACCATACAGGAATATTGAGAAGATATAACATTTTGCTATTCTTAGTTTTAGCCCTGGTGTTATTTGTTTTGATCTTAGTATATTTTTCATGGCATTAAAATTACTTTTTGCCATTCCTATTCTTTTGTTTATTTCAGTTACATTTTCTATCACTGGTTATAGTATGGCCGAGGTATTTTTAGTGGCTAATCATCTCTTGTTTAAAATACCTGGCATATTAACGCAATAGTGCTATCTAAATTGTTAGCGAATATTAACTTTTATTGACAGCACCACATTCACTTTTGATATCATCATCATCAAGTACCATGCCTGCTGGCGTAGGTGATCATGTCTCTTTACAACTTTCGATCTCCTCAGTTATTTATCATTTCTGTTGTTTACCTTCAGCCAAGCCATTCTCTTAAGCTGTCTGGTATCTTTTTTCTTTGCTTCCCTCTATTTCTTCGTCTCTCAATTTTCCCAGTTGTTACAATATATTCCAGCTGTTCCCTTCTCATTACATGGCCAAAGAATGATGACTGTTGATATACATATTAAAAATACGGGCTGCTGCACAATGATTATTTGTCATCTGTTGCACAAATGTTATTTAAATATCGTTTGGTGCAAGACGCAGCCATGGTCAAACTATTATTTTGGAAAAAAAATAGATAGCAGCACATGATATTGCTTATCATAATAGTCTGTTAATAAACATAAATGTAATTTATCTACCGAGTATCGAAACATATATAGCACAATGCATATCAATAATACATAGAAGGCCTTTAACACATTCCCTCCCTAAATTTATTTCCGATGTAACCATATATAAGGGAGAGTAGCATATGGCAGTAATTAGTCTCCTTCAACAAAAATACTTTATGAAATGACGATAATTGACATTCTGAGTTATTGATTTCATGTTGATGTGTATTGTTACTCGAAACCGTTGACTCTTAAACATCATCGATGTGGTGGGTTGCAGTGACATTTGTGATGTTTCGGTTCCTACTGGAGCAAATTTGAGTTGCCCATTCTTTCCGGGAAGTGTGGATCTAGATTAGATGCATCATACAGACACTGCAAAGACCATGTCAATTCTCACTTCATGGGCCCGTCTAATCGGATGTAGGTTAATAGAGATCATACGGCCTCACCAAAGATCACAGTGATCGGGGAATACGCCAGTCTATTGTGATATAGTTGTGAATCGTGGACAATTTCTCAACCAGCAAAGACGAAAATCGATTCATTGGAAACAAAATGCTACAGAAAAATCCTTAAGATTGCTTGAATAATGAAAAAGAGCAATGACGACATATCAAAAGACTTAAACATAAACATTAAAAAGAACTGGTTTCTAGAAAATTGAAATGTTATGGCTACGCCAAAAGACACACTGGGCTGGATAGAACAATAATGGAAGGCATGGCTCCTGGGCGACGCATCTGGGACAGACCAAGAAGAGGGTGGTTTCGACACATCAAGGAGACCTTGAACATGACAACAGAAGAAGTGGGAGATTTAGCTAGAGACAGAGATTCTTTTAGAAATGTGGTGAATGCAGCGTTCTGAAAAGGACATGCGACCTGATGTATTACGGTACAGTTTAATTGTATAAATTATACTAAACACAATTAGAACAAGACAAATCGAATTTTTGGGGCATGTTAAAAGACACAACAGCCTAACAAAAGTAATATTGGAAGGAAAAATACAAGGTAAAAAAGGCAGAGGCAGAACAAGACTAACATGGACGAGTAACATCAAAAGATGGACAAGTCAACCTATAACAAACTGCACCATCAAAGTAAAAGTCAGAGTGGAATGGCGCTCCATGGTAGCCAACCTTCGATGCGGAGACGGCACTCAATGATGATGATGATGATTATACGGTCTCACCAAAGACCACGGTCATCCACATTTAGCCCAGTTTTTTAATAAAACTATCTTTACGCCATTTTCCTATTACTGTGTTCTGCAGGGGGATTTATATGACCATTATAGGTTAATTGTGTCGTACGATCTCATCCCAGAAAAGACCACGGACCGACCGAATGTACTCCCGGACCCGATCGTTAACGACAGCCGTCTAATAAGCGCAGATTACTTGGCGAGAAATATAACAATAAAGAGCAATTCGGGCCAGGTGATAAATTATAACTTGATCTCCGAGTTCTTTATTAAAGCCATATAGACAGCAATCCCAGGCCATGTTTGCCAGATGGTCTGTTAGTTCTCTATTGTATGCGTCGGGCTCACATGGAGTAATGATATACCATACACTGGTCTCAATGAACGTAAAGATCGATCACTAGTCATTGGGAAGATATACTTGATTCTATTTGTTCATATTTAGGTCCGTACATTAGTTTCGGTAGTGGGGTGTGAATGATATTAAAGGTTCCCCTACCTGACTTATAAAACTGGCTTATAAAATACCAGTTTTGATTCATGCTAGAACGCGATCGATTTTACATTTTTTTTTCTCACAAAAGCAATACCTGATTTTGGACTGTATACATCCGTATGACTAATTCTATCAGATACTGACGATATAAAATTGGTCGCTTGTTCAGGATTAATTTATCAGACACATACAGAAGAACCATTGAAAGATAAAATTCGACAATAGTAGGCAGTACACCGTTGTACTATGGCAGTGACGAGCACAAACGTGAATGATTTTAACATGACAGAAATTGTAACACCATAGTCCATAGTGACACTTGTTCTTCATGCGATGAATAGAAGACGCAGAACTTGATCATGCTTACACGTTTATTAACACAGCTGTCTAGTTACAATTCACAAACTCATCTGGTTAAATATTTTACTTACATTTAAATGTCTCTCTCCACACATAAAGACCTCTTATGGCTGTCAATTAATTTATGCAACTATAACGTTAGTAGGCTATTGTATAGTGTATAAGGCAACTGCCGATGATATGACATGCATCACATTCTTTGGCTACAACATCACACGCATGATAATATAGTTTATGTGAATGCTCTCCTTGGTAATATCTGCTAAGTCCATACACAAAATCTAATCTGCATCTTCTCAGAAATAATCATCTAGTTCTTGACTTAGGCACGAGGCGAATCTTCTTTTGAACTACTCTCGACGAATTAATGTCCCCAAAGTTGGTGAAAAAAATTTCTCGATTTAAGATTCATCATATCAAACTCACAATCAAGAACAACTATCTGTATTCAACATCTCTCTCTCTCTCTCTCTTTCTCTCCTGTGAACTTATACACTCGTATATACACTTGTCTAGCTCAAGAGAATATCCGATTCTGACTTGTGTTTCTAAAATCATTCAGACCCCTCTCAGCTTGTTACACCCCTTCTCAAATAGTGAGTCCAACTCAACTTATTTAAAATATTGACTATTCTGCTGTGGTTTAATTCATGTAATCGTGGTGTCTGTAATTGAGCACTTCAAAACGTTTTTATACAATTGAGTTTTTTTATAGTCAATAGCCATGTCTGTTATGTCAATACCATATGGGTACAACTTATGTCACGGATCTCGTGGGTAGGACAGCTGTGTCCATCGACCAATACTGGCCAAGTGCTAAGTTTGACCTACAGATTTATATAGACAGACACTGTTGCAATATCTTCCCTTGTTGATGAAATATCCGTTTAGAGAACTTTCACATTAAAAAAAAACAATGTAATAATGACCAACACGTCCTTGTTCATGTCTTTAAATCGCAGTTATCATTACTTCTACTACAAAGTATCATCATTCACACAAAATGTGCTGCAAACAAAATTAAAATGGTTTAACTTCTAATATCAGGCATGATTTTAGAAAGAAGTACTCCTCAGCATGCCTTTCAGAATTAAAAGACCTCCTTAGCTATATTCAAAGATAAAAAAGGAGACATGAGGTAGGTTATCCAGCAATATACTACATTGCTGTAGACCAGGGATACTCAAACACGGGCACACTGGAAATTTTCCAACGAACCAAGGGCACCAGCATTCAAATTAATTATTAAGAATGGTTACTCATATTTATAATACAGCTTTTCGCTCGTCGCACGGTTGTTATGTGTTCTTTATCAAAGAAAAATAAGACTTTAAAACACTGTATCTTCATCATTAACAGCTGCCATGCCTGCTGGCGTAACTACAACTTTCTATCTCGACAGTTATTTGTCATAATCAATTATCATTTCTCTTGTTGACCTTCTGTCAAGCCATTCTCTTAAACTGTCTGGTATCTTTTCTCTTTGCATCCCTCTGTCTCTTGGTTCCTCAATTTTCCCAGTTGTCACAATATATACTAGCTGTTCCCTTCTCATTACATAGCCAAAGAATAATGATAAGAACTCTTTTTCTTGTTTCTACTGTCAAAAACGGATTGCATAGTATCTTCCTAATTTTTTAATAAACTACTTTTGACTGAGCGATTCCGCATCTCACCTCTGTTGTACATCTACCATCTGAGGTTAACATTGTTCCCATATATTTAAATTCAATTATCTGTTTTAATATTGTTCCACTTATCTTTGTGTGCATTGCAGTGATGTCTTTTTCTTTGTTGTTACCATTACTTCTGCTTTTTTGCTGTTTTACGTCATGACCACGAGTAGCATGACAATGGAGGCGATGGCAGTGACATTCAAATGGTTAGAGTCACAAGACTACACCCACGCATGTATACTGAGTGATTCGATGAGCATGATAAGAAAAGTGGAGGCGGGCTCTGTACGCATGCAATGGGTAGAGTCGTTGCAGAAATCCAAAATACGTAAGGTCACCTTTGTCTATGTCCCTGGACATGTGGGAGTATGGGGAAATGAAAGAACGGACAGGTTGGCTAGCTACGACCTGTCGTGAGGACGGGCAACCAATGGATCGGGCGGACATCATCAATGCCCTCCGAGATGTGGGAAGAGCACATGACTTCGGCAAACACAGATCCACGTCACTTCTTAGGATGAAAGAGATGGGAGTTAAGATGGGCACAGCCAGAAATGAGAAACTTAGTGGGCGTGTAAGAAGACTTATCAACCAACATAGAACTGGAGTCGTCAGTCACTGGACACTGAGGGAATTGCTGAGGAGGGGATCTGAGCACCTATGGACATGTTCGGAGTGCAATGATGATGACCCACAAATAACCCAATAACCCAATTTTGCTGTTAAGGTTGAGTCCTTTATTTTTGCTTTCCATCTTTGTAATGTCTAACATTTCTTGTAACTTATTTTCCCTCTTAGTGATTAAGACTGGATCGTAAGCATACTTCAGATTATTTATAAGTATCTAAGGGCCCACACATACAAGGGCACTTTAGTCTATCTACTACGCTATGTTATTCAGAGTTCTCCTCCACTAGACTGCACTGCAATACTTCGGGATCTCCTATACCTCTTTTGTCTGTGCTACTTACCTTTCATATGTTTCTTATTGTACCCCACTCTCAGACATCTCAATCTTTCCGCCTTTCGAGTACCTGTTATTCTTCTGTTCTATTCTGTCTCCTTTTTGAATGCACACTGACATCGGTGTGTACTCTTCTGGTTATGTGGGCTTTATGCGCACATTTCTACACATATATGATTGTCCCTGTGTGGGTTTGCATATGTATGTATGTGTTCATAAGTATGGGTATAGGTATATATATGCGCATGTGTATATACATATATATATATATATATATATGTATGTATTTGCATGTTCGTTTGTATGTATATATGAAACATAATATAATCTATGAATAATCATGGTATAATCTATGAAACATAGGTCTAGATCTGTGTTCACCTCTATGGCTCTTTCTACTAAAGATCTTATGATGTATATGGCATTGTTCATACCTTTATCTCCGCTGTTTATTGCCAGTACAAGTTACTGTATCTTACCACCATTTATAATATAAACATTCTGAAGAGAAACAGCAAAATGAGCATTAAACAAAAAAGCATTACACTGAACTAATGCAATTTTTGGAATCACATTTTTTCTGCTAGATTTTAAAAGTTGGGAACTTCTTCTTCTTCCTCTTCTTTCTTTCTTCATTTGCCTTTCAATGTCTAGGAGATATATAATTTGCGGTCTTTTGCATTTCTGTTCGCCTCTGCTGCTGTTATGTTTCCTAGTGTTTCTAATATTCTGTCCATCCATCTTTTTTATGGTCAGCCCTTGGTTCAGTCCTTGGTATTTAAATTCTTCTACTTGTTTTAGTAGTCTGGTGGAGGAGACTTTTAAGGAGCAACACATAAATAATCTAACGAGATGGTAAGCAAATAATATTATCTCCAAAAATGTGACTACTTCTCACCATGAGCTGCTTCTTCTCTTCCACCATCTTAATAACTAAATCCAGTAATTATAAGATTCTAAGCATATGATGTAAACAGCAACTTCAAATACCATACCCACATTTAAGCTAAATTCATGTTGACAGGATAAGACCCTCCAAATGGAACACTCTGTACGGAACCACAGCAGAACTTAAAAATACCTGCAGATACTACTACTGAAGGGAGGTCAAAAAGTAATGCACACCAATTTTTTTCTCGGCTAATAATAAAGATAGGAATATGAAATTTTGCACACTTGGAATATGACATGTTCCAATTATGTGCACCAAATTGCACAGCATTCTGATAAATATTACGCAATCTATGAACCGTTAAAATGGAGCTTGTCAACAATGTCCGTTACAAACAGCGAATTGTCATAGAATTTCTGGTTGCGGAAAAAGAAACTGTGGCAAACATTCATAAACGACTGTGTGCAGTGTACAAATGTTCTGCAGTCGATAGGAGCACAGTTAGTCGCTGGGTTCAGAGAATTAAAGCTGCAGAAAGTGTACGAGTGGAGCTGCATGATTTACCGCGTTCTGGACGTGTTGCCTCGGCTACCAGCACAGACATGTTAAACCGGGCTGATGCCATTATTCGTAAGGATAGGCGTATCACTAGTCAGCAATTGGCATTGCAGCTTACAGTCAGCAAGGGAAGTGCAATCGCAATTTTTAAAACTCTCGGATATTCAAAGATTTGCGCTCGATGGGTTCCTCGGTGCCTAACAAATGATCACAGAGTTCAAAGGAAAACATTCTGTTCTGAATTGTTGGAGCGTTTCGGTGTTGAAGGAGAAATGTTTTTGTCAAAAATTGTTACCGGTGACGAAACGTGGGCACATTATTATGAGCCTGAAACAAAAATGCAGTCAATGGAATGGCATCATCCGCAGTCACCAAAAAGAAAAAAATTCAAAACATCTCCATCAGCCGGAAAGGTGATGATCACTGTCTTCTGGGACATTGATGGTGTGATTCTTGTTGATGTAATGACAAGAGGTGAGACAATCAACTCGACAGCTTACATCAATACACTGACAAAACTCAAAAATCGGTTCCACAGAGTTCGGCCTAATAAGCCATATGCAAATGTGTTGCTTCAACATGACAATGCACGCCCTCACACAAGTCTGGTAACACGGGAAGCAATCAACAAATTTGGTTGGACTGTACTGCCCCATCCTCCTTACAGCCCTGATCTGGCTCCCTCAGATTTCCATCTGTTTGGACCACTCAAAAAATTCCTGCGTGGGACACACTTTGACAATGATGAGGATGTGATCCGTGCAGTTAAAAAATGGCTACGCGAGCAGGACAAAACTTGATACAAACGAGGCATTCATGACCTAGTTTCACGTTGGCTTAAGGCAATACGCTTGGACGGAGATTATGTTGAAAAATAGGTAGTGCAAAGGGGATGTTCAGCTACAATCTGTGAAAATTTCACACATTTTGCCCGAATAGTTTCCGAGAAAAAAATTGGTGTGCATTACTTGTTGACCTCCCTACGTACATGGCACTGGGCCGAAGGGCATCAGCTCTAAGGTCGCTGGATCCATAACAACAACATGTTGACAGGATACCATGAAAGGACTTTAGTTTTAGACTTATGTAGTCACTACAATCATCAACAGTAGCTTTATTATCATTAGGACTGTAGGATAAAACTTCATCTTCTAAAAAGGAACAGTTTTTCCTGTGTTTAATTTTATTTGAATATTTGGTTGACAGATTCTGAATGGCGACTGCTGCTCATCAAACAACGAATAGTTGCTTGTCAGTTGGCAGGCCAGCACATCTACAAAATTAACAAGATTGCAGTTCTACCACTGACCTCCACAGATATTTCTACTGACCTGGATCTGGAGGTATTTTCAGTTGTTGAACGATCAATCAGGCAGAAAGAGATTTTTAAGAGCTAGACACTAAGTGTGAATAAAATGTGTGAATTCATCTTGTAGGTGCCAATTTTAAAAACAGTGAGACCAATAATAGTGTTATAAGTTAATAATTTGTGAATATCGATTGCTGAGAGAGAGAAAACAAAGGGAGTGTTATATTCCTAAAACAACACAGATAAAATAGCCTGTTTGATCATTTTTCCATTTAAAATTTCCAATATAGAGAGTTTTTAGGCTGCTGAATAAAGGTTGTCTGTATGTCTGATATCACTTTAAATAAGTCACAACCTTCAGATGTGGTTCTTACCAGAGACCTGTTTTGTTTTAAATCTACATGGTATGTGGTAGTCTTAGAAAGAAAGACTGTGTAAAAGAGTTATATATGTCAGAAAATATTCTTCTACATCTCTGTGTCTTCCCAATTCTCAGCTTATTAGCACCGAGAGATAGATGAGGTGCCTCCATGATTCTGATTGTCAACACGAGAGTCCCATAACTTGTCTGTCACTCATTTTTCCTGACACAAGATTTCTGAATGAATGAATGTATCATTATCTTAATCTGATAGAACATGAAAAGAGACAAAGTATGTTTCTCAAAGTGAAGTATTTATGAGAGTATAAGAACAGTTATAGTTTAAAGACATGTTTGAATGTTTAAACAGTTAAAGTTTAATGATATGTTTGAATATTTAAACAATTATGGTTTAATGATATGTCTGAATATTTAAACAATTATGGTTTAATGATATGTTTGAATGTTTAAACAGTTATAATTTAATTATATGTTTGAATGTAGGATGTTCAATTTCAATCTCTTCATTTTTTGACTGATTTTTCTAGCTTGCCAACCTGGAATGCTGATCTAATGTTCCAAGTTCCTATTGATAGTCTCACTATCTTTGATCTTGTGTAGAGATAGATAATGATTGGGTGTCATTTCTGTAGCACATGATGTTCACCACTTGATGAGGTGGTTGCATAGAAGTCCCCATTAACATCAGTAACTGTAGAGATTGCATTGTTTCTTGACATGAATTTTCTTGGCAATATAAGAAGGTAGTTTGCCATTCCTTTCCTTCAAGGCAATGACTATACTAGTGAGTGATCATAGCCATTGTCTCTAAACTTGAGATCACATACCTACCATCATAGTGGAGACCATAACCTGTCATACATCTGACAGCTCTCACAGCCAAATCCACCATCTACTTCCAAGGCTTCATGTAACTCTGATCGGGAGATGGAGGAGGGTTAATGGGTGCTCTGCCTTGCTCAAGCTTGTCCTACAGGCTAGCAGAGAGAAGGGGATATCTTACTACTCCTTTTGATAAGGGGTATCCCTATCTTGCTATTCCTCCTTACTCTGATGTTAAAAAATAGTATCATCCGTTTCAGTACAACAAACAGAAAATTCTTCCTATCATGACAACTATTGACATGACCAACTAGGATAAACTTTAATCTTCAGGCTTAAACAGGTCATAATTAACACAGGAATAAATACTTACATGAAGATTGGCTGTCAGATATACCATTGTGCACAGGTAGGTCATGTGATAATTTATGGAACATAACCCCAGAATTGCCCCCATTTTTGAATATCTTTGAGGGATGCATTGAACTAAAGTTTCATCATTACAATCACATTTGTATGATACTCAAGAGAAATTTCAGATATCAGTTTTGTTGCAAGCACTTGTCTGATGGTATAATCACCGCTAGAAATAATAACAGCAGATGGAGAAACAGGAGTTAAATGGAAGCATAGAATATTCAGTGCATCATGGCACCAACAAAAAGCTCCAGAAGACTGGCAACAGGCGATCATCGTACCAATATGGAAAAAGAAAGGCAGCAAGAGAGACTGCAATCTTTATAGATGTATATTGCTTCTCAGCCATGCGGGAAGTTATATGCCAAAATTATGGAAAAAAGGCTGAGACCAATAATAGAACTACAGTTAAGCAATTCCCAAATGGGGTTTCGAAAAAACAGAGAATATACTGATGCTCTATTCACCCTGAAACAGCAAGCAGAAAATACGACAAAATGCAATCAAAATTTGTACATAGCTTTCATTGACCAGGTAAAAGCAATCAACTGAGTAAACAGAGAACAACTATGGGAGATATTAACAGCATACAGAGTAAGCCAACATCTAACCAACCTAATTAAAAGTCTCTACATCAACAGCAACTGCACAGTCAGAACAGCAGCAGGCTACACAGACCATTTCAAAGTAAGATCAGGAGTAAGACAGAGATACATACTTTTCTCCTTATTGTTCATCACATACATAACCTCTGCTGAGATGAAATGTGTTAGACAAAACGCAGGAAACAGACTGAGAGATAAGATCAGAAATGAAGAAATGAGTAAAAAGCTAGGAATAATCCCTGCCAAAGAATGTATAAAGAAACAACAGATAAAATGATTTGGCCACGTGATAAGATAGAAAAATCAAAACACAACACGAGTCTTCAATAAACATTGTGAAAACATCAGACCCAAGGGCCAACCACAAAAAAAGATGGATTGATGAAATATTAGAAACCCTAGAAATCATAACAGCAGCAGATGCCAACAGAAGAGCTAAAGACCACAAATTATATCTCCCCTCGACGGTGGGGGGCAAATAATGAAGGAAAGAAGAAGACTTGTCTGACTGTATAAATACCAAGCTTGTTTTTTTCTCTGTTTCAGTTTTACAATCTTTCTAAACAGATATGTATGTTATCTTGGTAATTTCATCAATAGTAAAACTGATTGTGATCTTTTTAAATTATGTATTAATTTGCTTGTTTTATCTTTTTAAACAAATATATTATATGTTATGAAACAGAGAGGAATGTGGTAAATGAATAAAACAAATGTGTTATTTCTAGAGAAGGAAAGTAGATAATGAGTTTAACCTATGTGAGTTCCAGCTGAAATTTCAGTAGTTTGGAAATGAAAAATAAAAGCAGCAGCAAAATCCATTTATCTTTTTATTTATAATGGTTTATTGGTTTCAGTAACTTGATTCCCAACATTTGATGTTTCAAGTGTTTGCTGGTTGCTTCTTTTTTACCAACACTTTAACAAATGGAGAAAATGTACATTTTAACAGTAGATCTACTTTCTGTTTTTCAGTTGTGTAAAAAACATCATTTTGGCATGAAGGCTGAAAAAATCAACCAATCAAATGATATCCCTCATATTTCACTGCGGGGCACTTGGAACACAATTAAGACTGCTGCAGAAAATGTGAAATCATCGAAAAAGGTACACAGTATTGTAATAATTTTTTGGTTTGTTTTTTTCATTGAGCCATATTTTGTGTCATTGTAATAGTAGAAATATATGTAGTTTGTGTTGATGCTGCTGTTACAGTTTTTAATTTTTTTTTCAGCATTGTTATAATGAGTGAATACTAAAAATACTATACACTAGAAATAGGACCAAATAGTGTGCAATTTCAGAATACTTTATAACAGAATATTCTTCTTGTCTTTCAGCAATGAGAAAAGAGTTTGTTTATAGTATTTTTGTTCATTTATTGGCCACTTCTGCTTTCGCATTTTTTGTTTAGTGTTACTGCTATTGACTTTTTTGAGGATGCCCTATTAATCTGTTCATTTTGTAATGTTTTTTAAAAATATTATAGCTGTTTCTATCTTGTTATATGATCAAACCACTTAGTCTTTAGGTGTAATCTCTGCTTTCTTATACCCTGCTTCATATAAGGTGAAACCCCTTAACTTGCAGGAGTAATTAATCCATGCCTTGTTATATATAGTCAAACCATTTAGTTTGCTGGAGTTTCCCAGTTTTAATAGTTCTTCCTGCTTCTCTCACAAGCAGACTCCCATCTTTCATTTAAAACATTACATTTGTATGATATTTTATCTTATTGACTGTTCTAGTATTCCAGTTTGATAACACCATTTTGGAATAAAAAATGTCTTGAAGAGTACTCTTTTCTTGCATTTATTGTGTAATTTCTTTGTTGGACAGTGCCATTTGGCCATTAATTTGACATGCTTTACTGCAGATAAAATAGAAGGAGTGTAATAAAAGTTACAATATTACTGCAGTCTCAAAGCTTATAAAACAGGAAGTGGTTATTAAGTGTTTAGCATCAAAGTTCATTCTCAGAAGTGAGGAAAATATTGCCCTTCCTTGCTGTAATCTTTCCTAATTCAGAAAGTCAAGTGGTTCGTCTTACAACTAGGATGACTGAAGGAAACCTTTTGTCTATGGGCTGTGAACTTAGTGCTTACCCTCATATTATTCCCATGCTTGATGGCTACAACTTAAGAATATAAGTAATAGAAACATAAAAAAAGAGGAAAATTTAGAGTGTATTAAATTGAATAAAGTGTAAATATCTATCTATCTTTTGTTTGCCTGAGGTGTTGTCTATATCTGCAATGTCGTTTCCTGTATAAATTTTACTGTCTTTTGTAATTCTTGCAGTGGCCCATATAGTTTTGTCTGTAGTGTTGTATATGAACAAAGTGTATAAACAGTGAACTGTTTAAATGTATTCTATAAATTATATATTTAGAAGTGTTTTTTGTTGGTTTGCATTTGCCAGCTTTGACATAGTTATAGGACTGCCTTTTTTTTTGGTGAATATCACTTTTTCCAATTTTTTTTACACTGGCACTTTATACAGATATTCTCCGACTTCAGAGGTACTGTTATATTTTTTTGTCATAGAGAGTTTTAACATTTTGGGTAGATATTTTCCTATTAAATTTGTCTGGATGGTGGTCATTTTTGGGCTATTCTTTTCAATTTCCAACTGCCAATGGTATTTTTTAACATGGGCAGAATGCACACGGAACCTCCTGATTTTCATTGCTAACTGAGAGGGCTAGAAATCACACCTCACTACCCATGAGACCAGGAGAGGGTAAAGCCTATTTTTTTTTTTTTATTTTCCACCTCCTTTGGTGGGAATTGAATCCCTGACCTTCGTAGGGCGACATCTTACCTCTAGACACCCTCCAGACACCCCCACCCCCAGGTATTTAGAGTAATATCAATTCTATTTAAACCAATATAAATTTAGTTTTGCTTAAATCATGTTTACTATATATTTACATATATGTGACCAAAGAGTGTCTATATTAAGAGAGATATACTGAAGTAATTCAATAACCATTTAACAGAAGATAACAATTGGAAGTCTGACTTGTTATGTGTATGTTGGTGTAACTAAGAAGACAGATCGATAATGTGTGAAATTAATAACTTTTAGGATCATCAGTTCATGCATTCTGCACTTTTAGAAAGAGACTAAGCAACTGATGATCAACTAAAGGTTGTATTGAATTCTTTAAAATGTTATTTAAGATCTCCACTTTTTCTGTAACTGTGAAAGCAACCTTCCAGCTCTTTGTTGAGCCATGGGGCGCACTTTCATCAATTTATTACTTATGCAGGCTGTTATGGTTTTGAAACTTAGACATTTTTGGTACAAGGTTGTTTATAGTGATTTATTGCTTGAATTATTTATTCTGATACTCTCATTTTTGTCAAGCGTTTAATTCCCCACAGTTGAGTCATATCAGTGCCTGAAGGATTCAAACTAACATGATGATAATTGTGTGCTAATTTGGTGAGACAGACATATTTACTTGTGGGCTCTCATAAATGAGGAGGACATTCCACAAGTGTGTCTCTTCAAAAAAATATAGAAAGAAAAATAAACATAAAAATGTTAATGGAGAGCATGTCTGAAAAAAAAAGTTGAGCTTAAGGGAGAAACTTAGACAAAGTGCCCAATTTTTGTGTTGCTGGTCTGCTGACTGATGAATAATGACAGAAGAAGACGATGATGCCATAATGTTTTAACTTGTTATATTAAATTTAATGTACATTTGTTTTTATTACTTTTATTAACAGTCAGCATTTTGTAAAATTCGTGAACCTCTTTTAAAAATGGTATTTTGTATCAGTAGCATTAAATTTTAGCAAGCAAAGTTTATTTATTAATTTTCTTTTTATTTATGCAGAAGGAAACAAAGGACAAGGAAAAGTTTGAAAAAAGAGTACTTGAGGTAAATTCTAGTTTTTCAGTAATAGTCATCTATGTTAATTTATGAGTACTGTTGTATTAATTAATTTATGTGTTCATATTTTTACAGAACACAAAACACATTTTTCTTTTTTTGAATTCATGCTTAAATTGTTGCGTGATCAGATTATGTCCTCTTTGTAAAATCTGCAACAGTTTTTAAATATATCAGTGTCTCGTACTCTAACTTTATTCATTCCAGAAGGCTGTACGAACTCTGAATTGCTCAAAGTCTGAATCAAATTTTCTCACTTATAAATAATCTTCTTCTTTACTTCCTCATTTATCTTTCAGCATTGAGGGGCTTATAAGTAATGGAAAGTAATTATCTGTTTCCAGACTGTCAACAATACGCACTTTGTTAAATGTAAGCGGTATATACACATACAGATAAACTACATAAATACTATATAAGAAATTGAAAATTGCATTTACTGTAGCATATTGGTGAATCCTGTCCTGTGTGACTGGTGGAGAGGAAGAGAAAGATTTCATTTGGAAGGGGAGTTCTCTTCAATGAGCAACCATGAACTGTTTTTTCTGGTGTTCTCTCTCTTTTACTTTTTAGTATTATTGTTTGAAGGTTTGTTTCACTTTCTCTCTCTTCTACTTTTTTAGCATTATTGTTTGAAGGTTTGTTTCACTTTCTCTCTCTTTTACTTTTTAGCATTATTGTTTGAAGGTTTGTTTCACTTTCTCTCTCTTTTACTTTTTAGCATTATTGTTTGAAGGTTTGTTTCACTTTCTCTCTCTTCTACTTTTTTAGCATTATTGTTTGAAGGTTTGTTTCACTTTCTCTCTCTTTTACTTTTTAGCATTATTGTTTGAAGGTTTGTTTCACTTTCTCTCTCTTTTACTTTTTAGCATTATTGTTTGAAGGTTTGTTTCACTTTCTCTCTCTTCTACTTTTTTAGCATTATTGTTTGAAGGTTTGTTTCACTTTCTCTCTCTTCTACTTTTTTTAGCATTATTGTTTGAAGGTTTGTTTCACTTTCTCTCTCTTCTACTTTTTTAGCATTATTGTTTGAAGGTTTGTTTCACTTTCTCTCTCTTCTACTTTTTTAGCATTATTGTTTGAAGGTTTGTTTCACTTTCTCTCTCTTTTACTTTTTAGCATTATTGTTTGAAGGTTTGTTTCACTTTCTCTCTCTTCTACTTTTTTAGCATTATTGTTTGAAGGTTTGTTTCACTTTCTCTCTCTTTTACTTTTTAGCATTATTGTTTGAAGGTTTGTTTCACTTTCTCTCTCTTCTACTTTTTTAGCATTATTGTTTGAAGGTTTGTTTCACTTTCTCTCTCTTCTACTTTTTTAGCATTATTGTTTGAAGGTTTGTTTCACTTTCTCTCTCTTTTACTTTTTAGCATTATTGTTTGAAGGTTTGTTTCACTTTCTCTCTCTTCTACTTTTTTAGCATTATTGTTTGAAGGTTTGTTTCACTTTCTCTCTCTTCTACTTTTTTAGCATTATTGTTTGAAGGTTTGTTTCACTTTCTCTCTCTTCTACTTTTTTAGCATTATTGTTTGAAGGTTTGTTTCACTTTCTCTCTCTTCTACTTTTTTAGCATTATTGTTTGAAGGTTTGTTTCACTTTCTCTCTCTTCTACTTTTTTAGCATTATTGTTTGAAGGTTTGTTTCACTTTCTCTCTCTTCTACTTTTTTAGCATTATTGTTTGAAGGTTTGTTTCACTTTCTCTCTCTTCTACTTTTTTAGCATTATTGTTTGAAGGTTTGTTTCACTTTCTCTCTCTTCTACTTTTTTAGCATTATTGTTTGAAGGTTTGTTTCACTTTCTCTCTCTTCTACTTTTTTAGCATTATTGTTTGAAGGTTTGTTTCACTTTCTCTCTCTTCTACTTTTTTAGCATTATTGTTTGAAGGTTTGTTTCACTTTCTCTCTCTTCTACTTTTTTAGCATTATTGTTTGAAGGTTTGTTTCACTTTCTCTCTCTTCTACTTTTTTAGCATTATTGTTTGAAGGTTTGTTTCACTTTCTCTCTCTTCTACTTTTTTAGCATTATTGTTTGAAGGTTTGTTTCACTTTCTCTCTCTTCTACTTTTTTAGCATTATTGTTTGAAGGTTTGTTTCACTTTCTCTCTCTTCTACTTTTTTAGCATTATTGTTTGAAGGTTTGTTTCACTTTCTCTCTCTTCTACTTTTTTAGCATTATTGTTTGAAGGTTTGTTTCACTTTCTCTCTCTTTTACTTTTTAGCATTATTGTTTGAAGGTTTGTTTCACTTTCTCTCTCTTTTACTTTTTAGCATTATTGTTTGAAGGTTTGTTTCACTTTCTCTCTCTTCTACTTTTTTAGCATTATTGTTTGAAGGTTTGTTTCACTTTCTCTCTCTTCTACTTTTTTAGCATTATTGTTTGAAGGTTTGTTTCACTTTCTCTCTCTTCTACTTTTTTAGCATTATTGTTTGAAGGTTTGTTTCACTTTCTCTCTCTTCTACTTTTTAGCATTATTGTTTGAAGGTTTGTTTCACTTTCTCTCTCTTCTACTTTTTTAGCATTATTGTTTGAAGGTTTGTTTCACTTTCTCTCTCTTTTACTTTTTAGCATTATTGTTTGAAGGTTTGTTTCACTTTCTCTCTCTTCTACTTTTTTAGCATTATTGTTTGAAGGTTTGTTTCACTTTCTCTCTCTTTTACTTTTTAGCATTATTGTTTGAAGGTTTGTTTCACTTTCTCTCTCTTCTACTTTTTTAGCATTATTGTTTGAAGGTTTGTTTCACTTTCTCTCTCTTCTACTTTTTTAGCATTATTGTTTGAAGGTTTGTTTCACTTTCTCTCTCTTTTACTTTTTAGCATTATTGTTTGAAGGTTTGTTTCACTTTCTCTCTCTTCTACTTTTTTAGCATTATTGTTTGAAGGTTTGTTTCACTTTCTCTCTCTTTTACTTTTTAGCATTATTGTTTGAAGGTTTGTTTCACTTTCTCTCTCTTCTACTTTTTTAGCATTATTGTTTGAAGGTTTGTTTCACTTTCTCTCTCTTTTACTTTTTAGCATTATTGTTTGAAGGTTTGTTTCACTTTCTCTCTCTTCTACTTTTTTAGCATTATTGTTTGAAGGTTTGTTTCACTTTCTCTCTCTTTTACTTTTTAGCATTATTGTTTGAAGGTTTGTTTCACTTTCTCTCTCTTTTACTTTTTAGCATTATTGTTTGAAGGTTTGTTTCACTTTCTCTCTCTTCTACTTTTTTAGTATTATTGTTTGAAGGTTTGTTTCACTTTCTCTCTCTTTTACTTTTTAGCATTATTGTTTGAAGGTTTGTTTCACTTTCTCTCTCTTCTACTTTTTTAGCATTATTGTTTGAAGGTTTGTTTCACTTTCTCTCTCTTCTACTTTTTTAGCATTATTGTTTGAAGGTTTGTTTCACTTTCTCTCTCTTCTACTTTTTTAGCATTATTGTTTGAAGGTTTGTTTCACTTTCTCTCTCTTTTACTTTTTAGCATTATTGTTTGAAGGTTTGTTTCACTTTCTCTCTCTTCTACTTTTTTAGTATTATTGTTTGAAGGTTTGTTTCACTTTCTCTCTCTTTTACTTTTTAGTATTATTGTTTGAAGGTTTGTTTCACTTTCTCTCTCTTTTACTTTTTAGTATTATTGTTTGAAGGTTTGTTTCACTTTCTCTCTCTTTTACTTTTTAGTATTATTGTTTGAAGGTTTGTTTCACTTTCTCTCTCTTTTACTTTTTAGCATTATTGTTTGAAGGTTTGTTTCACTTTCTCTCTCTTCTACTTTTTTAGTATTATTGTTTGAAGGTTTGTTTCACTTTCTCTCTCTTCTACTTTTTTAGCATTATTGTTTGAAGGTTTGTTTCACTTTCTCTCTCTTCTACTTTTTTAGCATTATTGTTTGAAGGTTTGTTTCACTTTCTCTCTCTTCTACTTTTTTAGCATTATTGTTTGAAGGTTTGTTTCACTTTCTCTCTCTTCTACTTTTTTAGCATTATTGTTTGAAGGTTTGTTTCACTTTCTCTCTCTTCTACTTTTTTAGCATTGTTTGAAGGTTTGTTTCACTTTCTCTCTCTTCTACTTTTTTAGCATTATTGTTTGAAGGTTTGTTTCACTTTCTCTCTCTTCTACTTTTTAGCATTATTGTTTGAAGGTTTGTTTCACTTTCTCTCTCTTCTACTTTTTTAGCATTATTGTTTGAAGGTTTGTTTCACTTTCTCTCTCTTCTACTTTTTTAGCATTATTGTTTGAAGGTTTGTTTCACTTTCTCTCTCTTCTACTTTTTTAGCATTATTGTTTGAAGGTTTGTTTCACTTTCTCTCTCTTCTACTTTTTTTAGCATTATTGTTTGAAGGTTTGTTTCACTTTCTCTCTCTTCTACTTTTTTAGCATTATTGTTTGAAGGTTTGTTTCACTTTCTCTCTCTTCTACTTTTTTAGCATTATTGTTTGAAGGTTTGTTTCACTTTCTCTCTCTTCTACTTTTTTAGCATTATTGTTTGAAGGTTTGTTTCACTTTCCCTCTCTTCTACTTTTTTAGCATTATTGTTTGAAGGTTTGTTTCACTTTCTCTCTCTTCTACTTTTTTAGCATTATTGCTTGAAGGTTTGTTTCACTTTCTCTCTCTTCTACTTTTTTAGCATTATTGCTTGAAGGTTTGTTTCACTTTCTCTCTCTTCTACTTTTTTAGCATTATTGTTTGAAGGTTTGTTTCACTTTCTCTCTCTTCTACTTTTTTAGCATTATTTTTTGAAGGTTTGTTTCACTTTCTCTCTCTTCCATCCATTGGTTGCCCATCCTCAACGACAGCGCAGCTAGCCAACCTGTCCGTTCTTTCATTTCCCCGTACTCCTGCATGTCCAGGGACATAGACAAAGGTGACGTACATATTTTGGACTTCTGCAATGACTCTACCCATTGCATGTGTACAGAGCCTGCCTCCACTTTTTTTTATCATGCTCATCAAATCACTCAGTATACACGGTATACATGAGCATACTGAGTGATTCGATGAGCATGATAAAAAAAAATTAGGCAAATAAAGTTCTCCGAAAACCATCGATTCGATGAGCATGATAAAAAAAAATAGGTAAAGAAAGTTCTCCGAAAACCATCATTGCAGCAAAAATGCTTGAAAAACTTTGTCATGTAATAATAAATTATGACAAATGCTTGATCACTGATTTCATACTGATTATTTCTGCATGAATTATCTGTTTGAATATTATATAAATGGACAAGTTGATATGTATGGTTGTTTATTTTATTTATTTATTTAAATATTTTTTAAACTGTATTTTTGTGTGATCCTGTTTCATCATGTTATCATGATACAATATTGATTGTCTTTCCCTTTAAAAATCTGTTTCTATGGGACATGAAAGTGAATGTTTGTGCTGAAATATTCAAGGAAAACTTTATCTGTGAACAATAAATGCTTTTTCGATCATTCTTCTTCTTTACTTCCTCATCTACCTTTCAACATTGAGAGGAAATATAGTTTGCAGTCTTTTGCTCCACTGTTGGCTTCTCCTATTGTTATGTTTCCTAGTGTTTAGAATATTTTATTAATTCATCTTTTTTCTTGACCCATCTTTTTCTTGGATCGGTATTCTCATAGCATTTAATAAAAGCTTGAGTTGTCTTTTGATCTTTCTTTCTGATCATGTGGCCAACCCGTTTAATATGCTCCTTCTTTACGTATTCATTGGCTGGATAAACAAAGAGACAACAGATAAAATGGTTTTGATATTTATTGTCAGGTAATAATCTAATGTAAACCTCTTAAAACAAGATGGGCAGACATCTTCTGTGCCAGTCTTTTGAAAAGTGCAGATCTTCTTAAAGAAATCTGAAACTTCTCTTGTCCATTTTACTTATGCCCATTTTCTTAGGCCATTTTCCTGATATTTTTACCTGCAAATGATTTTCTTTTCTTTTCTTATTTACCCAATGATTAGTCCTTATCTCCATGTTACCGGCTTGCTGTAGGAGCTACTGAGTTAAGTGCTCTGTGCACACTGTGAGCTGTGCATTTCCTCCGCTTTGATCGTGTTTTGATATTCCGATTGCTTACGATGAATGATCATATCGTATGACGGGGAACAGATGGCCTGTGTTTACTTTCTGTGTGGTTTTGCCTTATGTCTTTTGGCGTGTGCTGACACTATTATGATGGGGACTGTAGCTACCTTTCTTTGTTGGGATGATGAGATATTAATTTGAATGATTCCACTGGCATGGGTGGTTGAGCAATTATGGATTTTAATTTGTTTGCAGTGATACCGGAGCCTTCCATAACCATAACCATAGTCCTTATCATTGTTCACCATTAGAAAGACAATGGATTTGGTTTCATTGCATGTATTGTGTAGCAAACTGTTATAACTGAACCTTTATTGATATTTAATTGAACCTATATTGATTTAGAATTTTGATCAGCCATTTAGGTCATTGATCCTAATGCAAGCAGTCAGTTGTGAGTTGCTTGCCACTTTTAGTTCAGGTGTTGATATAGGTCTTTTATTGGCATGCTTTAACAAATAATTGCAGAATATAAAAGCAATACCTACACATGTGAAAGCTGGAAAACAATAAAAGAGATAGAAAGAAAACTAAACACTTTTGAAGACAAATGCCTAAAAATAGTACTCTGTGTACAATGGAATGAATCCAAAATTAATATAGAGATAGAGAAATGGCCATGCAACCAATGGTCTCATCTAGAATTAGGAAGAGAAGATGGAGATATGTCGGACATGTGCTGAGAAGACCCAACAAGAGAATTTCTAAACAGGCTCTTTTACGGGAAACATCTGAATACAGAAAAAGAGGAAGACCTAGAGAGATATGAAAAAAGAACACTTATAAGAGAAGCAAAGTTGGCAGGCTCATTAGATATTGAATATCTTGCCCAGAATAGAAATGGGTGGCAAAAACACTGCAAGTCCTATGCAATGTCAAATGATGGGGGAAGGATCAAGATCAAGATAAAAGCATTTAACACTTTTAATTAACATTTGACACTTGTTTTGAAATCATTGAAAGCATAATTGATCCATGATAACTTGTCCTGTAATCATCATAATTTATTAATTTACCTGCATCTGTTAATTGTCACAATTTTCAATATCACTTTTTGGTAGGAGTTGCTGAAAATGTACAACGACTCAGACTTCTTCTACTACAGCGATGACTTTGATCTAACAAACAGCTTGCAGCGGCAGAACAGCCCCAGCTACGATAAGTCAAAGCCATTATGGAAGAGAGCTGATGATCGTTTTTTCTGGAACAAGCATATGCTACTGGAACTTATGGAGGCTGATGTGAGTGTAGTCATGTATCCTAGTATTGTCATCTCATATCACTGTTGTGTTGTTGACAATCAGTTCCTTTTGCAAACGTCCCTTTTTCCCATCACTTCTATACTTCACATGACCTTTGTTTTCTCAACCATTTTGTCATCCTGTTGAAAATCTTTCCATATGTTCTCTTCCTCTTGAACTTTATTTTGTTACTCTGTTTTCTGCTGCTTAAGTTATGTGCTCATTGAATTTTGCTGAACACCTTTCTTTTTATCTTATTTTTTTAAATGTTGTCTTGTAATATATTTTCATTTGATTTCTTAGATGTCTAATCAGAATATTCTGTTTGGAAATCACTTCTTGTAACTTTTAATTATTAATTTTTTTGGGTTTAGTTTGCCTGTTATCATTGATATACATCCACAAAGAAATGTTAGTATTGTAGTCCATTCCAAGATGCTCTCACATTTTGAAGTCCATCTGATGTTTTGTTATTGTCATGAGCTTCACTGACTCAGTGCAGTAGGAGTTGATTTTTTTTTAAAACACAATAATTTTTTTTTTACTAATTCACACATGTAAGGGTAAGCTGGATGCATTTGAAAACAAACTTCTGAGGAAAATATTTTGTATACCATGGAATGAGTTCAAGACTAGTGCTGAAATAAGAGAAAATATTTTGTATACCATGGAATGAGTTCAAGACTAGTGCTGAAATAAGAGAAAATATTTTGTATACCATGGAATGAGTTCAAGACTAGTGCTGAAATAAGAGAAAATATTTTGTATACCATGGAATGAGTTCAAGACTAGTGCTGAAATAAGAGAAAATATTTTGTATACCATGGAATGAGTTCAAGACTAGTGCAGAAATAAGAGAAAATATTTTGTATACCATGGAATGAGTTCAAGACTAGTGCTGAAATAAGAGAAAATATTTTGTATACCATGGAATGAGTTCAAGACTAGTGCTGAAATAAGAGAAAATATTTTGTATACCATGGAATGAGTTCAAGACTAGTGCAGAAATAAGAGAAAATATTTTGTATACCATGGAATGAGTTCAAGACTAGTGCTGAAATAAGAGAAAATATTTTGTATACCATGGAATGAGTTCAAGACTAGTGCTGAAATAAGAGAAAATATTTTGTGTACCATGGAATGAGTTCAAGACTAGTGCTGAAATAAGAGAAAATATTTTGAATACCATGGAATGAGTTCAAGACTAGTGCAGAAATAAGAGAAAATATTTTGTATACCATGGAATGAGTTCAAGACTAGTGCTGAAATAAGAGAAAATATTTTGTATACCATGGAATGAGTTCAAGACTAGTGCTGAAATAAGAGAAAATACTTTGTATACCATGGAATGAGTTCAAGACTAGTGCTGAAATAAGAGAAAATACTTTGTATACCATGGAATGAGTTCAATACTAGTGCTGAAATAAGAGAAATGACCAAGCATCCAAAAATATCAACTATAATCAAGAGAAGGAAGTGGTCATATGTTGGTCATGTTATGAGAAGGGACAACAAAAGAATCTCAAAGCAGGCCCTCAAATGTGAACCAGAGGGTAAAATAAAAAGAGGATGAGATACAATAAAAAGAACATTAAAGTGAGAGGCAACAACAGCAGGCATCAGCTTGATTGCTGAGATTGAGCAACTTACCCAAAACAGAATCATGTGGTGAGATGCAATGTGGGTCCTGTGCAAGGTCTGACACTTGATAGCAAAGATCATCAGACACAAAGAGTCTAGATTTTTTGCCCAATGTGCTGCCTTTGGCTCAAAAGAACAATAGATAGACAAATAAACATGTAAGGGTCATTTGCATTTCTGTTAGATATACTTTTGTGATGCCCCTAGGTTAGGTTTTTTTTTAGATGAAACCTTGGTTGAGGTCTCAGTAATGATTAATTGTCTTTGTGTTTTAGATGAAACCTTGGTTGAGGTCTCAGTAATGATTAATTGTCTTTGTGTTTTAGATGAAACCTTGGTTGAGGTCTCAGTAATGATTAATTGTCTTTGTGTTTTAGATGAAACCTTGGTTGAGGTCTCAGTAATGATTAATTGTCTTTGTGTTTTAGATGCTGAAATGATTTTATCTTTATATTTTTTTAAAGTTAAAGTGTAGTAAGGACTAAAGAACACAATAAGTATGTTTTATGTAAGAGTCCAAGACAAAATGCAGGCTTGTTACTAACATTAGAAGGAAGCAGTTACCATTCTTTTGACATATGAGAAGTATTTTGACAACTGGAAAAATCGAGGAAGAAGAGATAGAGGAAAACAGTAAAAAAAGTAAAGTACCCCCATCACGCCAAATGGCGTATAGGGAATATGATGTTAGTGACCATATTTTTTTACAGACCTTCGGCACATGCTTTTTAGGGTAATGTTGTCAGTATTACGCCCGTGCCGCTTTACTTTCCCAGAAAAAATTCCGGTACCCATTAAAGCTGGGTGAACCCGGAAGCCGTCGGTTGGGATTGAACCCTACCTCTTGTCCTTGTAGTCCAGTTCACTAACCACTGAGCTATCACGGCTCCCTTAGAGGAAAACAGAGACCAGATTAAAGATACCAAGGTAACTTCCCATTATAGAAAATCAACAGCTGAAAAGAAAAACAACTGTAGAAACAAAAATTGTGGAAATACATAGTCACCTATGCTAGCAGACATGGTACGTGAGAAAAAGAATAAGTCTATTTCGATGACTGATGGACATTTTGTCTCTGATATTTTTAAGTGATAATTTTTTTATTCTATACTGCATTCATTCATTATGTCAGAAACCTAAATGAACTCCTTGAACAATATAAATCTTTTAATTCTTGCATCAGGATTCCTTGGGAGAACACTGGATGATGCCAGTCATTCAAGGCTATGTCCAAATGGAGACATGCCTAATGGATTTTGATGAAGAGAAAAGCCCATCAGATCTGTCCTCATCAGTTGATTATGCTTGCCAGAAGTTGGAACCCCTGGGTTATAAAATCAGCATCATCTCACGCAGAAGCAGACACAGGGCAGGTCAGTCTTTACAGAAACACTAAATTGAAAGACAAATTTTTCCATTTATTTGAATAAGCCTTGGTAAGTTAGGTGCTACTTCAATTAGACTTATGCTATCAGAGATTTTAGTCACTGTAAATAGTCAAGTATAGTGAGCAACAACAGGTGTACCTCAATGCAACAAAAACTAACATTTTTACTACATATGTAACAGATGATATCACTAGGAAAAAATTTGAAAGAGCAAACAGTTTTGAAAAGCTTGGTTCCTTGCCAAAAATTACAGTGGCTAAGAAGAGATGAAAAGAAGACAGAACACAGTTATAAATAAAACAATATAACTGCACAAAATTAAATAATTGATACAAGAACAAAAATAGGTCTCTAAAAGCCTGTAATCAGCTCCCTCAATGAGATAGAGTTGCTTGCACAGAACAGAGACAAATGGCGAGATTTGATAAAATATCTTTAGAAGGATTGAAAACTGCTAAAATAACAAATTTAAATAAGAGAAAGAGTATCTGGGTTTATGCCCTATGGGTTAGCTACGGCTCGAAAGTTCAGTAGATTGATAGATAGAAAAGCCCGTATTCTCCCGATAACAATATATAACTGTGAAATGTGGACATCTAGCAGATCCACAGAAATAGCCAATAATGTTTCTGAATTCAGGTGTTACAGAATATTATTTAGCAAACCTGAGAAAAAAAATCAAATATACCCATTTTATAACAATGTAATATTCTAGAGAACTTTTTAAGCAGAGTATAAAAAAATAGTATAAAATGTTGTTGACACTTAAAGTGACATGATGTTCTGAAGAAATCATTATGGATGACTCTGTGCCAGGTAGACAGAGAGAGAAAACTCCCCAAGAAATAGATGCAAAATGCTACAGACAAACTAGGCATGAATGCAGCAGATGTTGGGTACCTTGTATATGGCAGAAAAATCTTCAGCGTAGATTTGTTGGAGCCAGATTTCAGCAAGGACAGCTAGATGATGATGATAAATAGTTGTGATTAAAATTAGACTCCATGTTTAACCAAAGTACTAAATATGCATTTGTCAGAGTTCATCTCATTAGAACATTGTTAGATCATACATTTTGACAGAAATGGGTTAACTTTTTACACTTGGACAGATCAAGATTAATTGACAATCAATGTCAGCGTGGTATTATAATTACTATCATTTTCTATAAAATAATTTATGGACCGCTAAGTAAAAAGACAATGAATAAAAGACATTAAAGTGAAACAGTTAGTAGACATTCATGTGAAAAATTATGTTTGCTACAATTTTATACTTTAGAAGTTTATTTAACAATCGAATGCAAAGACAAATAATAACTCTAAATTTATGCATTAAATTTAGTAAACAATCAAATAAAAGGATAATTTATTAATATAAGTTTATTCATTAAGATCTATTGAGATCAATTATGAAAAAACTAAAGTCATGAAAAGCTTAATTCCAACAGATGACAGAATATACATTGAAAACAAAACAGTGGAAGAGATTGGTCATTTTATCTATCTTTGAAGTCACATTGATCGGAAAGGGAATACAAGTAAAGAAATTAGAATCAGAATAGCTAAAGCTGCAATGTCCTTCAAAAGCCTTAAGAAGATGGGGAAATCAAAACTCATCAGCACAAACACAAAATTTAGCCTATTCAAATCAAACATACTATCAAGCCTAACATATGCATGCGAGAGCTGGAAAACAACAAGAGACACAGAGACAAATTTGAACGCATTTGAAAATAAATGTCTAAGGAATATACTTGGTATAGCATGGAACGAATTCAAAACAAATGAGGAAATTAGAGAAATTGCCAATCAACCACTAATATTATCAATAATCAAGAAAAGACAATGGTCATATGTTGAACATGTGATGAGAACAGGTAATAACCGAATAGCAAAGCAAGCCCTCATGTGGGAAACAACAGGTAGGAGGAAAAGAGGCTGACCCAGAGAGACACTGAGAAGAACATTAATCAGAGAGGCAAAGGCAGCAGGAATCTGTTCCTTCAATGAGATCAAGTTGCTTGCACAGAACAGAGACAAATGGTGAGATTTGATAAAAGATCTTTGCAAGGATTGAGACTGCTAGAAAGAAAATTTAGAAAAAGAGAAAGAGTATCTGGATCTATGCACTGTGGGCCGGACACTGCTTGAAAGGTCAGTAGATATATAGATTAAGATCTGTGGTCAATGAAGGGAAACAAGTAACTCATTACAATAAATATTTTTAAATAACATGAGCCGGCTACATTTAAGCAGATGAGGTTAGCACAGACCTGTACATATCACTATTGTCTACACAACATAGGATGAGTTAACCGAGTAATATGGGGCATGAAAATATTTTCTTTTACATTAAAAAAGTAAGTAAAGTGCCTCTGTCACGCCAAGTGGCGTATAGGGAATATGGTGTTAGTGACCATAAATTTTACAGACCTTCGGCACATGATTTTTGGGGTAATGTGGTCGGTATTACGCCCGTGCCGCTTCACTTTCCCAGAAAAAAAATCCGGTGCCCATTAAAGGCTGGGTGAACCCGGAAGCCGTCTTTTGGGCCTTGTCCGTTGTAGTCCAGTTCACTAACCACTGAGCTACCGCGGCTCCCTTTCTTTTACATTGCTTCTGTCTTATTTCAGGAACAAGATCAAGAGCAAGGGGAATTAATTCATCTGGAGCATGTGCAAATTATGTTGAAACTGAACAGGTATTGTATAAAATAAAAACTAAAATCATAATTTTTTTAAACATTTCTTATGAGAGTGATATTAACAATTTGTAATATAAAATAAGATATATGGAGTTGTTATATGGAGTTGTTATATGGAGTTGTTTCTGTTATATAAATATCTTTCTTCTTCTACCTTTCAGCTCCCTGTGGAGCATAGATTAACACTTTCCAAGTCGCTCTGTTTCTTGCCATTCTTTTAAGATCATTCCATGTCTTCCCCATCATCCTCATCTCTGCTTCTGTCTTCTCCAAGAATTCTTTGGTCCTCCTCTTTGTCTTTTCCCCTGGGGGTTCCAAAAAGGGCCTTTTGTGTAATACTCTCAGTTGGCTTCCGCAGTGTGTGTCCTATCCAGCACCATCGTCTTCGATGCATCTCTTTATCCACTGGTATTTGACTGGTACATTTCCATAATCCTATGTTAGTGATTTTGTCCTGCCATTTCCATCCTTTTATTCTGCGTAAGCATCCATTAATGAAAGTCTGTATCTTCATGATTGTCAATTTTGTTGTTCTCCATGTTTCACAGCCATATATTTCTTTGGCTTTTTTTATACACTTGCTTATTTCTGTGTTTTAGACTCATATAAATGTTTTTTTTTTAAATTAAAAAATTATCCTTTTTAAAGTCAAACACTTGCAGGTTTGGCAGGTGGCCAAATATTTTAGATTCATATAATAATTAAAAGAAATACGTGATATTTTTTTTTTCGTACGCCAGCTGTGACCTCAGACGAAGTCCCTAGAGACTAGGAACTGAATTTTGCATGTTAATCCATTTTTCCCTATTTCTAAGCTGTAATAAATCCCTATTCAAATGCCCCTATTCAAATGCCGAAACGTCGTTCTGATTCGTGGTATCCACTTGTTACGTGAAGTTTTAACCATACCATTTTTTTCTATATATATTTGTTCATTTCTCCTCACAATTAGCTTCACTGCAGCTTCACATTTTGATGCATTTCTTTGTCTTAACCCTACTAATAAACAACTCTATTTGAAACAGTCTTGCTGGAAAGTTATTGATACAACACCTAAAGGCCTCCACTGTTTGTCTCAATTATGCAGGAGTGTCTGGATGTTTTGTTCACACAGGTCTGGAAACAAAAAAATGTCTCATGCTCCAAAGAACACTCTGCTCAAAGGTACAATAATTATGGCAGGGTTCACCCCCCATCACCAAATTCCTGGAGGAATGAATGAGTGGTCCAGAGGTAAGATGTTGATCTCAGGACAATAAGGTCTCATGTTCAAATTCTATCACAGGCAATGGAGATTTTTATTTTTGAATCTGTGGTTTCTTTGTGGCTTTACCCACCTCCTGTTACCTGAGTACTAAGATCTGATATATAGCCGTCTGTGATAACGGTGAAAAACAGGAGGTGCACAGAATTAAAGAACACTTGGCAGTTGTTTACATTTGCCCGATGACTATAGACCTCTTCGTTTGCAGTTAACTTGGCAGTTAAAAGCTGAAAAAAGAATGAATTCAAAATGATTGTTACTCATTCAAAACTTGTTAGGCAATAAGAACACTCTATCCCCATCTTTTCCATTGTGGAGTTTGCTGTCACTACATGGAGTCTCTTCGGCAGTTCACACTCACTCAAATGGCTGGTTGGAGTGTGTATGATCAGTGTATACAGCAATGATCAGTGTATACATCCTGTGTTGGCTTTGGAGAGAGTACCAGAGCAGATGTCCCATACTGCAGTGACACTACCTTGTGAAACCAAGTGAAACCTTCAAATTCTTGCAGATTATGTCAGTGATGACCCAGACATACAAAGCTATATGTTTTGGTAAAGAGATTGTTTTGTCGTGAACTTCTGTGACATTGTATTCTTTGCCATTGTATCAGGTTAACAGTTTAAGAGCTCCTGCTTCAATGGCTGCTGGTTCAGGATGATAAGATAATATAAAGTAAATTCTGTGACACTGTTGTGGGTTTCAGTCACAAGAAAACAGTATATTTTACTTCCTCTATCTCACGTTCTGAGCAGTATAGTTCTGATTCCCTCACAACCACCGGAAGTAAACATATAGTAATTAACAGGTGTATAGATGTATTACTGATAACAATATAAAATATAATACCTAACTTTCATAAGTAGCACATCTACAACGTTATTTTATCGGATGTATTATGTCAGATCCGAACAACGAGGATGGCTCATTTGTCATGGCAGTTTTGCTAATTTATGATAGCATAGGGTGACAGCAAAGTAATGCATAAAAATGTGAGGCTACAGTAAAGCTGAATGTGAAGGAAGTTTGTTCCTTTATGATAGCATTAGCATGGGGTGACAGCAAAGTAATGCATAAAAATGTGAGACTACAGTAAAGCTGAATGTCAAGGACGTTTGTTCCTTTATGATAGCATGGGGTGACAGCAAAGTAATGCATAAAAATGTGAGACTACAGTAAAGCTGAATGTCAAGGACGTTTGTTCCTTTATGATAGCATGGGGTGACAGCAAAGTAATGCATAAAAATGTGAGACTACAGTAAAGCTGAATGTCAAGGAAGTTTGTTCCTTTATGATCTTTTCCTATTTATTCTAAGAGAAACAATGTTGACTTTGTTTTCAGATTATTGAGTTTACTCCTCATCTAGTCTCCTTTGTTCAAGTTCGAGGATCTGTTCCAGTGTTTTGGAGTCAGTCAGGATTCAAGTACCGCCCACCACCTCGACTTGATAAAGGTAGGTCTGTTATCCTTTCAGCTCATCATTCAAGACATCCTTGTCACCTCTTAATGTCTTCTAATCTTTTCTATTCACTGCCAATCTTATATCTAACAATTTTCTCTGCATGTTTCTCTGTTGGTCTCAGTTTTTCATTCATTAATGCAGTAATTTATCACAAATCTGTTAATAATAATTGCGTTGTAACAGAACTTATTTCTGTTTTATCAAGAATTAGAACCCAGCCCCATAGCTACCATGATTTTGTCTAAAGGTGAGGTGAAAGTTATTTTTGATTTTGTCAAGTGGTGTAGAGATTATTATCCTAGTTTGTGTCAAAGTTTATAGTTCGAATCATGTAGATATCACAGGAGGTTCAATGCAAGTTTACATAACTGAACTGGTAATGTGTAATAGACTGCATGCACAGTTTGACAGTTATTTTTCCTCACGATCAGCAGTAAGATGCAAAAATCATTATCAAGTGCCATGCCAATGGGTGTATATGGTTATGTCCCTAAATGTAATCTTATCCAACATCATAACTGTAAATTCTTGTACATGTTTTCTCCCTCATTTTCCATTTCACAATATCAAAATATATTAGTTTATCAAAGTGTGATGTTAAATTCCATTATAAAAGAGCAGATATCCAAGAAGACTGAACTGGTGCCTGAAAATAGATTCTTAATTTGAGTCAAAGGTTGTTTTTTTTCATGAGTAAAATAAAAAAATTAGCCATATGTACAATTTCACCACAGTGTATTTCAAGAGGAGTCTAAAACTGTAATTAATGGAAAATGTACAAATAACAGAGCATAAAGAACAAACAACAGTTATACCCAAACCCTGTTTAAAGGCTGAATATCATTACCATAATCATCAAGTATACTGCATGCTGGCATAGATGATCATGTCTCTCACCAATTTTCTATCTTAACACCTCTTTATTATTTCTGTTGTTAACTTCCTACTAAACCATTCTCTAATTGTTTTATATCTTTTCTCTTTGTTGCAATCCCTCAATTTATCCAAGTACCACAATACATTTGCGCTCTATTCTTTTCTTAGTGTTTGCCACAAATGATGATTATTTCCTGCTGGCAATATCTTTAGGGTTTTCTTTTGTTTTGGCCTCTTTTAAAATGTCCTCATTACATTTTTTTTTCTAAACTGTCTGGAATATTCACAATATTTTTCTGTTAAATCATATTTCTGTGCCTTCAGTGATTTTCTTGATTGATGTCAGATTGTTCAAGATTCACTTCTATATATTGAGACTGACTCTACATAACACTGAATAAACTCCTTTGCCAAAAAAGTGTGGCCTAATATCTTTAATTTTTTGGTATGCAGATACCTTACCTGAAATTTTCTGCACCTCATCTCTGTTGGAATTACACCAGCAAAAGTTACCATCTATCTGTCTATTGTCCTTTCGAGCCGAAGACGGCACATAGGGCAGAACCACAATCTCAAAAACAGAAACCTTGCATGCCAAAATGGCACATATTGCAGAGATCACTGCTTCTAAAATCTTTAGCTCTGTTTCCATAACAAAAATTTTTACAATGACAGCTTGTCAAGCCATCAATCAACCTCCTTAGGTTGCCTCTTACGACATGCTTGGAAGGTCACAGTATTTGTGATGACACACGATAATTAAAAAACTTTACAACAGTGGTTTTCCCATTGTCTTCCACTTGCATTTATGATTGTCTCTACTAGCCATTAACAAAAAAGTCTCACCCATAAGGTTATTTTATTTTAGGATGCCCTTCTTTACCCTTTTGGTCCTTTAAAGCCAGCTTACAAGGCAGTAGGGAGCCACAGATTGTTCTGTCTACTGCATACAGCAGCAGGTAAATTATCTGACCCGATGCTAAAGCTGTATGGAAAAATGCAAACCACACTATTTAGTTAGAGCCATCACTATCAATATGCTTTCTAACGTTTCACAACCATTTAGTGGAAATTTATAATCTTCTTATTTATCTGTTTTCTTTTTGAGCTGAAGTTGGCACATAGGGCAGAAATTCTAGATTCCTCATGTTTCATGATTTTTACTATTTAGTGTCAGACTTTGTACAGTACCCACGTTGTACCCTCATCATACATCCCTGTTCTGGTCACGCCTCTCAACCTCACCAGGGGAGCTGATGCTGCTGTTGTTACCTCTCACCTCAGTGTTCTTCTTAGTATTTCTCTAAGTTAAACTTTTTTTCCTTTTGCTTTCAGTTTCTCATATCTCTCTCTCTCTCTCTCTCTCTCTGCGATCAAGACTCAATCAGAGTAGGATTCCAGACTCACTCATGAAGTCAGCTGTCTGTTTAAGTGATTCGATTGCCCCATATAGTTTCTCTTCCAGGGAGGTGGGTGTGGGTCACATGGCTTTTCTCTGGTCTGTGTAATGGGAGCAATCCTGTAGAACATGTTTTGCAGTCATATTGTCCAGTGTACAGTGGCATAGGCTGGTTGTACCTATTTTGAATTTGGTGAACATGTGATTTCTCATTCTATTGTGGCCAGTGCATAGGTGAAGTATGATGACTTGAACCCTCCTTGATGGTATCCGTCCCTCTCATTATGCTTTGGGTGTTCTCATTTCCATTTTTCATGGTATTGTCTCATATGATGGCTTTCATTGGTCTCTTGTCATCTCTGCTAATCATATGTCTAATATATGCAGCAAAAATATGTTATGTTCATAGTTACTTTGTGACATTCAAAATTTCTTGTGCCTTATCCAGTATATGATTTAGATAACATTTGTACATTAGCATTAATAGTGAATGATGGAAATGTACAGTGACCAAAACAGTTTATATTTTGTAAATTAAAATTAGCTTCACTATTTTGATGTATGTGGAACCAATACAGCAACTGTGCCATGCAACTTACAGGAGGAGTGAGTACTATTGATGGGTATTTTATAGTTTTTATAGTTGGGGAGTATTTTATAGTGATGCGAGCCGAAGACGGCACATTCTCAAAATATGCGTGCCATGATAAGAGATTACAAAATCTATGGTTCTATCAATGACATAAGCCATCGTGATAATTACAGAATTGATAATGTGATGAAAAAATGTATCAGGTGTGTTTGCAATTTAATTTAATAAAATTAAAGTGTAATAAAGAAGGTAGTAAATATTGTTGAGAGATAATGACCATAAAGAATATAGATAAAAATGAATGAAGCTGAAGAACAGACTCAAAGGTGAAGATTCTTTCAGGGTATATTTTAAAGGGAGCTAACAGAAATCTTTTGGACTATTTGTTTACTTTTGTTCAAGAGTTACTCTGATTTAAAATAACTATCAGTCTTGTACTTTTATGGTAAGACCTATTTCATTTTATCACTGCCTTTGTCTTTATTCAATTCCTTTTGTTACAAAGTGTATCTTGCAAATTCTATTTAACTTACTGTTTATACATTTCCTAATTTTTTTTTACTCTTATCTCAGCCAGCATATTTGCTCTATTATTTACTTACATTTTTCTCTCCATTTTTTTTTTTTTTTTTAATTTTTTCAATTCCCGACAATTAAATCAGCCAATCACATAAACCTACTTTATGAGAACAATAGCCAGTTATATGATTGTTCAAACTTGTATAAGTTCTGCCATTTTTTCTTTGTTTTGTTTTATTGTTACTTTTGTGGGTTTGTTCAATCTTAATGGATTGTTTCCAAAATATTTTAGCTCTCTTCCCCATGTCTTCTAATTCAACTTTTGGACAATTTGTCTTTATTTTTCTTTATTAGTACTAATTTATAAAATGTTACATCTGAAAAACCCAAACTTACATGGGTAAGTTAATCCTCTTAGGGAAGTAAATTAAACAGTTATTGTGCCAATGACAAATGCTACACAGGCTGGGATGATAGGTCACTAATATAGTTTAAAAGAAAACATTGACATTGCTTTAAATATAATTTGAAGTCATTATGTACTTTGTAATATGAAAACTTTAGAGCAACATAGAAAGAGCTCTGGTGTTTTTTTACATGAAATTTGCTAGGGATATATAATGACGACTGTAGTGAGTAAAGAAGCTGCTAAACAGTTTCATGAGCTGAGTGGAGTAGAGTGGAGATAGAGAGAGAGATGAAGAGACAAATAGAGAGAGAGAGAGAGAGAGAGAGAGAGAGAGAGAGAGAGAGAGTTGTATAAAAGATATAATGTATCCAGCAAAGATGACCAGTGGCTTGCTTTATATGAGAGGAAGAGTTGTTTGCCCATTTCAAGTTTGCTATTTTTGTTTCCTGGAAGATTGGAAGGAAAATTGATCATGTACTTCAGACCTCTACATTTATGATTACGCTCTTGGAACTTAAATGTGGTTGTATATTTTGGGCTAAAGTGTGGTGCTCTCTTTCTTCAGCAACAAGTTTTATGATCTATGTGTTGGTTAATGGTCACTTTGTTTATTGTTTCAGCTGCTATACTCCTTTCCTAATGATTACTTCTGTTTTTATTGTTTGTTTCATCAAAAGTTGTTTTCTTTGTAATGACTTTTATATTCTTCTTGTTCTTTCTTTAAACTCCTCTGGAGCAAGGTTCTTTTTTAAAGATCATTTCCTGTCTTTCCCATTCTCTTCACCTCTACTTCAACCTGTCTTCTCAAAATATATTCTGTTCTTTTCCTTTGTCTCCTTGCCTGGGGTTTTTAAAAAAAGCTTATTTTTTATATTATTTATTTTTTTGTCCGTCAGCTTTTACCTTTGACGAAGTACCTAGGAACTGAATTTTGCATGTTAATCCATTTTTCCCTGGCAGCCATGTGCACAGGCAGATAACACCGACTTCAGAGGTACTCTTATTTTTTTCCGTTGATGAGTAATTGACGTTTCATGCCAGGCCTTGCTGCTGAGACCAGGGGTGGTTGCCGCAGAGAGAAATCATAAATAAAAATCCCAACCGGTTGAGCCGGGATTTGAACCCACACCCTCTCTATCTCGAGGCCGGTGTCTTGCCTCGAGATATTGTTTGTTTAAACCCCAAACTAATAGAGCGAGTGGCGGTCAAAATGTTTTGCACTTTTTGTATCATGGTGTCAAGGCACGTACCTGAAAATTGGTGTTAACTTTAAACCTTCTCTATGTATTTATCTATGGAACTGAATCATGAACAGAGGACTAACAAATGAAAAGACAATTAGAGGTCACAGAGATGGGATTTCTCAGAAGAATGTTGAGAGGTTCCTGGACAGCTTAAAAGACCAACGAGGAAATTTTCAGAGGCCAACACAAAAAGGGAGCTCCTAAGAATCATTAGAAAGAAACAATCAACATTTTATGGGCACATCATGAGAAAAGGAAAGTTGGAATACTTGGTTAAAATTGAAAAAATATGGGAAAAGAGAGATCGCGGATGACAAAGTGACAAGATACTGGATATCTTGGTGTCATATGATGTGATGGCACAGAAAACAGTCAACAACAGGACTTTCATAAATAATGGCGAGGCTGACAGGCACTCTATTGCCTTTAAATGAAAATGTTTATTTCTTAGAAATTAAAACAGTGATTTCTTTATTCGTGTGAAAATATTCTTATGTGATATAGAGATTTCAAAAGGATATAATCGTGCCCTGTGGAGTTCAAGTGTTACTGTATATACCGTTCGTAGTGTTTCTACTTCATGACCACATGTAAATGAGCCCAATACGGAAATTGAATTATATATGAAAATTATATCAGCACATTGTGGCATCCCTGGAAATGAGAAAACAAATGAACTCGCAAAAGCAGGTGGAAGCCTTCAACAGGCCAACCAATCCCAGAGTCTCAAGGAAATAAAAACAATCCTGATGCAAGCTTGGAAAACAGAATGGAGGGATTTGCATGGTGAATATAAGCCAGAACATGACAGCCTAAACAAACTTAGTAGATATGAGCAGACCAAGATATTCAGACTCATAACTGGTCATTGTGGCCTCAGAGCACATCTACACAAGATAGGACTCAGTGAATTTTCAACATGTAACTGTGGAGCAGCCAAACAAATTCCAAAGCTTGCACTACAGGACTGCAGCACTCTAAACACCCCAAGAACACAAATATGGTCCACAGAAACAACCCTACATGATAAGCTATGGGGAACTGGTGATGACCTCATACGTACCATCTTGTTTGTGACCCAGACCGGTATAAATGCATAGCAATAGCTGATCGCTGAAGAGGAAATGTAAACAACAGAATTTATATGATGCACTGTGGATAGAGAATTGTAGAAGGATATGATCGCCTATGCCTACCTGTATGGTACATGATGTATTTATTTCTCAAGGTGATGTTTTTGTTTTTCTTCAATTGCCTTTTGATCCCCTGATTGTAGAATTCCTCTGTCTGGACCAGAGTCTTCAGCTATCAGATCCTGGTCTTTTAAAAAAGATAGTCTATGGTGTGAATTCTTCAGGTTATAATGACTGCTTAATTCTATACATTCCCTAGAATTCTTGTAATAAAAATGTCTGTGTTGTAATGGTAAAACCAACTCTTATTACAAGTTGGAGATACATATTCCAACCGGTTCACATATCCATACCAGACATTGATGTCAAGGTGGATGTGGGTTTGTATATCCATATCAGTGATTGATGTCAAGGTGGATGTGGGTTTGTATATCCATATCAGTGATTGATGTCAAGGTGGATGTTGGTTTGTATATCCATATCAGAGTTTGATGTCAAGGTGGATGTTGGTTTGTATATCCATATCTGAGATTGATGTCAAGGTGGATGTTGGTTTGTATATCCATATCAGAGTTTGATGTCAAGGTGGATGTGGGTTTGTATATCCATATCAGAGTTTGATGTCAAGGTGGATGTTGGTTTGTATATCCATATCAGTGATTGATGTCAAGGTGGATGCATGTGGATGCAGGCTGGCATATCCATATCAGAAATTGATGTCAAGGTGGATGCAGAATTGCATATCCATATCAGAGATTGTTGTCAAGGTGGATGCAGAATTGCATATCCATATCAGAGATTGATGTCAAGGTGGATGCAGAATTGCATATCCATATCAGAGATTGATGTCAAGGTGGATGCAGAATTGCATATCCATATCAGAGATTGATGTCAAGGTGGATGCAGAATTGCATATCCATATCAGAGATTGATGTCAAGGTGGATGTTGGTTTGTATATCCATATCAGTGATTGATGTCAAGGTGGATGCATGTGGATGCAGGCTGGCATATCCATATCAGAAATTGATGTCAAGGTGGATGCAGGCTGGCATATCCATATCAGAAATTGATGTCAAGGTGGATGCAGAATTGCATATCCATATCAGAGATTGTTGTCAAGGTGGATGCAGAATTGCATATCCATATCAGAGATTGATGTCAAGGTGGATGCAGAATTGCATATCCATATCAGAGATTGATGTCAAGGTGGATGTTGGTTTGTATATCCATATCAGAGATTGATGTCAAAGTGGATGTTGGTTTGTATATCCATATCTGAGATTGATGTCAAGGTGGATGTTGGTTTGTATATCCATATCAGAGTTTGATGTCAAGGTGGATGTGGGTTTGTATATCCATATCAGAGTTTGATGTCAAGGTGGATGTTGGTTTGTATATCCATATCAGAGATTGATGTCAAGGTGGATGTTGGTTTGTATATCTATATCAGAGATTGATGTCAAGGTGGATGTTGGTTTGTATATCTATATCAGAGATTGATGTCAAGGTGGATGTTGGTTTGTATATCCATATCTGAGATTGATGTCAAGGTGGATGTTGGTTTGTATATCCATATCTGAGATTGATGTCAAGGTGGATGCCAGCATGAATTACAATAGCACCAACAAGTTATTTTTACTGGGTCCGTGGTCATTAATCTCCAGTCCTACAGATCCCTTACAAATGAAAACTTTTAGTAAAGAACTGCCCAGATACCAATATGAATTCAGATCAGGAAAAGGAAATGGGATGGCTTGTCGCTCATTGAAGACCACCAAATAATATTTAAGACAATCAGTGAACTGGAAAAAGATATGACAGAAAGAAATCACTCTGTAGACAGTGCTCAGAGCTAAAATAATGGTAAATTGGTTCGGCCACATAACAAGACAAAAAGAACTAACAATGACTCAAAGAGTCATAAACAGACGCTATGAAAATGCCAGATTAAGAGGAAGACCAAGAGAGAGATGGATAAAGTGAATACTAGAGTCACTAGGAGGGATAATACCAGAAGAGGCCAACAGAAGAGCAAATAATTGCAGATTGTATCTCCCCTCGACGCCAACGACAATGAAGGAAGGATAGAAGAAGAAGAAATGAACTGGAATCCAGTTGGAAAGTTGGAAGGCCTAAGCAGACATGGAAAAGAATCTTGAGACAGAAGCAAAGGCTGCAGAATGGAAGTGGGTTCTGTTGGAGAGTATAGCACAGAACCGAGTCCATTGGCAGAGTGTTGTTGGCTCCATGAGGAGCTGCAGGACTACCACCAATAATGTCCCCTAGGCAGACCACAGAGATGGGATAAATGACGTATTTATAGTTTTTTGTTTACATTTAAGGATAAAGGTGAGGTATATTCATCAGTTCGTCACATTGATCGAGAAGGGGATACGAGCAAAGAAATTAGAATCAGACTGGCTAAAGCAGCAATGTCTTTCAGAAGCCTTGAAAAGTTGTGGAAATCAAAACTCATTAGCACAAACACAAAACTTAGGCTATTCAAATCAAATGTACTATCAACCCTTACGTATGCGTGTGAAAGCTGGAAAACAACAAGAGATATAGAAACAAAGTTGAACGCATTCGAAAATAAATGTCTAAGGAAAATACTTGGTATAGAATGGAACGAATTCAAAACAAACGAGGAAATTAGAGAAATCGCCAATCAACCACTAATATCTTCAGTAATAAAGAAAAGACGATGGTCATACGTTGGACATGTGATGAGAAGAGATAATAATCGAATAGCAAAGCAAGCCCTCATATGGGAAACAACAGGTAAAAGAAAAAGAGGAAGACCCAGGGAGACACTGAGAAGAACATTGATGAGAGAGGCAAGAGCAGCAGGAATCGGCTCCCTCAATGAGATAGAACTGCTTGCACAGAACAGAGACAGATGGCGAGATTTGATAAAATATCTTTAAAAGAAAACTGCTAGAACAAAAATTCATATAGGAGAAGGTGTATCTTGGTCTACGCCCTATGGGCCGGTTACGGCTCGAAAGGTCAATAGATAGATATTCATCAGCAAATAACAGACCAGGTTTGGTTGTACCTTGACCTTGGTGTTGACATTGGTCTTGTGTTTGAACTGTACCCACCGTCTCACAACACTGGAAGCCTTCCATGAACTATCATGTTCAATAGTTTGTGCAGAACCAACATGCAGCTCTGCCTGACTAAATATTGGTCATGATAGTTCTGCACACATCGATACACTGAACACATCGGTAGCATGAAATGGTTGTACCATCATTGAAAACCTGTTTGGACTATATTCCCCGTGATCTTCTAGTCCATATCTAGATTGTGTCAATATTAATTGTTAAACTTGTTTAAAAAAAACAAACAGATAAAACATGTAAATGTTGTATTGCACTTCCAGATATCTATGCTGGAGTTACATGCCATTTTGTTTATCACATCTGACTTCATTTTTTAAAATACTAAATCCTTTATTTGTTTTTTTTTCTGCTACTATTTTGTATAGAGCCTCCAAATTTTAATTTCTTCCCGTCATAATATGCCTTATCTAATTTTGTATGGTTCTGCAGTCACAATATTTTTTTTTTTTTTTTTTAAAAACTCCCCATGGATCACTTTATTTGTTTTTGTCAGTAACATGCAGAGAGTGTTTGCGACATGTTTGTAGTTCTTGCTGTCCATGCCCAGAGACCCATACATTCCACTTTAGTAGTAGTAAAGTAAAGTACCCCCGTCACGCCAAGTGGCGTATATGGAAATATGGTGTTAGTGACCCTATATTTTACAGACCTTCAGCACATGATTTTTGGGTAATGTGGTCGGTATTACGCCCGTGCTGCTTTACTTTCCCAGAATAAAAAATCTGGTACCCATTTTAAGGCTGGGTGAACCCGGAAGCCGTCGGTTGGGATAGAACCCTACCCCTTTCCTTTGTAGTCCAGTTCACTAACCACTGAGCTATCGCGGCTCCACATTCCACTTTAAGGACAGAAAATACTGATGCAATTTTTAAGACAGACACCAAAGAATTATTTTTCTGTCAGCCATTTTCTTTGGTACAGATCTACTTTTTCTTTGGTAGGAAAAGAGTTAAGGATAGAAAATAGCATTTATTATTCTCAGCTTACAAAATGGGTATATTCATTACAGATGCTGCCTCACAGTTGACGGCTTCGAGTGTTAATGTTTACTTATATATTTTTCTTACACCATGTTATTATTTTGTTAAGAATGTGCAATTGGTATGAAAACATATTTTTTTATTACAAAATTCATCCTTGTGAATTCAATATACCAGGTCGTGTTTACAATTTATCAACTAAAGTATCGTGTTGAAGTGGTGTTTGTAAGTTCGTCTCCAGAGTTTCAAAATTAATATTCACTGAAGGAAATTGATGAATTTAGTAACAAATATTAATGGAGAAGATAAGTAAACTAAATATGAATAAGGAATCGTCATCAAGGCACGGGCCAGACAGATTTTGTGGGCCCATTACAGATCATCCGATCAAAGACGGCTGCAGAAATCTATTGAACAGCTTTTCATTTGGCACAAGCCATTTTCCGTGTTGCAAAATCGAAACCTTGCGCAAGAGAATGCTTATTTCTAAAAGATTCAGTTCTTCTCTGTTTGTGCTTGTAAGTGATTCGTCTGTCACTCTAAATGGACACACGAAAGTTCATTCAGATTCTGTGAGGGTTTTGCGATCACAGGATGGGAAATTGGCAACATGCCTTTCTCATTTTTATTCTTCGCAAATACTCTAAGTGATAAATTTTTTTTTTATTATTTGACTGACAACGTGACAATGCTCGATAGCTCAGTGATTAATGGACTGGACTACAAAGGACAAGAGGTAGGGTTAGATTCCAACCGACGGCTTCCGGTTCACCCAGAATTTAATGGGTACCGAATTTTTTGGGGGAAAGTAAATCAGCACGGGCGTAATATCGACCACATTACCCCAAAAATCATGTTCCGAAGGTCTGTAAAATTTATGGTCACTAACACCATATTCCCTATACGCCACTTGGCATGACGGGGGTAATTTACTCATTTTTACTTAAATGGGTACATAATTTTTCTGGGAAGGAAAGATGACACTATCGTAATATTGACCATGTTACCCAAAAACATTAATTGCAAAATATAGGCACTAACAGCATATTCCCCATAGGCCTTAAGGCGTGGAAGGAATACTTAATGACAATAATGATCTATTTATAGTTTTGTTGTAACGATCAAATGGTGCTCTGAACGTTACAACAAAAGAAGTGGGGGATCTAAAGACAAAGATTCTTTCCGACTGATTGTAATAAGGGCTACATTCTGAAAACTGAAAAGGACATGCAACTGGAATATGTTAATCTACTGATTTTACATTTTTAATAAAACTTTTTTTTTTAAACATAAATACAGACACTCTCCGACCATGTATATGACAATGTATCATCGCATAACCTGCTTCTCCCTTAACCATCTCCTCCTTTTCTTCTCCATGTGTTATGCTGATCCACATACTATATATATATAAATTCCACAATTTCCCATCTATCAGTTCAGCCGACGATCGTCTGCCAAACCACAATGTTCTGTTCTCCTCTATCTTCTCCTGTTGTCCACACTCTTACCAAGTATTTTATCCCAGTCGTTATCTGTTCAAATTTCCCACTCTTATAGTATGTGCACAACATGTCGATTGAGCTGATGAGCCTTCTTTTTGTTTTGGTTTCATGATTGTTTTCTTCAGTCTCTTTTTTAACCTCTGTAGGAAACTATCAATATTCTGAACATACCTCTTGTCTATATTGTTCTTTTTTTGTTTGCTAGATGCTCTTGTCTCACTCACTTCTATGAGTTACGATCGCTTGTCTAGGATAGACAGATAGACCGGTTGTCTAGGATAGACCGATAGATCGCTTGTCTAGGATAGACAGATAGACCGGTTGTCTAGGATAGACCGATAGATCGCTTGTCTAGGATAGACAGATGGACCGGTTGTCTAGGATAGACCGATAGATCGCTTGTCTAGGATAGACAGATAGACCGGTTGTCTAGGATAGACCGATAGATCGCTTGTCTAGGATAGACAGATAGACCGGTTGTCTAGGATAGACAGATAGATCGCTTGTCTAGGATAGACAGATAGACCGGTTGTCTAGGATAGACAGATAGATCGCTTGTCTAGGATAGACAGATAGACCGGTTGTCTAGGATAGACCGATATATCGCTTGTCTAGGATAGACAGATAGATCGCTTGTCTAGGATAGACAGATAGACCGGTTGTCTAGGATAGACCGATAGATCGCCTGGCTAGGATAGACCGATAGACCGGTTGTCTAGGATAGACAGATAGACCGGTTGTCTAGGATAGACCGATAGATCGCTTGGCTAGGATAGACAGATAGACCGGTTGTCTAGGATAGACCGATAGATCGCCTGGCTAGGATAGACCGATAGACCGGTTGTCTAGGATAGACAGATAGACCGGTTGTCTAGGATAGACCGATAGATCGCTTGGCTAGGATAGACCGATAGACCGGTTGTCTAGGATAGACAGATAGACCGGTTGTCTAGGATAGACCGATAGATCGCTTGGCTAGGATAGACAGATAGACCGGTTGTCTAGGATAGACCGATAGATCGCTTGGCTAGGATAGACCGATAGACCGGTTGTCTAGGATAGACAGATAGACCGGTTGTCTATAGCGTTTATGAGCTCTCTTTCTCATCACCTTCATTGACATTGATTTGTTGCACAAAACGCTTTTATTTCTCTAACAAGTTGATTTGGTCTGTGTTATTCTGTAATGGTAACAACAAAGAAAAAGGCATCACCATAATGTACAATAAAGACAAATAGAACAATATCAAAACAGGCACATGAATTTAAATATCTAGGAACATTGCTAACCTCAGATGGTAGGTGTACAACAGAGGTGCAGAATACTTTTTAAAAAAATGTGGAAGATACCGTGCAATCCATTTTTGACAATAAAAACGAGGAAAAGAGTTGTTAAATATTATTTGGAGCCAGTCTTAAACATATGGATGTGAATCATTGACAATGGGACAATAGACAATACAATCACTGCAGGTGAAATGTGGTTTTATAGAGGAATGTTGAGAATACCAAGGACAGCTAAGAAGAGTTATGAAAATGCCATGAAAGAGGTCAGAGCAAAAGGACAGCTAATATCAAATATTAGGAAGAAACAATCATTATTTTTTGGGCATGTAATGAGAAGGAAAAAGCTGGAATATATTGTAGCAACTTGGAAAATTGAGGGACGAAGAGATATAGGGAGCAAAGAGAAAAGATACCACACAGCTTAAAAGAATTGCTTGGCAGAAGGTCAACAACAGAAATAACCAATAACTGTCGAGATCGAAAGTTGTGGAGAGACATGATCACCTACGCTAGCAGGGTACTGATGATGATGATGATGATATTTTGTAATTGATTTCTGTTGTACCCATCAGCTGCTATTACCGCCCTCAAATATTTTTCTGACTTAAATTCAAACATTTGAATGTAGGATCATGCTGTGTTTGTTAAAAGAGGTAACACAAATTGTATCATGCTCAAGCTGCTAAGGTCTTGCAAATATCTGTCGAATTTTGAAGTCCAGTCTTACGGATGCAAAGTCCGAAGAATCCAGATAGCTGAAAGCATTGTGTCATAATTAAAATGAAGTCCCACAGATGTATCCTGCAAATATTGTGGGCAAACAAAAGCACCAATTGAGAATAAGTCTTCTGATTTCGTCCAATATATACTTCTCTTTATAGCCCAATATATGCTTCTCTTTATCGCCTAATAGATGTTTCTCTTTATCGCCCAGTAGATGTTTCTCTTTATCACCCAATAGAAGCTTCTCTTTATCGCCCAATATACGCTTCTTTTTATCGACCGATAGATGCCTCTCTTTATCGCCCAATAGAAGCTTCTCTTTATCGCCCAATAGAAGCTTCTCTTTATCGCCCAATAGAAGCTTCTCTTTATCGCCCAATAGAAGCTTCTCTTTATCGCCCAATAGAAGCTTCTCTTTATCGCCCAATTGATGCTTCTCTTTATCGCACAATATATGTTTCTCTTTATCGCCCAATAGATGCTTCTCTTTATAGCCCAATAGATGCTTCTCTTTATCGCCCAATTGATGCTTCTCTTTATCGCCCAATAGATGCTTCTCTTTATAGCCCAATTGATGCTTCTCTTTATCGCCCAATAGATGCTTCTCTTTATCGCCCAATAGATGCTTCTCTTTATCGCCCAATAGATGCTTCTCTTTATCGCCCGATAGATGCTTCTCTTTATAGCCCAATTGATGCTTCTCTTTATCGCCCAATAGATGCTTCTCTTTATCGCCCAATAGATGCTTCTCTTTATAGCCCAAAGAGATGCTTCTCTTTATCTCCCAATATATGTTTTTCTTTATCGCCCAATAGATGCTTCTCTTTATAGCCCAATATATGTTTCTCTTTATAGCACGATAGATGCTTCTCTTTATAGCCCAATATATGTTTCTCTTTATAGCCCAATAGTTGCTTCTCTTTATAGTCCAATATATGTTTCTCTTTATCGCCCAATAGATGCTTCTCTTTATCGCCCAATATATGTTTCTCTTTGTCGCCCGATCGATGCTTCTCTTTATAGCCCAATCGATGCTTCTCTTTATCGCCCAATAGATGCTTCTCTTTATAGCCTAATAGATGCTTCTCTTTATCGCCCAATAGATGTTTCTCTTTATAGCCCAATTGATGCTTCTCTTTATCGCCCAATAGATGCTTCTCTTTATCGCCCAATAGATGCTTCTTTTTATCGCCCAATTGATGCTTCTCTTTATCGCCCAATAGATGCTTCTCTTTTTTAGCCCAATTGATGCTTCTCTTTATCGCCCAATAGATGCTTCTCTTTATCGCCCAATAGATGCTTCTCTTTATAGCCCAATTGATGCTTCTCTTTATCGCCCAATATATGCTTCTCTTTATCGCCCGATAGATGCTTCTCTTTATAGCCCAATAGATGCTTCTCTTTATAGCCCAATTGATGCTTCTCTTTATAGCCCAATTGATGCTTCTCTTTTAGCCCAATAGATGCTTCTCTTTATAGCCCAATAGATGCTTCTCTTTATAGCCCAATAGATGCTTCTCTTTATAGCCCAATTGATGCTTCTCTTTATCGCCCAATAGATGCTTCTCTTTATAGCCCAATTGATGCTTCTCTTTATCGCCCAATAGATGCTTCTCTTTGTCGCCCAATAGATGCTTCTCTTTATAGCCCAATTGATGCTTCTCTTTATCGCCCAATATATGCTTCTCTTTATCGCCTAATAGATATTCCTCTTTATCGCCCAATAGATGCTTCTCTTTGTCGCCCAATAGATGCTTCTCTTTATCGCCAAATAGATGCTTCTCTTTATCGACCGATATATATATTTCTCTTTATCGCCCAGTATATGCTTCTCTTTATCGACCGATAGATGTTTTTTTTATCGCCCAATATATGCTTCTCTTTATCGCCCAGTATATGCTTCTCTTTATCGACCGATAGATATATCTCTTTATCGCCCAATATATGCTTCTCTTTATCGCCCAATATATGCTTCTCTTTATCGACCGATATATATTTCTCTTTATCGCCCAGTATATGCTTCTCTTTATCGACCGATAGATGTTTTTTTTATCGCCCAATATATGCTTCTCTTTATTGCCCAATATATGCTTCTCTTTATCGCCCAATATATGCTTCTCTTTATCGCCCAATATATGCTTCTCTTTATCGCCCAATAGACGTTTCTCTTTATCACCCAATAGATGTTTCTCTTTATCGCCCAATAGATGTTTCTCTTTATCGTTCGAAAGTATAATAAATCTAACTGCGCGTACATGAGTTGTGCTGTGGTTTACAGCTGGCTGTGTTGTCTGCGTCTTACGGCCTTTTACATCCGACGTAAAACGGGAAACATCTCGGTACTGATTCCATTCATTTCAATACCTTCTGGATTTGACAGTCCGGCTAATCTATCTCGAGATTGGGAAATGAAGGAATATCTTGATCAATTTTAATACACTAGACGCAAGCAGTCAGCTAGGAGTCTGATTAATTTCAGTTTAAGTGCTGTTGAGCGTCATGGACCCACTAAAAATAAATAAATAACCAACTTGTGAACTCAGTCAAACAATGACAACAGACACATCTGACTAAATGAGTCGTCATGATGGCATTGGATGATTAATAACAGAGGATATAAAGAAACTAAACATAAAAATTAACCTAAGACGGAAGATGTACAAAAGAGGTGAGATGTAGAATGGCTCAGGCAAAAGCAGCTTTCCAAAAAAATGAGGAAAATACTATGCAATCCATTTTTGACAATAGAAACAAGAAAAGAGTTCTTAAATGTTACGTAGAGCCAGTCTTAACATACGGATGCTAGTCATGGACAATAGGACAACAGACAAGTAAATCACTGGAGTCTGTAGAAATGTGGTTTTACAGAAGAATGTTGAGAATACCATGGACAGCTAAGAAGAGTAATGAAGAGGTTCTCTCTCTCTCTCTCTCTCTCTCTCTCTCTCTCTCTCTCTTTCTCTCTTTCTGCGTTCAGGACTCAATCAGAGTAAGGATTCCAGACTCTCATATGAAGTCAGCTGTCAGGCTAAGTGTGTTGATCGCCCCCCACAGACAGAACATCACAATTAGAGTCTGTCAGATCCACTCTGACTGAACACCCGTTAATACGTTGCACTGTGTTCTGCGCCAGTGGCCCAGTGCATCCGATTTCAGCCAGTATTTTATTCGGGTTTGCTTTCCCTAGCCTTTGATTGTCCCCAATCTTCCTGCAAGGCAGCAGATTGTCTTTTCTGTAGGGGGATTCTGCCCTTAGATGGTAGGCCCTCCCAGGTTTACGAGCACCATCTGCCCGAGTCACTAGAGGTGACTAACTCAGACATGCACACACAAAGATGTGAGATGTGACTAACACAGACACGGACACACAAAGATGTGAGATGTGACTAACACAGACATACACACACAAAGATGTGAGATGTGACTAACACAGACATGCACACACAAAGATATGAGATGTGACTAATACAGACATGCACACAGCGATACGAGGCATGACTAACACTGACACACATCAAGATATATGACACATGACTAACATAAACATGCACATAAAGATATGAGATATAACTGACATTAACATGCACACACAAAGATATGACACATGCCTAACATAGACATGCACACAAAGATAAGAGATATGACTAACATAGATATGCACACACAAAGATATGAGATGGGACTAGCATAGCCATGCACACACAAGGATATGAGATGTGACAAACACAGACATGCACACACAAAGATATGAGATATGACTAACATAAACATGCACACAAAGATATGAGATATCCCTAATCCAGACATGCACACACAAAGATATGACATATGACTAACACTGGTACACACTAAGGGTCAAAGCAAAAAAAAAGCTAATTTCCAATATTAGGAAGAGACAATCATCATTTTTTGGCCAAGTAATGAGAAGAGAACAACTTGAATATATTGTAACAACTGGAAAAATTGAGGGACGAAGAGACAGAGGGAAGCAAAGAGAAAAAATAACAGACAGCTTAAGAGAATGGCTTGGCAGAAGGTCAACAACAGAAATGATAAATAGCTGCCGAGATCGAAAATTGTGGAGAGACATGATCACCTACGCCACTAGGTCCGGTAATTGATGATGATGATGAAACATAAAATGGTATTGAGCAGCTAAACGAACAGAAAGACGAGGCAAGCTACAACGTTTCGACAAAAGCCTTCATCAAGTATAACTTCTTCCTCCTCTTTTCTCTTTTCACTGATACATAAAAGGTGTCGTGGTTTATATCATTTGTCGTTCTTGTGCTGCTCGAATTGTCTGAATTAGTGATTTTCCTTTGTTGTTACATGTCTCTGTCACTGCATCTATCCATCTTCTTCTGGGTCTTCCTCTTCGTCTTTTTCCATGCATTCTCGAGAAGAACGCCCTTGATGGTGATTGGTGGGGATTAATTCTGACCAGGTGACCAAACAATTTAAGTTGTTGCTGTTCTATATATTCTTGGCAGGGTTTTGTTCCTACTATTTTTCTTATGGTTTCATTTGATATTCTATCTATACTTGTGTTGATCATGTATAACTAACAAATCTATATACATTAACTCTTTCCGTACGGATGCTTTTTATCAATGCAATGGAAGTGATTTCAGAGACAAAATTTTTCATGGTTTTAAGAATCGATCTACATATTTATATTTATCTAACATATAACATATTATATATGAATTTTTAGATAATTGAACAAGGTTTTAGATCTCACCAATATCAAGATGATGCAAGACATGTAAAAAGAATAAGGTTTAATGACGGTTCACAATAATCAAATTGAGAGTGACGCACTATGCGGCGAAACGTACGGAAAGAGTTTGAAACACAAAATTCCGAGTTAGAATATAAGACAGAGATCTAAAAAAAAATGGGGGGGGGGGGCGCGGAAAAAATAGTGACCAGTATTTTTGTAGTTTGGTTAAAAGATGAATAGACTATAGGGCATGTAGGATTTAATTAGACCAAAGGAACCAAACAATGAAAAATTGGAAAAATGAAATGAGGTGTCCTATATTGCACAAAGAAAACAGGAAGAAGAGTAAAAGAAGGAGATGATAGAGGTGGAATGAGAAAGAAGGGCAAGACAAGTAATAAAGATTACGCAGGGTGGAATTGGGATATGACACAGGAAAGACATGGAGAGGGGACCAGAGATTAAAGAAAAGTATCTAATGTTGCTACTCGCCAATCCTCTCGGTTGGAGCGTACCAAAGTCGGTTCTCTAGCGTGAAACGGCTAAGGGTATCAGAGGAACGCGAGATGATCAGAGGTTATTATGTCAATCTATACATTGGAGGAGACAGGAGTGTCAGAATCAGGTTTGATGTTATGTAAGTGTTCACGTATTCTGTCTCACCAGAGTCGACTTGTTTTGCAAATATACATTTCGAGAAACGCTGGCTGATGGTGGTGTATATCAGATTCATGGAAATGCACATAAAGCTTTCTTGGATATAATAAAAAAAGACTCTGGAACAATACTCTGTGAGTGTAATACATACGGACACGTATTGCATGATCTGTTGCAGCGGGTCGTACCAAGCAGATTCTGGCGAGGGGTGTGGAGGCGGATCCTAACCAAGATGTCCCGAAGGTTCGTTTAGTTCATGCCGAAAGCGCATTAAAACTATTTTTTGTGTGCGGTAAGCTAGCGACATAAGACACGCCCATTTAACGGGTGAACGCTAAGGAGAAGAATCGGATATAGTTCCAGGAAAACGGAAGTGTGCGATCTAAACGAATGATAAGGTCAAGGCACCATACAGACTACTCTCGTTGTCGGCAGAAAACATAGCTAGACGGCCAGAAACGTTCGTTGTCGGCAGAAAACATAGCTAGACGGCCAGAAACGTTCGTTGTCGGCAGAAGACATAGGTAGACGGCCAGAAACATTTAGGTTGGTAATGAAACTAGTAACTCCCTCAGTTGGACAAGCTAGTAGATGATGATGATGATGATAATGATGATTCAGAATGATGAAAATTATTGGAAAATAAATGATCATGAATATGCAGCAGTTGTAACATAAATAATGTATGATAGCTACACAAAAATGTATGATTTTCTTAGACATTTTATATTTGAACAAGCTTTAGAGCATAAACATAAGTTTGCTGCCTAAGTATGGGTTTACATGTAGGTTCAATTTAAGTAGGAGTGCGCCTCTGTGGGTCAGATTCGTTCTTACCATCTTTGTTCTTCTGCGATCATGACGTCATTAGGCAAGGATTCTCTTATGAAGCTCGTTGTCTGTTCCAGGATTTTGGTTGCACCATATACATGTAGTTTCTTTTCCAGGATTTTGGTTGCACCATATACATGTAGTATCTTTTCCAGGATTTTGGTTGCACCATATACATGTAGTTTCTGTCCAGGATTTTGGTTGCACCATATACATGTAGTTTCTTTTCCAGGATTTTGGTTGCACCATATACATGTAGTTTCTTTTCCAGGATTTTGGTTGCACCATATACATGTAGTTTCTGTTCCAGGATTTTGGTTGCACCATATACATGTAGTTTCTTTTCCAGGATTTTGGTTGCACCATATACATGTAGTTTCTTTTCTAGGATTTTGGTTCCATCATATACATGTAGTTTCTTTTCCAGGATTTTGGTTGCACCATATACATGTAGTTTCTTCTCCAGGATTTTGGTTGCACCATATACATGTAGTTTCTTTTCCAGGACTTTGGTTGCACCATATACATGTAGTTTCTTTTCCAGGATTTTGGTTGCACCATATACATGTAGTTTCTTTTCCAGGATTTTGGTTGCACCATATACATGTAGTTTCTTCTCCAGGATTTTGGTTGCATCATATACATGTAGTTTCTTTTCCAGGATTTTGGTTGCACCATATACATGTAGTTTCTTCTCCAGGATTTTGGTTGTACCATATACATGTAGTTTCTTTTCCAGGATTTTGGTTGCACCATATACATGTAGTTTCTTCTCCAGGATTTTGGTTGCATCATATACATGTAGTTTCTTTTCCAGGATTTTGGTTGCACCATATACATGTAGTTTCTTTTCCAGGATTTTGGTTGCACCATATACATGTAGTTTCTTCTCCAGGATTTTGGTTGCACCATATACATGTAGTTTCTTTTCCAGGATTTTGGTTGCACCATATACATGTAGTTTCTTTTCCAGGATTTTGGTTGCACCATATACATGTAGTTTCTTTTCCAGGATTTTGGTTGCACCATATACATGTAGTTTCTTTTCCAGGACTTTGGTTGCACCATATACATGTAGTTTCTTCTCCAGGATTTTGGTTGCACCATATACATGTAGTTTCTTTTCCAGGATTTTGGTTGCACCATATACATGTAGTTTCTTTTCCAGGATTTTGGTTGCACCATATACATGTAGTTTCTTTTCCAGGATTTTGGTTGCACCATATACATGTAGTTTCTTTTCCAGGATTTTGGTTGCATCATATACATGTAGTTTCTTTTCCAGGATTTTGGTTGCACCATATACATGTAGTTTCTTTTCCAGGATTTTGGTTGCACCATATACATGTAGTTTATTTTCCAGGATTTTGGTTGCACCATATACATGTAGTTTCTTTTCCAGGATTTTGGTTGCACCATATACATGTAGTTTCTTTTCCAGGATTTTGGTTGCATCATATACATGTAGTTTCTTTTCCAGGATTTTGGTTGCACCATATACAGGTAGTTTCTGTTCCAGGATTTTGGTTGCACCATATACATGTAGTTTCTTTTCCAGGATTTTGGTTGCACCATATACATGTAGTTTCTGTTCCAGGATTTTGGTTGCACCATATACATGTAGTTTCTGTTCCAGGATTTTGGTTGCACCATATACATGTAGTTTCTTTTCCAGGATTTTGGTTGCATCATATACATGTAGTTTCTTTTCCAGGATTTTGGTTGCACCATATACATGTAGTTTCTTTACCAGGATTTTGGTTGCACCATATACATGTAGTTTCTTTTCCAGGATTTTGGTTGCACCATATACATGTAGTTTCTTTTCCAGGATTTTGGTTGCACCATATACATGTAGTTTCTGTTCCAGGATTTTGGTTGCATCATATACATGTAGTTTCTTTTCCAGGATTTTGGTTGCACCATATACATGTAGTTTCTTTTCCAGGATTTTGGTTGCACCATATACATGTAGTTTCTTTTCCAGGATTTTGGTTGCACCATATACATGTAGTGTCCGGTTAGCGCAATCGATAGGCGGTTGGCTTACCACGGCAACAGCCGGGGTTCGTAATCCTGGCGAGGACACCTGGGTTTTACTAATTCCCTAAAAATTAGTAGGAGCCGCGATAGCTCAGTGGTTAGTGAACTGGACTACTACGGACAAGGGGTAGGGTTCGATCCCAACCGACGGCTCCGGGTTCACCCAGCCTTAAATGGGTACCGGATTTTTTCTGGGAAAGTAAAAGCAGCACGGGCGTAATACCGACCACATTACCCCAAAAATCATGTGCTGAAGGTCTGTAAAATATAGGGTCACTAACACCATATTTCCCTATACGCCACTTGGCGTGACGGGGGGTACTTTACTTTTACTTTATATACATGTAGTTTCTTTTCCAGGATTTTGGTTGCACCATATACATGTAGTTTCTTTTCCAGGACTTTGGTTGCACCATATACATGTAGTTTCTTCTCCAGGATTTTGGTTGCACCATATACATGTAGTTTCTTTTCCAGGATTTTGGTTGCACCATATACATGTAGTTTCTTTTCCAGGATTTTGGTTGCACCATATACATGTAGTTTCTTTTCCAGGATTTTGGTTGCACCATATACATGTAGTTTCTTTTCCAGGGTTTTGGTTGCATCATATACATGTAGTTTCTTTTCCAGGATGATGGTTGCATCATATACATGTAGTTTCTTTTCCAGGATTTTGGTTGCACCATATACATGTAGTTTCTTTTCCAGGATTTTGGTTGCATCATATACATGTAGTTTCTTTTCCAGGATTTTGGTTGCACCATATACATGTAGTTTCTTTTCCAGGATTTTGGTTGCACCATATACATGTATGTTTCTTTTCCAAGGTAGTGGATCACGTTTCCCACCTGTAGTATGTGTACTGTGGACAGTCTTGTAGAATGTGTTTTACTGTCATATCTGCTGGATGCAGTGACACAGACTGGGGGCACTCTTGTAGAATGTGTTGTATTGTCATATCTGCTGGATGCAGTGACACAGACTGGGGGCACTCTTGTAGAATGTGTTGTATTGTCATATCTGCTTGATGCAGTGACACAGACTGGGGGCACTCTTGTAGAATGTGTTGTATTGTCATATCTTCTTGATGCAGTGACACAGACTGGGGGCACTCTTGTAGAATGTGTTGTTTTGTCATATCTTCTTGATGCAGTGACACAGACTGGGGACACTCTTGTAGAATGTGTTGTATTGTCATATCTTCTTGATGCAGTGACACAGACTGGGGGCACTCTTGTAGAATGTGTTGTTTTGTCATATCTTCTTGATGCAGTGACACAGACTGGGGGCACTCTTGTAGAATGTGTTGTATTGTCATATCTGCTTGATGCAGTGACACAGACTGGGAGCACTCTTGTAGAATGTGTTGTATTGTCATATCTGCTGGATGCAGTGACACAGACTGGGGGCACTCTTGTAGAATGTGTTGTATTGTCATATCTGCTGGGTACAGTGGCACAGACTGGGGGCACTCTTGTAGAATGTGTTGTATTGTCATATCTGCTGGGTACAGTGGCACAGACTGGGGGCACTCTTGTAGAATGTGTTTTACTGTCATATCTGCTGGGTACAGTGACACAGACGGGGGGCACTCAAGTAGAATGTGCTTTACTGCCATATCTGCTGGATACAGTGACACAGACTGGGAGCACTCTTGTAGAATGTGTTTTACTGTCATATCTGCTGGGTACAGTGTCACAGACTGGGGGCACTCTTGTAGAATGTGTTTTACTGCCATATCTGCTGGATACAGTGACACAGAATGGTGGTACCTATCTTCAATTTGCAGTACATGTGGTGCCCCATTCTGTTGTAGCCAGTGTGGAGGCGGAGTATGATAACTTTGCCTTTTCTTAATAGTTAATTAATACCCTCTCCCTTCATTGTATTGTGGGTGATTTTTATTTTCCACTTTAATGATAGGTGTAACTTCTTCATAACTAACCAGATGGTTTTGTTTCCACTTTAATGATAGGTGTAACTTCTTCATAACTAACCAGATGGTTTTGTTTCCATTTTAATGATAGGTGTAACTTCTTCATAACTAACCAGATGGTTTTGTTTGTAACTTCTTCTTAACTAACCAGATGGTTTTGTTTCCACTTTAATGATAGGTGTAACTTCTTCATAACTAACCAGATGGTTTTGTTTCCACTTTAATGATAGATGTAACTTCTTCATAACTAACCACATGGTTTTCCTGTTTTTTTCCATCCAAGTTATCCCCAAATACAATTTTATCACTAACGAGTTCTCCCCCAGCCGTTATCTCTCCCACTCTCAGCTTGTTTTTTCCCCTCATTTGCATGATTTCTTTATGGCAACCGACAAAAAGAAAAACCTATATGCCGACTACATCTCCATTTTCTCCTCTTTCACCCATTTCCAGCCACATTCACTTGGAGAATGCCGTAAACACCTAAAGAGGCTTGTTCACATAGCCTTATCGTGTAAAACAAGTTTGCACATGGTAGTGAATGCTTTCATGAAGTCTTTATATGAGTATAAAGTATTAATATATAAAAATCTTCCCCCCCTCTTCCATACATATACTATCTCTTGTGTGCACGTGTGCGCGCATGTTTTGACCATGGGTAGTTTCTTCTTTCTTTTGTCCTTCTGTTGCTGCATTGAAGCATCGCAGAAAAAAGGAGAAATGTATAATACAATCTAATGTATGTAGACGTGTTACTTGTTATTTTAGTCACGTAACCTTTAGATGTAGTGTCGTTTCTGGGCCTTTATGGACACTGCTAGAATGGAAATGTTTTACACGCAAAGCTGACTATTGCAAATTCTTTTGTTTACTTCAGAATAATATAACAAAAATAAAGATTATTGATCGGTAAATCGTGGTTCTGTTGAGCCGAACGTCTATTAAGACAATCATCACATTGATTTCTGTTTCTGTATGTTAGTTTGTATCCAGGGCTCAATCTTTCGCTCTCTGTGCGTGCGTATGTCGAGCGTGAGTGCAGGCTCGTATATTTACAAACATACACACATTTATTTTTGACTTCCGGTTCCAAGATGATGGAATGAAGTTCATGTTCTCTCGACCGCTGCAGAAATTGCGTTTGGGGACTGGTTAATTTAGGCTCTCCAATGCAATTTTCTGCGTTAAAGTCATTATGATGTTCCACTTAACAAATTTGCGCCGATGATGCGGAGTGGTACACTGAACAATATTCCTCTTTGGCAGTCAAGTGTTGTGAATGCGACCTTCCCCCGTCTAGAGTTGAAATGCGGTTCACGTCAACACATTGAGTGTTGTTCAATGGCCGTCGTTGGAATTGTTTGACGCCAATTATTTACATTTTACAACTCATTAATTTGGACTGCACTGCCAAGTCAACCGAAGGTTTCACTTTAGGGATCTTGCACTGTTTCGTTCGTTGTTGTATGCATTCAATAGTAATTTAGGGGCGCAGCGCTTGTTGTGTGTGCTTCGTCATCATAATGGCTAATCGTATATCCCTAGACTGGCCGTACTCTAATGTTGAAGGGCGAAATGACGGAGCTTTGTTCTTGACTTTGCAGCAGCGGGGTGACTCCCGGAGTTTCATGTTAGACAGGAGGGATATTGACTAGATTCAAGAGGGCTACTGTGAGATCGAGGGTAGACATGTGAACTGGTTTATAATTTCACAAATTCCCTTTGCAGGGAGATCTTACGGTCTGTTGTTTGATGTGTGACAGGGAATTCCGATGACTACCTGTGTTTCATATGTTCGGATTTGGAGTCCAAAACGATGTCCTAACATCATCAAGAGATATACATTTAAAAAAAAACGATCATCATTTTCCGGAGGAGTGGACTTTCGTTCAATATGGTTGATAGGCGGCAGGAACCATTAAAGGCTATGTCTGAAAAGTGTTCCTTGTTGCAGTTTCCTCATATTCCAAGTCCGGCTTATTGCAGGAGCTACTGTGTTAAGTGCTCTGTGCACACCGTGAGCTGTGCGTTTTATCTGTTTTAATCGTGTTTCATTATTCCGATTGTTTACGATGAATGATGATATCATATGACAGGGAACAGATGGTTGTGTTCACTTTCTGTGCGGTTTCGCCTTATGTTGTTTGGCACTTGCTGAGACTGCTATGATAGGGACTACAGTTACCTTTCTCTGTTTTGGAGATGAGATAGTAATTCGGATGATTCCACTGGCACGGGCGGTTGAGCAATTATGGATTTTAATTCGTTTGCAGTGATACCGGGGCCTTCCATAACCATACATTTATTTATGTACACAAGTTGTCTGTCACGCATACAAACCATATTCTGTTTTGACATATTTTTCTTGTTGTCTATACTTTAAACAATTTTCTTTGTCGACATCTCCTGCAGACGTACCTAGTCAAACCTCACACACTTCTATCCATCGTGACGTAACGGCCATGATTGTTATGTGCATGCTCAATGATGTTGTATCAGCATCATCATCAAGTACCGTGCCTGCTGGCGTAGGTGATCATGTCTCTCTACAACCTTCGATCTCGACAGTTATTTATCATTTTCGTTGTTGACCTTTTGCCATTCTCTTAAGCTGTCTGGTATCTTTTTTTTCTTTGCTTCCCTCTATCTCTTCGTTCCTCGATTTTCCCAGTTGTTACAATATATTCCAGCTGTTCCCGTCTCATTACATTGCCAAAAATGATGATTGTTTCTTCCTAATATTGAAAATTAGCTCTCTTTTTGCTTTCGCCACTTTCAGAACGTTTTCATTACTCTTCTTAGCTGTCCATGGTATTCTCAACATTCTTCTGCAAAACCACATTTCTGAAGCCTCCAGTGATGTTATTATTTGTTGTCCTTTGTCCATGATTCTCATCCATATGTTAAGACTGACTCTACATAACATTTAAGAACTCTTTTCCTTGTTTACATTGTCAAAAATGGATTGCTCAGTATCTTCCTCACTTTTTTTAGAAAGCTGCTTTTGCCTGAGCTATTCTGCATCTCACCTGTGTTGTACACGAACCATCTGAGGTTAACAATGTTCCCAGATATTTAAATTCCTTTACCTGTTTTAATATTGTTCCACTTGCCTTATTGTGCTCTGCGGTGATGACTTTTTCTTTGTTGTTACCATTACTTCTGTCTTTTTACTATTAAGGCTGAGTTCTTTATTTTTGCTTTCTTTCACTATAATGTCTAACATTTCTTGTAACTCATTTTCACTCTTAGCGATTAAGACTATCATCAGCAGCATACCTTAGATTATATTATGACCTCCGATTGTTATTCCAGACATGCCCCCTATGGATCTTAAAATAATCTCAGTATATTTATTAAAGAAATCTGGTGCCAGCACACAACCTTACCTAACACCCCTATAAATGTGGCGATTCATGATTGTACAAAGAAACGACGGCGGTTTTCTGTTGCCTTCCGTCGATTTGTTTACGGTTGGCTCCGCTAGCCTTTGACTAAAAAGTCTCACCCACAAGGCAATCAGGTTGTTTTACTTCATGGTACCCTCACTTAGCCTTTGACTATGCCGAGCACACCTGCAAGGCAGCAGGGCAGCCATTGTTGTATACTCTAGACAAACAGCTGAGATGTGAGTTGTATAATTTGCAGCAATCCTTGCAACAGACATTATTCACTTAGCGCTGACTTAGGCGCTACGAATGATGGAGTAATGATAGCATTAGTAGGATAGCCTCGAAGTCAAAATGTCTATAATTGTATTACATTGTTTTTTTTTTTTTTTTTTTTTTTTAGTGATATTAGATTGCCAGCATTTAACAAAGTTGTAGCACATTGTCTTTTATTTAGTTGTCAAGTATATATTATGTTTGTTTGTTAATTTTCTCTTTCTGTCTCTGATTTCTATATGTGTCTGTCTCTGATTTCTATATGTGTCTGTCTCTTAATTCTTAATCGTTTTGTCTTTCTATCTGTTGATTATTTGATAGTATCTATCGGTCAGTCAGTACGCCTTGAGCACCACCTCCCCCCTCCCCACCCCTTTCCCTTTAATAGAAAACATCACTTTTATCGGTCTCTCTATTTGTTACGCCTTTGTCTACCGATATTCTGTTATATCCTGTCTATGTGGAGTAGTAAGTTCCCCTCCAATACCTCACGCAGCATTGAACAGTCAGTCACTTATAGCCAGATCCATCAACGATTTTCTATAGGTTTTCTGAAAAACTTGGTACTCCCTAACTTTAAATGTGGTTCAAATCCTCATTCGCTCCAAACATCGCGGATTGTCACAAATGGAATCTTCTTTATTTTTTTCTTAAAACGTAAACATTTTCTCCGTCTTTAATCCACTCCCAAAGATAGTTTTCCACGCGGCCCAAATCAAACGGAAATAGCACATTTCCATAAATGGGAGTTCATTTCCACCTTAAGGCAAGTTAGGCTTTAGTCTTGACTACTGATCGTTTAGACAACGAATCCATCACGATTCCGCCTGGTTGGACGGACGTGCCTCATGTTTCTTTGCTAATAAAGACAGATCCAGTTCATTCGAGCTGCCGTGTTTCATTTCCCAGTCTGTTTATTGACGTTTTCTCATCAGTTTTTGAAGGCAAGCACATTTTCTTTTTGCAAATTTCAAACTTCAAATCGTATGCATGAAAAGCAGCAAAACTACATTATACATTCGTGTAGTTGGTCATATCGTTCCCTAAAGTATAATGCCTTAAGCAAGTGAGATTCTTGTACAAAGCCTCAACATATATAGCTGTTATTGTCTGTGTGACATAAATGGGTACCGTGGTATCAGTACTCTGGGGAGGTGAGATATCCGCCTCGCATCGTGAGTTTCAATGCTTGAAGCGACACTGTCTAGAACACTTTCTGGATAGGCGGCTGAGCACATGTGGGTTAAAACTCGCGTGCTAGGACGTCAATTCAAGTCTTGTTCTTTACCTTTACCTTGCCTGTGTTGTTCTTTTTTTTTTTTTTTTTCAGATACATCTTACCCTTTGCACGAATCAAGTGCACATTTCAAACTGAGTTGACCGAATAGTTGAATGTGTAGTTTGTGTTTTTGATTTCAGATATCTGATGTCATTTTTGGTACGTTTTCATATATGGAGAAAAAAAAACCCATGTAATTTTTAATTAATAAATGTTATTTTCCGTGCGTGTGTTTTTGTCAGAGAAAACCCCGTAGAAGTGAATATAAACATAATTAACATTAGAATGTGTGTCTACAATAATTGTTTAACTTTTGCTACCTTAACAATTTGTTTCGTTTTAATCTGCGCCATCGATGTAGAATGATGATACCACTAGCCAATATATTTAAAAAATAGCTGCAATAAATTATAAATGTTCCTTCTTGTCACGGTACAGTTTTTGGGCAATCTTGAAAGAAAACAGCCCGAAGCCAGTGTTATCTCCATGGAGTTGGTCTTGCTATGGGAGAGCAAGAATGCTGAACTTTTGTCTGCTCATGAACACATGCTTTCCTCATGCTGGAAGAGACATGTCGATTCTGTTGAGGGGAAAAAATATAGCAGAGCAATTTGTGCCTCTTTCCTTCCGCCCACTCTTCTACCCTCGTTGACCGTTTGCTAATTGCTTCTTTTATTAGAACACACGGTGTTTGGACACTCTTTGAACTCGGGCAAGCCTCGATCTGTGAGATAATCTCGTTTTCAGTGTTGGACGAGCCCCGAAGATGTTTGGCCGAGAAACCTGATTCATTTAGCATGTGATTGCGCCCGGTTCTGATTTAATATACCGGGATCTTGATTTCTGGCAGGGTTTACTGAGACCAACTCTTGAATGAGTCCTGCTGAATGGTGAAGCAGAGGCCATATTGAGTGATTCACGGAGTACAGAAATGGCCGCTCAGTTTGGCAGATGAAATATTTTTAGCTACACGAGCACCAAAAAGTTTCCTTCTCGAGACATGGACGAGGGAATTTGTGTGTGTGTATGTATGTGTGTGTGTGTATGGGGGGTGGTGGTGGTGTTTGGTAGTGCAATCCTTGAACCTTGTTTGTTTCTTCTATTAATGTACTTGTTATGACAGGTTCTATTTAGTCCTCGTGTGAAAATGAAACGCTCATGACAGAGCTATGCGGCTTGCATCGGATGTAGCAATTTGGTTATAGTTTGACATATCCATTTTGTTAAAGATCTAATTTTTGTGTTGCATCTAAATGCCAGTGCTTGCTGTAGGAAACTGTTTGCCGGCTGACATGCCAAAATCATTGAATTTTTTTTAATTTTAAATGTAACTCATAATTCCTATTATATTAACTCCGCGATAGCTCAGTGGTTAGTGAACTGGACTACAAAGGACAAGGGGTAGGGTTCGATCCCAACCGACGGCTTTCTGGTTCACCCAGCCTTAAAATGGGTACCGGATATTTTTTCTGCGAAAGTAAAGCAGCACGGGCGTAATACCGACCACATTACCCCAAAAATCATGTGCTGAAGGTCTGTAAAATATAATATAGGGTCACTAACACTATATTTCCCTATACGCCACCACTTGGCGTGACCGGGGTACTTTACTTACTTTTTACTAACACCATATTCCATATACGCCAATTGGCGTGACGGGGCTCTTTACCTTGATTTTTAAACTTATGCCTTTGTTCTTGTATTTTATTTTTTCTTTATTCCTTCATTATTATCATTTGACTTATTTGCGCAGTTGTTTTGTTGTAAGCTTATGAAACATTTGACAGAATGCGGTATGTGGCAGTCGCTTATATCTTCTTGTTAAATTTTAGTATTGAAACATAGGAAGTCAGGCTAGGACCCTACAGCGAAAAATAATATTTAAATGATTGGATGAAAAATGAGTTTCTTGGAATTGTTGTTGACGTAATGCCACGGACAGGATGCCCTTTTACTCATTCGTGTGGCGGGTCGTAATGGCTTTCTTGACATTCCCGTCTGTTACTGGAGAAGTTGCTCTTACTGGAGAAGTTGCGGGAGTTCGTCTCTCCCAGGCTATGATGAGAAACGACTCGTCCAGCATAGAGCTACTGCAATACTAGGTCTTCTATATCAGTGTTAGCCAGCCTGTTTTGATGCAGACTGTTAACGGGAGAGACCACGAGGAGATAGAACTGCTAGGGCTTGGTCAGCTGATGGTGCGTCGACCATGCTATTGCGATCGCAGGTCGCAAGCGCTTATGCCCTCTCCCCAGTTTCTTGGAATAACAATGGCCAATGTATCAAATCACCTAGTCTAATTTTAGAATGGAAGCAGCCTCGGGTTTTTACAGTCAGTGTAAGAGGGAAAAGAAAAATAAGAGAAATAACAACCATAGAAAACATGCGCTGATAGGGATTGCCTTTCTGGACTCTGGTGGTCGTTAAATTTAAGATATAAAAATTAAAGATGTGAACTAAACTGTATGTTGTCAGAACTGTTACTTTTGTTGTTGCTCGCTGTTTAAGAAAAGAAAACGGCAAAGAATCATGGCTTCGTACTTTTATTACATTTTTATTTCGTCATCTTCTCAATTTTTTTCCCTTGTGTGCATTAAATTATTTTACATTTTCCTGAATAAAGTCTTTTTATTGCAATGTTCTCTTATTTGTGTGCTCAAATTATTATTTTAATTCGTGTTGATCATTGCCATCGCCTTGAACTTTTGTTATAAATCATGATTTGTTTATTATCAGCCTTTGTTAACACCAACTTTAAGAAGCCAGCTTAATTCATTTTTACTTGATTTCAGATAAATTTTGTGTAGCTAATTCTCACATATTGCTGCTTTTATGTCAGATTGTGCCGTTTACACATGTCTACATAATTATGTTCATAGAGCACACTCTTTGCATTTCATGTATGTTTTGGTGCATACAGAGCCTGGACAGAGAAAGAGAAAACGTAAAATAGAGTGCGTTGTGTATGTATGCATGTGAAATGGGAAGTGTTATGTGTGTGTGGGAACAGATTGTGTGAAATAGAATTTAAGGAGAGTCATATTATATGTGGAGTAATGTTAGTTCAAGCTTTATTTGCTTTGTGGTTCCCACTTACTTTCCCTCATGAAAACTACTGCTTGTCATAACGGTGTGACCTTATACAATCTTCACACCTCTAAGATAAAGAAAAACGATTAAATCTAAGATGATTAACCCACACGTTACATAAACCTAGGATTTGCCTTATTCTTCAACAAATATTAACACTTGTTTCTCCGTATGGCTTTGTCAAATATTTATGTGGATTTTGATAAACGTTGTAAGATTATTGCTACTTATCGCGTGGATACTTTTTAATGTTTGGGCGTAAAATGAAACGTAATTACTGTAATTGGTAATCACATAATGGGCTCCTTCACAAGGTAGCGAATGTTTTCCACGGATCTAAATCTTAACGCGGGTAAGTCTCGAAAATAATGTTTCTTGTATTAGTGAACACATCTGGAGGAGGGGGGTGGTTCTAACCATAAGCTGTAAGCCTCTTTCTAGAGGTGAGCGATAAAACCAAGGCACTTACGTGCTCGAGCTGGGCCAGTCATGACAGTTGCTCGTTGGAGAAGGCCAGAGAAGCAGTGAGAAATACCACATCCCTACCACCCTTGAAATGATCTTAACTATCCTCCTTTTCCTCTTCCTTCCCATCTTCCTCTGCGTTCAGATTTATATACTTAGTAGATAATACAGGGAGATGAGCTGACTCGATAAATATGGTTATTAACGGGATGTATCTTAAGTAACTCATCTTTTAACAATTAACGAAAGAAGTTAGTGACTTCATGGACTCTCACCGACGATGTGGAGTTCGTGCTTTGTGTCAAGGTCTTTCTGCCTGATCTTGAAACAGATTGAAGAATTGAAATGACACTGCCTCAATACAACGATAAGTACATTTTGTAATATCGTAGCAAACTATTATATCTTCTCAACATTCCTGAATGGTGCAGAAACGTAGACATTAGATAATAAAACAGAATATAAAATTGAAGCCTTTGAAATGTGAATTTATAGAAAAAATAGGAATAATTTGATGGAAAGAAAAAAACAAACGAAAAAGTCTTAAAACAACTAGAAATGAAAAGAGAACAACTAAACATAATTCAAAGAAGACAAATTAGATTTTTGCGGAAGGTTAAAAGACATGGCAACCTACTAGAAGTAATATTGGAAAGGAAAATAGAAAGTAAAAGAGGTAGAGGCAGACCAAGACTAACAAGGACGAGTAACATCAAAAGATGGACAAGTCAAACTATGACAACCTGCACCATCAAAGCAAGACACAGAGCGGTATGGCTATCCGTGGTAGCCAACCTTCGATGCAGACACAACACTCAATGATGATGAATATTCTATATTGAAATATAACTCATGAAGCAGTTAGAGATCTGCCTTAACAAACACGAAATAAAACCACATCGGCCTCCGGACAGGAAGGGCACAGGTTGAAGCCGACCAGAAGCGGTGGTGATTTGTCAAAAGTAGGAACAATTAACACGTGGTTTCTGTATATATGACGTTACCTTATCCTCATCTGTTGGTTAGTGAGATCCGATGTCTAGCCCTCTCGGATAATGGCAAAAAAACAGGATGTCCCGTCTGTACCCGCGCACATTAAAGAACCATTGGCAGTTAAAATGGAAAAGAATAGGCCATATATACATGGCCGCTGCCCAGGCAACATTATTAGAAGAAACCTACTCACACAATGGATCACATGCCGTGCTACGGAAATCGTGCATGTGGGTTAGGATTTACCTCGGATTTTCTCGAGGGAGATATCGGAAAGGGTCAAGGCAATGAGATGCAAATAAATGCTTAAAATTGTGGAGCTGCAGTAAAGCTGAAAGTGAAGTGAACAAAAAAATAGCAACAAATGGTACGGGTAAAGCTTCACGTAACTGATAGACGACATAAATGATAGGTATCGGAAATGAGATATCTATCAGAAATGAGATATCGGAAATGAGATATCTATCAGAAATGAGATATCAGAAATGATATATTGGAAATGAGATATCAGAAATGAAATATCTATCAGAAATGATATATTGGAAATGAGATATCAGAAATGAGATATCTATCAGAAATGAGAAATCGGAAATGAGATATCGGAAATGAGATATTGGAAATGAGATATCGGAAATGAGATATTGGAAATGAGATATCGGAAATGAGATATCGGAAATGAGATATTGGAAATGAGATATCGGAAATGAGATATCGGAAATGAGATATTGGAAATGAGATATCTGTCAGAAATGAGATATTGGAAATGAGATATTGGAAATGAGATATCGGAACAGCTACGAATTTGTGCGGTATGCTGTGATGATGATCCTAACAACAAAACAAGCCATGTATAACAAACCAGCAAATTAAGTTGCCACTTCCTTGTGTTTTGATGACAAGATCGTAGCATTAGATACCAGCTTTAAAATAATCTCGATCGCATACATTCTCTCTCATTTCAATTCGTATATTAATTTGTTAAATTTGTTATCCACAGTACACATTCGCTGCCACACACAGTTACATTGCTTAAAGACGATTTGTTGATAAAGAAGAATCTTTTGTGTCATGTTTTATGTTATGTTCTATGACATGTTCTATGTTATGTTTTATGCTCTTATGTTTTTAATTTCCGTACATGACATGTTACTCAGTCCATTCAAATTATTTTAATTTAAATTATTCTACCAGCTGTACCATCTATGGACATAGATTGATTGTTTTCTCAAGGAAAAAAAAAAAAGCTCTTACAGTGCCATTCTCTCGCCCTATTTGCGTTTATGATCACCTTTTTGTGTCGGCCTTCCAGTGGCAATATTTGATACTCTCTAAATGTCTCCCTCGTTTTCTGTCTGGGCTTAAGAGTCATTCTTTTCTAGCCCCCCACAACGCTCGTCATTCTGTAGTCTTCTTGACCCGGATTTTGCTCGGCTTGAAATGTTCTATTTTTGGCATGGAATATCTCAAGATACTTAATCTCTTTCTGTTTTTGTCACTGTTTGCAACTTTTTGCTCTGTCTGCCCTGTAAATTGTGCAATCTACACCTCTTCCAAATATTCGAACATTACCAATCCTCAATACACTCGTCCTGTCGATTCAAGCGAAATAATTTCACTGGCTCTTATAAATAGAATGTGTGTTTCATACGGGCTATCGAGTTCGTTTCCTGCTGCAGATTTCTCCAGTATCGAAACATTAACGGTATCGGTATTGGGCCATTGATTACAGGCCCCAATGCATTGCTGACTACCAAATGTGATGGATGGAAATTTAAAGCTAAAATCAACATGAAACGTGGACAGATCACACATATAATCCACCGTTCTGGAAGCCAAATTATTTGCGGCTTGAGATGACATACATTTCTCAAACTACTAAATTCTGTGTTGGCTTTTTTCTCCCCTTTTTCATGAAATATATTTTCTTCATTCGCTTATATGCCAGATATTAATCTCGATGCTATTATTTGAGATGTTTATATCTGCAAGTGTTCAAAATACCGTTATTATGAAAATATCTAACTATTTTAATGGCGCACTTGTCATATTACGTAAACTTTTCCCATCACGAATTTTTAATTGCTATCACTCATCTCTCCATGGCTTTCTTTGGAGAGTTACGTGATGAGGCTCCAATCTCTTTCACGGTGCTGTGCCATATTCGTCTTTCGTGTTATGAATATGCCTAATGTGTACCACACACATTGATGTTTTCGCTTTCTGGCCCTTGATCGTTTCTGATTCTTCCGCCCCATCCACCGTCACAGACTTTTTTCACTTTCGGGTTGAACATACCCGGATTCGGGCGTCATTTTTGTCGAACCATGTGCTTGCTTATCGAACCGCGAACACACGACACACAGAAGAATAAATCATATTCCACTTAAATATTGGTAAAGTTCATCCACACATCAGAAGTAAAACATACGCCAAACGGGGAATAGCAAGACACAATTTCACAGACTGTCGCGTAAATCATTTAAATATATCAGCAAGAGCCGATTTATAAAAACGACTACACGTAGCCGCCATGACATCATTTCACCGCTCCACATGGACATAAGTAACATAACAATTTAAGAGTTAAAAAATGCGAGATAAGACAAATATAAATAATACTTAAACAAGGCTGCTGGTTTAGCTTGCTTTTGACTTGTGTATTTGTGTACGCCAGCTTTATTTACCCAGCATAGTCCAGAAGGACTGAATCTTGCGTGAATACCACCTTTCTTGTTTCTTATCCATACCGGCAGTCGTATGCTCATGTGTCCTTCGCCAAACAGGCATATATTCTTCGACTACAGATGTGTTCTCATTTTTTTTTAATCGTCGAGAGGTTTGACGTTCTTACCACATTTTTTTTTTGTGTGGCTATCTGCTTTGCCTGAGCAGCAGCTATTTTTTGACCTAATCTTTTTTTTTTATTTTTATTTCACACTATTAAGGGTTCTTTAACGTGTGTGGAATTCATACGGGACCTCCTGGTTATGGCCGTAATCCGAGCGGGATCTCACATCCGATCTGACTATCCAGGGGGATCGGAGAAGGGTAAAGCCACGTATAAACCAGGGCGTCGTCCCGCAAAGATGACCTGTGGCGGGAACTTTTTCTCTAGAGGTCGACATCTAACCTCTAGACCATACCACTTCCCTCCCACCCCTCTCTTTTCATTCGGTTTGACACAGATCAAACTACATCAAACATGTATATACCTGGTCGCTACTTATGAATCTAAGCGCTGAGCCTACTGCTTAAATAAAACTAAGTGCAACTACGTTAGGATAGGACTATCATTACTTCCACACCGGACGAATCCATAGGCGCTTCGATTTTCTCCTCAAAATATCGAGAATCTCCCAGGAGAACCCTAACCCTGATGTACGAACTCCGTAGCACGGCGCGAATAGAGTTTTTTTACTGACAATTTTGCACAGGCAGCGGCCAAATGGCCTACTCATTTTGATTTGTCACTACCGATGCTTTTTTAGCATGCGCGAGTGCACACGGAACCTCCACTTTTTTGTCGTTATTCGAGAGGGCTAGATATCGAATCTCACTACCCAGAGAGGGCTAGACATCGAATCTCACTACCCAGAGAGGGCTAGACATCGAATCTCACTACCCAGAGAGGGCTATACATCGAATCTCACTACCCAGAGAGGGCTATACATCGAATCTCACTACCTAGAGAGGGCTAGACATCGAATCTCACTACCCAGAGAGGGCTAGACATCGAATCTCACTACCCAGAGAGGGCTAGACATCGAATCTCACTACCTAGAGAGGGCTAGACATCGAATCTCACTACCTAGAGAGGGCTAGACATCGAATCTCACTACCTAGAGAGGGCTAGACATCGAATCTCACTACCTAGAGAGGGCTATACATCGAATCTCACTACCCAGAGAGGGCTAGACATCGAATCTCACTACCCAGAGAGGGCTAGACATCGAATCTCACTACCCAGAGAGGGCTAGACATCGAATCTCACTACCTAGAGAGGGCTAGACATCGAATCTCACTACCCAGAGACCAGGGGAAGTCACGAAGAAACCACGGATTCAATTTTTTAAATTTTTTACTTATTTAAAAAAAAAATTTCCCACTGGTGGTATTGAAGCCGAGACATTTTTGTTCGACGGCTGACATCTTACTTCTAGACCACCCATTCCCCGTACTACTATTCACAGTATACTGTTTATAAAAACGATACCAATTGAGAGAAATAAATCAATAAAATAATTAATAAATAAAAATAATACAATTTAAAAAAAACTTTTAAATGATTTGTGCCGAACATCAACTTTAATTATCTTGTCAGTGTACTCAATAATAATAATGATAATAATAATAATGGTAGTAATGATAATAATGGTAGTAATGATAATAATAATGGTACTAATGATAATAATAATGATAATAATAATGATAATGATAATAATAATAACAACAATAATAATAATAATAACAATAACAATAATAATGATAATAATAATAAAAAATAATGATAATAATAATGATAACAATAAAGATAATAATAATGATAATAATAATGTTAATAATAATAATAACAATAAAGATAATAATAATGATGATAATGATAATAATAACAATAAAGATAATAATAATGATGATAATGATAATAATGATAATGATAATAACAATAACAATACAGATAATAATAATGATGATAATAATGATAATAATAATAACAACAATGATAATAATAATAGTAATAACAATAATGATAATAATAACAATAATATTTATATATTAATAATAATGATAATAATAATAACAACAACAATAATGATAATAATAACAATAATAGTGATAATAATGATAATAACAATAATAATAATAATGATAATAACAATAATAATAACAACAATAATGATAATAATAATAGTAACAATAATGATAATAATAATGATAATGATAACAATAATAATAATAACAATAATAATAACAATAATAATAACAATAATAATCATAATAAGAACAATAATGATAACAATAACAATAATAATGATAATAACAATACTAATGATAATAACAATAATAATAATAACAATAATAACAATAACAACAATAATGATAATAATAATAGTAACAATAATGATAATAATAATGATAATGATAACAATAATGATTATAACAATAATAATAATAATAATGGTACCAATAATAATAATAATAACAATAATAACAATAATAATAACAATAATAATATAATATTAATAATAACAATAATGGTAACAATAATGATAATAATAACAATAATAACAATAATATTATAATATTAATAATAACAATAATAACAATAATAACAATAATAACAATAATAATAATAATAATAATAATAATAATAACAATAATGAAAATAATAAAGATAATCATAATATTAACAATCATCGTCATCGAGTGCCGTCTCCGCAACGAAGGTTGGCTACCATGGAGCTCCATTCTGCTCTGTTTCTTGCTTTGATGGTGCAGGTTGTCATAGGCTGATTTGTCCATCTTTTGATGATACTCGTCCATGTTAGTCTTGGTCTGCCTCTGCCTCTTTTACCTTGTATTTTCCCCTCCAGGATTACTTTTAGTAGGCTGTTGTATCTTTTAACATGGCCCAAAAATCGCATTTGTCTTGTTTGAATTGTGTTTAGTAGTTCTCTTTTCCTTTTTAGTTGCTTTAAGACTTCATCGTTTGTTTTTTTGTTCCTACCATCCAATTCTACCTATTCTTCTATATATCCACATTTAAAAGGCTTCAATTCTCTGTTCTGTTTTCTTGTCTAATGGCCATGCTTCTGCACCATATAGGAATATTGAGAAGATGTAACATTTTGCTATTCTTAGTTTTAGTCCTGGTGTTATTTGTTTTGATGTTAGTATGTTCTTCATGACAATAAACTTACTCTTTGCCATTCCTATTCTTTTGTTTATTTCAGTTGTACATTTTCCATCACTGGTTATAGTATGTCCAAGGTAGTTGTAGGTCTGAACTGTCTCCAGGTCTATTCCTTCAATTTTGATATTCACTTGTGGGTTTTGAGTATTTTCTTTGTTTATGATCATAGTTTTAGTCTTTTTGATATTCATATCTAGTCCATATTTTTTGTTTGTCATGTTTATTTCATTAAGTAATTGTTGTAGATCTTTAGGATTTTTTGCTAGTAGTACAGTATCGTCAGCATATCTTAGGTTATTGATTATCTTTCCATTAATTTGTAGGCCTGGCATCTCTTTGATGTTTTTAAAGATTTGCTCAGTGTATAGATTGAACAAGCTTGGTGATAGGATGCATCCCTGTCTTACTCCTATTTTTATATCAATGGGTTTAGACTTCTCTTTGTTATATTTTATTATTGCTGTTTGCTCCCAGTATAGATTACATATTAGTCTTATGTCCATGTCATCTAGATGTATCTCTTTTAGGCATTCTATAAGTTGTTTGTGGTGTACTCTATCAAAAGCGTTGGTGTAGTCTATGAAGCATGTATATATATATAATGTATATATCAATGTATATATTGGGTTGTTTACTTTTGTGTACTTTTCGATTAATGTTCTCATGCAGAATATGGCTTCTTCTGTCCCGCTATTTTCCTAAATCGAAATTGCTACTCATCTAATTCAGTATTGATTTTATTCTGAATCATTCCTTGTATAACTTTTAGCAAGATTTTTGTAACATGGCTCATTAGGCTTATTGTTCTAAAGTCACTGCATTCAACTGCACCATTATTTTTAGGCAATGCAATGAAAGTTGATGTTTTTAGTTCATTTGGTATGTATCCTGTATGATATATGTCGTTGCATATGTCTGTAATCTCTTCAATGCCAAAATCTTCTAGTGCCTGTATCATCTCTATCTGTATGCTGTCAAATCCTGCTGCTTTTCCTTTTTTCATTGTCTTTCTAGTTTTTACCACCTCAGATTTTAAGATTTTATAGCGTGATGTACATTTTATAACCGGTTTCTTGTCCCTTTGATCCTGAAATAGTTCTGTTATATATTCCTGCCATCTATCTATAATATCCGTATTGTCTGTTAGCATTTTTCCTTTTTTGTCTGCAATGCATCCACCTTCTGTGTCTTTAAAATTTGTATTAGTCATTCTCTTTATTTCTGTGTGCATTCCTCTTAAGTCTTGTTTGCTTTCCATAGTATCTATTTCTATACATTTTTGACTGAGCCAGTCTTCTTTTGCCTTTTTGCACATTTTGCGTATCTCATTATCTATTTTATTGTATTGGGCAGTGTTATTCGCTCGTCTCATTTCTTCCATTTTTTTCTAAGATGGTGTTAGTTATCCATTTTTGTTTTTTGCTCTTTTCTCTTTTGGGTAAGGTGTCGCAGGTTTCTTGTATGCTTTTCTTTATGCATTGCCATTTGGTTGTTACTTTTTCATCAGGATTTTCTCTTCTGTATTGTTCAATTCCTTCTTCTAGCAGCTTCTGGTATGTGTTCTTTACTTGTATTGTATAGGTATCTTTAATATCTTGTTGATTTAAAGCTGTTATGTCTAGTGAATTTGTTGATGAATTAGACTTTTGCTTGTTTCTCTTTAGTTTCATTTTCATTTTAATCATTACAGGATTGTGATTTGAATTAATATCTGCTCCTGGGTAGGTTTTGGCTTTCTTTACGCTGTTACGGAACATTTCTTTTATCATTATGTAATCTGTTTGATTCCTCTTCTTATCTCCAGTACTTTTCCATGTGTATAGTTTCCTTTTCTCTTGCTCAAAGTAGGTGTTACATATTATCAGCCTGTTTTCTTCACAGAATTGTATTCATCTTTCTCCTCTGTCATTTCTTTTTCCTAAACCATGATTTCCTATAATTGTCTTATATCTACCTTTTCCTACTTTAGCGTTCATGTCACCCATTACAATCAAGCTGTCTGAAGATTTCACTTGCTTCATAACTTTATTTAGGTCTTCATAGTATGCCTCTATTTGTTCATCTGTGTAGTCTTGAGTAGGTGCATATGTCTGTATTATTGCTATGTCGAATGGTTTTGCTTTCAACTTGAGTAGTATAATCCTATCACTGTATGTCCAGTGGGTACTTTTATATTTTTGTAACTCTCTTTTTATCAGTATTCCTACCCCTCTTTGATGTTCTGTTGTGTTTCCTGAGTATATAAATGTATATTTTTCGTCCTCTATGTACCCACATTCTTTCCATCTTGTCTCTGATATGCCTAAAATATGTATATCTATTCGTTCTGCTTCTTGAATCAGATTTTCCAATTTCCCTTCTTGATATAGAGTCCTAACATTCCAAGTACTTATTTTAAGATCTTTCCTCCAATATTAGTTCGAATTCCACTCCATGGCTTCCTCTGGACTAGTACGTGATGAGGATCTTCACGGTCGTCTGCCATATTCGCCTTTCATAATAATAACAATAATGATAATAATAACAACAATAATGATGATAATAATAATAATGATAATAATAATAAAAATAATGATAATGATAATAATAATAAAAATAATGATAATTATAATAATAAAAAATAATGATAATAATAACAATATAGATAATAATGATGATAATATAAAAATAATGATAATAATAATAATAATAAAAGTGACTAAAAGTGGCGGTGAATTTGGCATTGTTTTTCACTCGAAAAGAAATAACGAAATATCTGGAATAAATGAGATACGTCCCACAGAGACCATGATAGCACCGAGGGAAGCGCTGCGGTATCTACCAGAGGAATAATAGCTTGTCTGGACGGAAATGAATGGCTTGGGTATTTACATTACATCTTTAATCATCCCGCTGTCAAAAAGAAAGGTCAAGTGCAAAGGACTGCAGACAGTATTAAAATGTAAACCTAGCATCACATGCTTGAAAGTCTGTATTGAAGGTTGCATTCAAAGAAATTATATCAAGTTGAGATCGTTCATCAAATACTATACTCGCTCGCTCGATCATTTTTTGTTTTGCAGGAACAACGCACTAATTAAACTTATCCCCTTTTTTGGGGAGTTAAACCTAAATTGTGTTTTTAAATACTTATTTCTTACTTTTATGTTGTTTTTGAGGAAGATGTAATGAATATGTCCACTGTGGTGCTATGTTCTACAATATATTCTGTGACAAGAAGATAAAGCCCCGAAACACTTGTTCGATCGGAAGCCCTCCTCTGATGATCAGATCGCCTCCTGTTACGAAACTCTGTACAATTTCCTATTACAATATTTTCTGTGACATCATCATTTTGTGCCGTCTATGTATCGAAGGCTACTTTACGGTAAGCAGGGATATATGCTACTTTGGGCCCGACACATCTATCTTTTGGTACGGGTTGATTTTTAAATTAACAAGTTTGTCTAGACAGCGACTCTTTTTGGTCTATTCTTTTTTACTCTTAAGCGCCAATAATTCTGTGCGCACAGTGCACACTGAACCTCCTGTTTTTCGCTGTTTCCGGAGAGGACTACAATTTGGATCTCGCTACCCAGAGACCGAGGGAGGGCAAAGCCACGAAGAAAACACGGATTCCAAGAGAAAAATTCCCACCGCGTGAGACGGGATCCGAACATGGGACCTTCTTGCCCAGAGCTCGACATCTTATCTCTAGACCACTCAGTTTTTTTAAATATAAAAGTGTAAGCGTTTACCTTTTATTTAGAGGTGCATAAGCGACGCAGTAACTTTGATATTGAAAAATTCGTTAGAAGATGTTATCAACCCTCGGGGGGGGGGGGGGGGGGGGGCTCGGTAACCTAGTTGGGAAAACCACCCGACTGGACTACCGACGTTTGGACAAACCCGTGTTCGATTTCCGCTGGAATAGTGTGAGTTGTACTTGTTGTTGGAAAAAAAAATACCCCCGAGGTAGACCCAGCCGCTGGCAGAATGGGTTTCAGGGTAGTACTCTGGGAAGGTGAGGAATGACGCCTCGCATCGTGAGTTTCGATGCTTGAAGCGACACTATCCAGAAGTCTCCGAACGCTTCTGGATAGACGGTCGAGCACATATGGGTGCTTAATATAAACACCAATTCAAGTCTCGTACTTTACCTTTATGGAGACCCTCGATACGTGACACACAAGACACATTCAATGGAGTGAAAAGTAAACAAATAAAGAAATTCGATTGATAGGTTCCTTCCTAAGGGTGTATAGACGCACTATTAGTGTTTTCTCATTAGTCGTAGCCTTTGTTAGTTGTCTGGGCCTCTTCCCGGGTGGCTACCAGTTATTACTTTTAGCCATCTGGCACGAAGTGGTGTCACTGTGACTGTTGATCGAGGTTGGCAGAAGACAGACTGACCGCGGCGTTTTAATTAAAGTCGTAGATTTCACATTCAGCGTACAGTAGGAGACTGCTTTATGATAATTTAAGAACAGTTTAATGATTTCTTGGAGACAGTACTGATTTGAGCTATATATTGTTTTTTTTTAAAGTTTCATTTTCTTGCTTTCTGATTTTCTTTGCATTCTTCTTTCTTCATACTGGTCTCCTCTCGTTCCGTGTTTTTTCTCTGTGCCCTCTTCACCTCATTCTTCACGCTGATCTTTCTCACTGTTATTTATCCCCTTATTTTGTCTTCTCTCCTCTTCTTCGTGCTTCTCTCTCTCTCTCTCTCTGTCTGTCTGTCTCTCTCCATTTCTGTCTCTTCTTTCCACCTTCTTCCGTCCCCTCTCCTCGTCTTTGCCTCTGCCCTTTCTCTCTGCCCTCTAATTTCTCTCAGCCACTGAGCGGAAGTTTTACTACTTTGTGGGACATTATTTTAAATCCCCGGCAGATTGTGACTGAAATAATCGTATTTTGTAAATTCAATTGAGCAGCAACATGTTCGTATATTAGGCACCAAAACAACAACAGTGCAGCCAAGCAGTTTTTTTTATAGAATGTTGCAATCAGCCCTTTCCGTCAGTCCTCATAGTAAGGGGCGCGGAATTTTCTTAATTAATTAAAAGCTTCCTTAATGCGAGAAACTTTGACATTAGGTTTCCTTAGTTTCTCCTGAATATTAAATGTCTCTCATGGTGTGAAACTCTGGTAGCTGAACACTGAGATATGTAGATGTTCCAGTGAGGTAATAGTAACTTGATGCCACATTCTCCCGCATCAAAGGAGCTGTTATATAAATAATCTAAAAAACTAACACGTCTTGATACCCGAGTACGTCTCCTTCTCTTCTCTTTCTATAGTTATCCATATTTTTTTTTACTGTTTTTTCCTTTATATATCCTCTGCATTTACATCTTTCACACATTTTTTTCCAATATCCCACCTGGAATAAAATCCGTAAACACCATACCCAGATTTTCTTTTCTGTCATAGGTCTATATCTACCCAAGGAACCATGTGTTTGATAAAGTGATACAGCACACCATCTGAGCCTGGTACGATATGTTTGTATTTATTCAGGATATCTCTACGCCTTCCAGTGGCATCAGGTCAAGACACTCCTCATCTCCGAATATCTTATCTAGAACACGACTTTGTTATTATGACGGCTATTTTTCTCAACTTTATTCATCCGAGACAAATCTCTGCAAGGAATTCTCGCCACGTTCTTATGGTTGCACGCGACATTTCCTGGATATTGGGTATGGTCTGATACTCGCACTTCCTGTTCATCCCTCGATGTAATGGCCACAATTCTTGATCAGCTTTATCTGTGCCAATTTCAGACACTAATGATTTTCATGACATTTCGATTTCCTTTCATTTAATCTTCTTTTGACAAAAATAAATTTAAAGAATCCATAATCCATTGATATATTTGTGTGTCTTTACTATCATCTTGTTTATCATCTTCTTCTTTCCGTCCTCATTGGCCTTTCAGATGTCGAGGAGAGAATTAGTTTGTGGTATTTAGCTCTTCTGTTGACTTCCCTTGCCGCAATGTTTACTAGTGTTTCGTTAAAGCCATCTTTTTCGCGATCGTTTTGAGGTTTTCGCATCGTTTATTGAAGGCTGTGTTATGTTTTTATCTTTCTATCTTATCCCGTCATGTGACCAAACCATTTTATCTGTTATTTCTTTGTGTATTCAATTGCGGAAATTATTCCCAGCTTTTTTTTCTGAATTCTCCATTTCTGATCTTATCGCTCGGACTGTTTCCTGCAATGCACCTAACACATTTAATTTCTGTAGTGGTTATCTTCTTCTTGAGTTTAACGTCCAGGTCTGACATTGGTAGTACAACGATGGGGTGAAGATTGTATTATAAAGTGCCGGTTTTGTCTCCAGTATTATTTCCTTTTTGGACAATAGTGGTCCGATGGTTTGACAAGCTTTGTTGTATCTTGAATCTATCTCTGCTGTTTGTAAATTATTGTTTATCATTAAACTTAATGAGTATTTAAATTCATCAGATTGTTTTAAGTGTCTATCGTTATGTTGATGCTCCGTTTTTCTTTTTTCGATATTCCTGACTTCTGTCTTGTTGGCGTTGATTTCCATATTGTATTGGGTGAATGTACCGTTAATTCTATTTTAGTGTTCTTGTAGGGTTTCTATTGTTCCATGCGAATAGAAGCTCGTTAATCTACACGTGTACATGCCGAGCAAATAGTCTGCGTAGTTGTTGTCGGAGTAATTAAATAAATAAATAATGATTTTGCGCTTGTTGTAAGGCGGTCACGTCAGGATTCATCCAATGTACTGCTCCCCTCCATGGCTGATGTTGTTGAGATGAGAACGGAGCAGTACCTAAAACATTCCCTGGGGTTACCGGTTACCACATTCCTGGCATGGCTGCACTACTTGGCTGACTGATACTATACACCCTTTCATCTAACGACTTCAGGCTATACCTGAAATCATGAATTCACTGTGGGGGCAACGGAGATCATGATCTTCCGCTGATACTTTAATCACGCAAGTTGTGGACTCTAAACTAAGTGATCTGGAACGGACCCATGAGAGAAATCAACTACTCAAGAAGAAACATTGCGAATAAATTACTTTATACCACAGCATTTCATATGCCAGCGCCGTATTCTTGATATCACCTGGAAGGACAAAGTGACACACGTAAATGCCATAACACAGTCCTCCCGAACACGCTGCCTAAACAACTTAGATTACGCTGGCTTGGCCACTTACACCGTATGAAGGATGGTCGCATGCCAAAAAATATACTTTATGGACAACTAGCATATAGTAAAATAACTATTGGACGCTCAAAACTCCGATTTATAGAAGCATGTAAACGTGACATGGCTTCCTGCAGCCTGGGAAGTGATTGCTGCAAACCGCAATCTTTGGAAACACATTCTAAAGCTCCAACTCAAGCAGGTCGCAAGTAGACTCATAGAAAAAGAGAATACATGTAAAAGAAAAAGAAAACATTTCCTAGGGGCGCTGCAAAATCTATAGTTAACTATGACTAACGGAGGCTACTACTATGACTGTAGCTAAGTGTTGGTTCAATAAGCAACAAGAGCATCAAGCGGCTTTTTTAAAAATTACTGTTTCTGCATTGACGACTGTTGCCTGCACCCCCTTGACAAATGTATATATAAGTGTAGGACGAGACAGTAAATTTTCTATTATACACGATTTTTATTCCACAATTATTCATATTTAGTACGCTGCAGTTAGAGTCGCGGTAGAGCTGCACTTAATGTGCTCTAGTCTGCCGAGGTCAAGAGGTTAGGTTCTATTTCACTCAAAGGCTTCTAGGTTCTATCCATCCATCCATCCATCCATCCATCCATCCATCCATCCATCCATCCATCCATCCATCCATCCATCCATCCATCCATCCATCCATCCATCCATCCATCCATCCATCCATCCATCCATCCATCCATCTATCTATTTAATCTATCTAATCTAATCTATCGTCCTTTCGAGCCGAAGACGGTACATAGGGCAAAACCACAATCTCAAAAACAGAAACCTTGTGTGCCAAAGTGGCACATATTGCAGAGATCACTGCTTCTATGGCTCTGTTTCCATCACAATAGGAAATTCTAGGTTCACCCATCCTTAAATTGATACCAGATTTATTTTTTCTGTGGAAAAAGCAACAACGATTACATACTTCTGACCACATGACCAACATAATGTCGATAAACATTAGCAGTAACACCATATCACCTATAGGCCACACTTGAAGTAAGACTGGCTTCCTTTTTATGTTGTCACTTAGGACTTCTCTGTTCTTTTTGAAGTTGCCAGATCCTTCTATTTAGGAAAGTTTATACGAGTTGGGTGTTTATGTGTTTGTGTGTACGTGCCAGACTTTGTTCCTCCCTTGTCACTTTTGTTACAATGTCAACCACTAAGATATAGCATGATACAAACCCGTGTACGAAAGACTGATTAATCTTATCAGACTATTTTTCTGGGAGAAATAACTATGACGACATACAACTGTTGCATCGTTGAAAGATCTAGGGAAATCAATAACATACCTGAACAAATTACAAAATCTATTCTCTTAAATATTCTGTTCTTGAACATCGTATGTAGACTTTTATTTATTTACCTCTCACAGCCTTCTATAGTATTTGATTTCCTTTTCTCGGACATTGTCTTTATTCTTTTATATAATTTCTTCTGACAACTTCTATATTCCTTTATTTCCTTTCCTCAAAAAAACATCTATATTCCTTTCTTTACTTTCCTCTAACGACTTCTATAATTCCTTTAGTTTCCTTCCTCTGACAGCATCTATATTTCTTTATTTACTTTTTTTCTGACCACCTCTTTATTCCTTTATTTCCATTCCTCTCACAGCGGTTATATTCTTATACTTATTTTCCTCTGACAGAATCTGCAATTCTTTATTTCCTTCCCCTGACAACCTCTGTATTAATTAATTTTATTTATTTTGACGTCCTCTGTTTTTTTTTATTTTCCTTTCCTTTGACATCATATGTATTCCTTTATTTCCTTTCCTCTATCAGCCGCTATAGTCTTTATTTCCTTTCCTCTATCAGCCGCTATAGTCTCTATTTCCTTTTCTCTATTAACCACTTTAGTCTTGAATTTCCTTTTCTCTCACATCATCTATGTTCCTTTATATTATTTTCTTTTACAGCATCTTCATTCCTTTTTTTCCTTTTCTCTGGCAGCATCTATATATTCCTTTATTTTCTTCCTGTGTCATCCTCTGTATTCCTTTATCTCATTACCTCTGAACTCCTCTATCTTCCTTTATTTCCTTACCTCTTTTAGCCACTTCAGTCTTTATTTCATTTTCTCTATCAACCACTATAATCTTTCTTTAGTTTCCATTGACATCATCTAATTTTCGTTCTTTACTTTTCTCTGACATCCTCTGTATTCTTTTATTTCCTTTCTTCTGACAACTTATATATATTTCTTTATTTCCTTTCCTCTGATATTCTCTATATTCATTTATTTCCTTTTATATTACATCCTCTGCATTCCTTTATTTCCTTTCCTCTGACATCTTCTTTATTCCTTTATTTCTTTTTCAATATCAGCCACTACAGTCTTTATTTACTTTTCTCTATCAGCCAATATAGGCTTTATTTCCTTTTATTCTCTCAGCTAGTATAGTCTTTACTCTTCTCTATCAGCCACTATATTCTTTATTTTCTTTCCTCTATCAGCCACTATAGTCTTTATTTATTTTCCTCTATCAGCCAATATAGTCTTTATTTCATTTCCTCTATCAGCCACTGTAGTCTTTATTTCCTTTCCTCTATCAGCCACTATAGTCTTTATTTCCTTTCCTCTATCAGCCACTACAGTCTTTATTTCCTTTCCTCTATCAGCCACTATAGTCTTTATTTCCTTTCCTCTATCAGCCACTATAGTCTTTATTTCCTTTCCTCTATCAACCACTACAGTCTTTATTTCCTTTCCTCTATCAGCCACTATAGTCTTTATTTCCTTTCCTCTATCAGCCACTATAGTCTTTATTTCCTTTCCTCTATCAGCCACTACAGTCTTTATTTCCTTTCCTCTATCAGCCACTATAGTCTTTATTTCATTTCCTCTATCAGCCACTATAATCTTTATTTCCTTTCCTCTATCAGCCACTACAGTCTTTATTTCCTTTACTCTATCAGCCACTATAGTCTTTATTTCCTTTCCTCTATCAGCCACTATAGTCTTTATTTCCTTTCCTCTATCAGCCACTACAGTCTTTATTTCATTTCCTCTATCAGCCACTACAGTCTTAATTTCCTTTCCTATATCAGCCACTATAGTCTTTATTTGCTTTCCTCTATCAGCCACTATAGTCTTTATTTGCTTTCCTCTATCAGCCACTACAGTCTTTATTTCCTTTCCTCTATCAGCCACTATAGTCTTTATTTCCTTTCCTCTAACAGCCACTATAGTCTTTATTTCCTTTCCTCTATCAGCCACTATAGTCTTTATTTCCTCTCCTCTATCAGCCACTACAGTCTTTATTTCCTTTCCTCTATCAGCCACTATAGTCTTATTTCCTTTCCTCTATCAGCCACTATAGTCTTTATTTCCTTTCCTCTATCAGCCACTATAGTCTTTATTTCCTTTCCTCTATCAGCCACTGTAGTCTTTATTTCCTTTCCTCTATCAGCCACTATAGTCTTTATTTCCTTTCCTCTATCAGCCACTGTAGTCTTTATTTCCTTTCCTCTATCAGCCACTATAGTCTTTATTTCCTTTCCTCTATCAGCCACTATAGTCTTTATTTCCTTTCCTCTATCAGCCACTATAGTCTTTATTTCCTTTCCTCTATCAGCCACTATAGTCTTTGATTTATTTTCCCTATTTTACCCACTTGCCAACGTCAGAAAAAGCTGGCCGGAAATGTTGACATGCACGAACGTGACAGTTCAGTTCAAACTAATCCCGTCAATACTTTCGCTTTTTCTGACACGCTGCCCACTTTTCACAAGTAGGGCATTCTGTAGTCTTATTTGCAATTTGGTGTGAGCGAATTTTGTCATCTTGTGTTCAGGTGCCGTCTGTAGCCTCATCAGAATTCAGGTTTTAGAGTGCCGACCTTCTCGTCAGTAACTCTTTCTATTTGGTTTTTTTTTTTCCAGTTTAGTCTTCGGATTCTCATTTTCATATTTTTTTTCAGTTTAGTCTTCTTCTTATTTTCATCTGTTTCCAGTTGTGTCTTCTTCCTCTTATTTTCATCTTTTTTTTCCAGTTTTGTCTTCCTCTTCTTATTTTCATCTTTTTTTTCAAGTTTTGTCTTCCACTTCTTATTTTCATCTTTTTTTCAAGTTTTGTCTTCCTCTTGTTATTTTCATCTTTTTTTTCAAGTTTTGTCTTCCTCTTGTTATTTTCATCTTTTTTTCAAGTTTTGTCTTCCACTTCTTATTTTCATCTTTTTTTTTCAAGTTTTGTCTTCCACTTCTTATTTTCATCTTTTTTTTTCAAGTTTTGTCTTCCTCTTGTTATTTTCATCTTTTTTTTCAAGTTTTGTCTTCCACTTCTTATTTTCATCTTTTTTTTCAAGTTTTGTCTTCCTCTTCTTATTTTCATCTTTTTTCCCCACCCCTTCCTCTTTTCTTCCTCTTCTTCTTTTCCTATTCTCGTTTTCCTCGCCTTTCTCTTTCACTTCTCCAACCTCATCTTAATATTCTTCATCTGCAACTACTCTTCTACATCTTTTCTCATCTTCTCATCTTGCTCCTTCTGACATCTTCTTTTTCATTTGTTATCCTTTCTTTCTTTTCTCATCTTCCTGTTTCTCCTCATATCGTCTTATTTTTTCCTTTACAACCTTTCATCTTTTCTCATCCTCTTCCTCATACTCATTTATCTTTTTTCCCTTTACATCCTCTCTTTCTCTTCTCATCCTTCTGCCCCTCTCACGTCTTCTGATTTTCCTCTACAGCCTCTCTTTCTTTTCGCATCTTCCGGTTCCTCCATCTCCTTTTTTTTTGCTATACCTCCTCCTATCATTTTTGTTCTACCTCCTCCTATCCTTTTTGTTCTACCTCCTCCTATTCTTTTTGTTTAACCTCGTCCTATTCTTTTGTTCTACCCCCTCCTATTCTTTTTGTTTAACCTCGTCCTATTCTTTTTGTTCTACCCCCTCCTATTCTATTTGTTTAACCTCGTCCTATTCTTTTTGTTATACCTCCTCCTATCCTTTTTGTTCTACCTCCTCCTATTCTTTTTGTTTAACCTCGTCCTATTCTTTTTGTTCTACCTCGTCCTATTCTTTTTGTTTAACCTCGTCCTATTCTTTTTGTTCTACCTCCTCCTATTCTTTTTGTTCTACCTCGTCCTATTCTTTTTGTTTAACCTCGTCCTATTCTTTTTGTTCTACCTCGTCCTATTCTTTTTGTTTAACCTCGTCCTATTCTTTTTGTTCTACCCACTCCTATTCTTTTTGTTTAACCTCGTCCTATTCTTTTTGTTATACCTCCTCCTATCCTTTTTGTTATACCTCCTCCTATCATTTTTGTTCTACCTCCTCCTATCCTTTTTGTTCTACCTCGTCCTATTCTTTTTGTTTAACCTCGTCCTATTCTTTTTGTTCTACCTCGTCCTATTCTTTTTGTTTAACCTCGTCCTATCCTTTTTGTTCTACCTCGTCCTATTCTTTTTGTTTAACCTCGTCCTATTCTTTTTGTTATACCTCCTCCTATCCTTTTTGTTCTACCTCCTCCTATCCTTTTTGTTCTTCCTCCTATCCTTTTTGTTCTACCTCCTCCTATTCTTTTTGTTCTTCCTCCTATTCTTTTTGTTCTCCCTCCTCCTATACTTTTTGTTCTTCTTCTCCTCTTCTTTCTCTTCTTCGCTGTTTTGAAAAAAAAAAGAACTGTTTCTCACATAGTTTCACTGCCTACATAAAGGCTTACAATATCCTGTTCCTTTTGGCCGATACATTAGCCGTTGTCACGGCAGTTCGTTGTTAACTGTTCCACAAAATTGTCGATACGATTGAAAAGTAGGCTGCTGGAGTGAAGTGTGTATAAAAAAAAAAAAAAAAAAAAATACAGATTTTGACATAGGGAGAGAAGGTTACAAGTCCGTGAGTTTCGAGAAACAAAAAATTAGGATTTCTTGACAGTTATCAGGTTTTTTTTTTTTTTTTTTTTTTTGTTCGCAAAACCGCTGCATTTCTACAGGGCTGTATACTTCTTCTTGACGGATATTATTGATCGCAAGTTGGGGGTCTTAATTTTGATGTAATTCATGGGTCTGTTGGCTTTCTTCGTGAGAGACTTTATTGCAGTTTTTTTTCGAGTTTTTAAGTTTCGTCACATTTTACATTTATTCACGCGCTCGCAGATACTCACAGGCGCGCGCGCACACACACAAGTCTCCTGCTCATATATATATATATATAAATCTTCATGTTCTCACTTCACTCACACGAGCACTCTTTTCTATCTTTCTCACTTCTCTGCTCAAGTCTTTATTATATCTTCATTTCTCCAGTGTTCTCTTCATCTCTCTCTCTCTCTCTTACTTTCTTTCTCTCCCACACTGCTGCTCTAGTCCTTATATCTTCATTTCTCCAGTCCCCTCTCCCCTTCTCTCTCTCTCTCTTACTTTCTTTCTCTCCCACACTGCTGCTCTAGTCCTTATATCTTCATTTCTCCAGTCCCCTATCCCCCCCTCTCTCTCTCTCTCTTACTTTCTTTCTCTCCCACACTGCTGCTCTAGTCCTTATATCTTCATTTCTCCAGTCCCCTCTCCCCCCTCTCTCTCTTACTTTCTTTCTCTCCCACACTTCTGCTCTAGTCCTTATATCTTCATTTCCCCAGTCCCCCTCCCCCTCTCTTACTTTCTTTCTCTCCCACACTTCTGCTCTAGTCCTTTTATCTTCATTTCTCCAGTCCCCCCCTCTCTCTCTCTGTCTCTCTCTCTTACTTTCTTTTCTCCCACACTTCTGTTCTAGTCCTTATATCTTCATTTCTCCAGTACCCCCTCCCCTCTCTCTCTCTCTTACTTTCTTTCTCTCCCACACTTCTGCTCTTGTCCTTATATTTTCATTTCTCCAGTCCCCTCTCCACTCTCTCTCTCTCTATTACTTTCTTTTTCTCCCACACTTCTGTTCGAGTCCTTATATTTTCATTTCTCCAGTCCCCCCTCCACTCTCTCTCTCTCTCTCTCTCTCTCTCTCTTACTTTCTTTTTCTCCCACACTTCTGCTCTTGCCCTTATATCTTCATTTCTCCAGTCCCCCCTCCACTCTCTCTCTCTTACTTTCTTTTTCTCCCACACTTCTGCTCTTGTCCTTATATCTTCATTTCTCCAGTCCCCCCTCCACTCTCTCTCTCTCTCTCTTACTTTCTTTTTCTCCCACACTTCTGTTCGAGTCCTTATATTTTCATTTCTCCAGTCCCCCCTCCACTCTCTCTCTCTCTCTCTCTCTTACTTTCTTTTTCTCCCACACTTTTGCTCTTGTCCTTATATTTTCATTTCTCCAGTCCCCTCTCCACTCTCTCTCTCTATTACTTTCTTTTTCTCCCACACTTCTGTTCGAGTCCTTATATTTTCATTTCTCCAGTCCCCCCTCCACTCTCTCTCTCTCTCTCTCTCTCTTACTTTCTTTTTCTCCCACACTTCTGCTCTTGCCCTTATATCTTCATTTCTCCAGTCCCCCCTCCACTCTCTCTCTCTTACTTTCTTTTTCTCCCACACTTCTGCTCTTGTCCTTATATCTTCATTTCTCCAGTCCCCCCTCCACTCTCTCTCTCTCTCTCTTACTTTCTTTTTCTCCCACACTTCTGTTCGAGTCCTTATATTTTCATTTCTCCAGTCCCCCCTCCACTCTCTCTCTCTCTCTCTTACTTTCTTTTTCTCCCACACTTCTGCTCTTGCCCTTTTATCTTCATTTCTCCAGTCCCCCCTCCACTCTCTCTCTCTCTCTTACTTTCTTTTTCTCCCACACTTCTGCTCTTGTCCTTATATCTTCATTTCTCCAGTCCCCCCTCCACTCTCTCTCTCTCTCTTACTTTCTTTTTCTCCCACACTTCTGCTCTTGCCCTTATATCTTCATTTCTCCAGTTCCCCCTCCACTCTCTCTCTCTCTCTCTCTACTTTCTTTTTCTCCCACACTTCTGCTCTTGCCCTTATATCTTCATTTCTCCAGTCCCCCCTCCACACTCTCTCTCTCTCTTACTTTCTTTTTCTCCCACACTTCTGCTCTTGCCCTTATATCTTCATTTCTCCAGTCCCCTCTCCACTCTCTCTCTCTCTCTCTTACTTTCTTTTTCTCCCACACTTCTGCTCTTGCCCTTATATCTTCATTTCTCCAGTCCCCTCTCCACTCTCTCTCTCTCTTACTTTCTTTTTCTCCCACACTTCTGCTCTTGCCCTTATATCTTCATTTCTCCAGTCCCCTCTCCACTCTCTCTCTTACTTTCTTTTTCTCCCACACTTCTGCTCTTGCCCTTTTATCTTCATTTCTCCAGTCCCCTCTCCACTCTCTCTCTCTCTCTTACTTTCTTTTTCTCCCACACTTCTGCTCTTGCCCTTATATCTTCATTTCTCCAGTCCCCTCTCCACTCTCTCTCTCTCTCTCTTACTTTCTTTTTCTCCCACACTTCTGCACTTGCCCTTATATCTTCATTTCTCCAGTCCCCTCTCCACTCTCTCTCGCTCTCTTACTTTCTTTTTCTCCCACACTTCTGTTCGAGTCCTTATATCTTCATTTCTCCAGTCCCCTCTCCACACACTCTCTCTCTCTCTCTTACTTTCTTTTTCTCCCACACTTCTGCTCTTGCCCTTATATCTTCATTTCTCCAGTCCCCTCTCCACTCTCTCTCTCTCTCTCTTACTTTCTTTTTCTCCCACACTTCTGCTCTTGCCCTTATATCTTCATTTCTCCAGTCCCCTCTCCACTCTCTCTCTCTCTCTCTCTTACTTTCTTTTTCTCCCACACTTCTGCTCTTGCCCTTATATCTTCATTTCTCCAGTCCCCTCTCCACTCTCTCTCGCTCTCTTACTTTCTTTTTCTCCCACACTTCTGTTCGAGTCCTTATATCTTCATTTCTCCAGTCCCCTCTCCACACACTCTCTCTCTCTCTCTTTCTTACTTTCTTTTTCTCCCACACTTCTGCTCTTGCCCTTATATCTTCATTTCTCCAGTCCCCTCTCCACTCTCTCTCTCTCTCTTACTTTCTTTTTCTCGCACACTTCTGTTCGAGTCCTTATATCTTCATTTCTCCAGTCCCCTCTCCACTCTCTCTCTCTCTCTCTTACTTTCTTTTTCTCCCACACTTCTGCTCTTGCCCTTATATCTTCATTTCTCCAGTCCCCTCTCCACTCTCTCTCTCTCTCTCTCTTACTTTCTTTTTCTCCCACACTTTTGCTCTTGTCCTTATATTTTCATTTCTCCAGTCCCCTCTCCACTCTCTCTCTCTATTACTTTCTTTTTCTCCCACACTTCTGTTCGAGTCCTTATATTTTCATTTCTCCAGTCCCCCCTCCACTCTCTCTCTCTCTCTCTCTCTCTCTTACTTTCTTTTTCTCCCACACTTTTGCTCTTGTCCTTATATTTTCATTTCTCCAGTCCCCTCTCCACTCTCTCTCTCTCTATTACTTTCTTTTTCTCCCACACTTCTGTTCGAGTCCTTATATTTTCATTTCTCCAGTCCCCCCTCCACTCTCTCTCTCTCTCTCTCTCTCTCTTACTTTCTTTTTCTCCCACACTTCTGCTCTTGCCCTTATATCTTCATTTCTCCAGTCCCCCCTCCACTCTCTCTCTCTTACTTTCTTTTTCTCCCACACTTCTGCTCTTGTCCTTATATCTTCATTTCTCCAGTCCCCCCTCCACTCTCTCTCTCTCTCTCTCTTACTTTCTTTTTCTCCCACACTTCTGTTCGAGTCCTTATATTTTCATTTCTCCAGTCCCCCCTCCACTCTCTCTCTCTCTCTCTTACTTTCTTTTTCTCCCACACTTCTGCTCTTGCCCTTTTATCTTCATTTCTCCAGTCCCCCCTCCACTCTCTCTCTCTCTCTTACTTTCTTTTTCTCCCACACTTCTGCTCTTGTCCTTATATCTTCATTTCTCCAGTCCCCCCTCCACTCTCTCTCTCTCTCTTACTTTCTTTTTCTCCCACACTTCTGCTCTTGCCCTTATATCTTCATTTCTCCAGTTCCCCCTCCACTCTCTCTCTCTCTCTCTTACTTTCTTTTTCTCCCACACTTCTGCTCTTGCCCTTATATCTTCATTTCTCCAGTCCCCCCTCCACACTCTCTCTCTCTCTTACTTTCTTTTTCTCCCACACTTCTGCTCTTGCCCTTATATCTTCATTTCTCCAGTCCCCCCTCCACACTCTCTCTCTCTCTTACTTTCTTTTTCTCCCACACTTCTGCTCTTGCCCTTATATCTTCATTTCTCCAGTCCCCTCTCCACTCTCTCTCTCTCTCTCTCTTACTTTCTTTTTCTCCCACACTTCTGCTCTTGCCCTTATATCTTCATTTCTCCAGTCCCCTCTCCACTCTCTCTCTCTCTTACTTTCTTTTTCTCCCACACTTCTGCTCTTGCCCTTATATCTTCATTTCTCCAGTCCCCTCTCCACTCTCTCTCTTACTTTCTTTTTCTCCCACACTTCTGCTCTTGCCCTTTTATCTTCATTTCTCCAGTCCCCTCTCCACTCTCTCTCTCTCTCTCTTACTTTCTTTTTCTCCCACACTTCTGCTCTTGCCCTTATATCTTCATTTCTCCAGTCCCCTCTCCACTCTCTCTCTCTCTCTCTTACTTTCTTTTTCTCCCACACTTCTGCACTTGCCCTTATATCTTCATTTCTCCAGTCCCCCCTCCACACTCTCTCTCTCTCTTACTTTCTTTTTCTCCCACACTTCTGCTCTTGCCCTTATATCTTCATTTCTCCAGTCCCCTCTCCACTCTCTCTCTCTCTCTCTTACTTTCTTTTTCTCCCACACTTCTGCTCTTGCCCTTATATCTTCATTTCTCCAGTCCCCTCTCCACTCTCTCTCTCTCTTACTTTCTTTTTCTCCCACACTTCTGCTCTTGCCCTTATATCTTCATTTCTCCAGTCCCCTCTCCACTCTCTCTCTTACTTTCTTTTTCTCCCACACTTCTGCTCTTGCCCTTATATCTTCATTTCTCCAGTCCCCTCTCCACTCTCTCTCGCTCTCTTACTTTCTTTTTCTCCCACACTTCTGTTCGAGTCCTTATATCTTCATTTCTCCAGTCCCCTCTCCACACACTCTCTCTCTCTCTCTTTCTTACTTTCTTTTTCTCCCACACTTCTGCTCTTGCCATTATATCTTCATTTCTCCAGTCCCCTCTCCACTCTCTCTCTCTCTCTTACTTTCTTTTTCTCGCACACTTCTGTTCGAGTCCTTATATCTTCATTTCTCCAGTCCCCTCTCCACTCTCTCTCTCTCTCTCTTACTTTCTTTTTCTCCCACACTTCTGCTCTTGCCCTTATATCTTCATTTCTCCAGTCCCCTCTCCACTCTCTCTCTCTCTCTCTCTCTCTCTTACTTTCTTTTTCTCCCACACTTTTGCTCTTGTCCTTATATTTTCATTTCTCCAGTCCCCTCTCCACTCTCTCTCTCTATTACTTTCTTTTTCTCCCACACTTCTGTTCGAGTCCTTATATTTTCATTTCTCCAGTCCCCCCTCCACTCTCTCTCTCTCTCTCTCTCTCTCTCTCTTACTTTCTTTTTCTCCCACACTTTTGCTCTTGTCCTTATATTTTCATTTCTCCAGTCCCCTCTCCACTCTCTCTCTCTATTACTTTC